>VZRE01002169.1:46114-125995 GCA_013396775.1 Cephalopterus ornatus
GCCACCTCCCACATCCCCGCCCCCTGGTTCCCCAGTCGCGGCTGCGGCTAGACGGGAGAGGAGTGGAGTGTGTCCGAGCTGCCAGCCCGCCCCGTCCCGTCCCGAGCCGACCGGGCAGCGCTCGGGGGGAGCCGCTGCCCCATGCGCTGAGGGGCGGCGGGATGGGGCCGCGGGGCACCGGCGGCCGCGCCGGGGCGCCGGCTCCCGGTTGGACGTGCCTGCTGCCGCTGCTGCTGTGCACCGCGCTCCGGAGCCTGCGGGCCAGCCCCGGCAGTGAGGGTGAGCGGGGACGGGGCGTCCGGGCAGCGCCCACCCAGGAGGGTGCCTGCCCGGCGGTGCGCGGCTTCGGACTCGGCTGACTCAATTTTGGGGCAAGCGGAGAGGGGCTCTGGCCATGGGAAGGCAGGTCCCGCGCCGTGGGATGCGTGTGGCACCGGCCGATGGGGCTGGGGTGTCCCGGGGAAGGGAGGCTCGGGTGGGTGTGCACAGGTGCCTTGGCACGGGCGCGTTTGGCAGTGGGGATTTTTTTGTGGGGAGAAATATGTGTGCGCTGTTGCATAGGTGCCTTTGCGCGGGTGGGTTTATCACGGCGGTGTTTGCTCGCGGTTTGCCCCGGGAGAGCCGCACAGGTGCATTGGCGCGGGTGGGTTTGCGGGGCTGGCCCGGCAGGGCTTGGCACGGGGGAGTTTGCACAGGCCAGGGGTCTTGCGGAGGGGAGCGGGGCCGGCCAGGAATCGGCGGGGCCGGGGGAGGCTCCCGGAGGGGAGCCCTGCGAGCGCTGGCCGCAGTGCGCTTACTTCGTGGTTTAAAATACACGTATAAAAAGGAGAGGAAGCCGCGGCGGTGGCGGTGTGTAACCCGCAGCGGAGCGCGGCCGCTGGGGACGGATTTTTTTATACCTTTGATCTCCGTGAGGCCAAATAGCCAAGAACGTGTCCAGGCTTCTTGTCTAGCAGGGTACTTCCAGTCTTTCAAATCGAACTGGTTTTTTTCTCTATATACGTGGTGTGGGCGCTGCTTAGGGCTTTTCATTATTATTTTCGGATCCGCGGGCAGGCTGTAATGTGAAGGCAATGGGTGAAGTTCAGTATCTGCAGGGGATGCCGGTGGCTCGAAGCAGGCTGGCATCGTGGTGCACCTTAATTATTTGTGCAACTCCTTTAGAAAGAGGAGGAGGTATTCAGGGGTTGGTGAAGGAAAACCGTACCAGAATTTCAAATATGTGGCCTGAGGTAACCAGCTAGCTGTAATTTGTTTTCGAGAGCGAGAATAATGTGAATTGCAGTTTTCTTAAATAAAAGAAAAAAAAAAGTGCAAAGGAAGGGGAAAATACTGTTTCTCTATGTACAAAGATATCAAATGTTCGGGAAGTGCATTGGTTTGGGAGATGGTGGAAATGGCTTTGCCTTGGTTAGATAACAATGGGCCCAATCCTTCTGCCCCCACGCGATTTCAGATGACTTCACCCCCGGGAGCAATGCTGGTGAGATGGTGTAGCCGATTTCGAAGGGCTTTCCCTATTACTCACCTTCCTTTTAGGAAGCATGCTGTCCTGTGTGCTCCAGTCTGCCCTGATACCGTGCTGAGACACCAAGAGATGCTCTGAGCCCCGACTCAATCATCCTTGCCAGTTCTTGGAAGATCTGGATAGTACTGCCTGAGTCAACGGGACCATTTGCTGAGCACAGAGGTGTCTCTGCGTGAACAGGCAGCTGCAGAATAGGACTTTTACACGATAGAAAACTACTGGAAAGGATTAATGAAGCCGCCTAGCAAATGGTTTTAGTCGTATCTTTACAGGGTCGTTGCAGGGGAATGTTACAGTAAATGATGAGCAGCGTCAGTGCTTGCTTCACGGTATCTCTGCTGCTACTTTTCTGACTGCTGCTCTCTGATTTCTCTTTCTTCAATAAATGCAAAGCTATAAGGCTGCTGGTAGGAGGGGTCTGACTGTGGACCTGAACTTATGCAATAACTGCTGTCTTTTGCTGCTAGGAAATTTATTTGTAAACAAGCATTATTTGACAAGTGCTTCTCACAGCATGTCTCCTTTGCCAATTGCTACAGAACAGCTCCACGACTGGGAACGGCTCACCCTGCAGTACATGGAGCCCAATGAATGAGAAACCTCGCACACTGATGTCCACCTGCCTAGCTGCGAGCCGCTGACACTTGTCACCGCTTTGCGTTTGAGAAGTTCAGTTTGGCTGCTTCTGGGCTCTGATGAGATTCTCCCCTGGGGTTAGTTGTTCAGCTGGTTAGGAACTTTTGCTCGGATGGAGGTAGCCATCTTAGACTGGTGAATAATATCTTCAAAAGTTGGTGGTATTGCACGCTTTTGTTTTGGTTTGGGGGTTTTTTGTTACCATTCATTCTACTTACTGTGGTTAAACAACTAGCCAGTACCCTGTGCTGTGTAGGTATGTAACGTGTGTTTAGTCGCATAGAGAATGACAAATTCTCAGAATTTTTTTTTCTGTAACCCTGAATCACATTTTTTGTTTCTCTAAATCTTACTGTAATCCACAGTGACTTTATGGGATAAGATACATGCAGTTAACAATTCACAGTATATGATGTTCTGTTTTACCCTCTAGTGGAGGAACACTTAGGGGAAAATGCTTTAAAAATCTAGGTTAAGATTTGGGGGGGGAGGGGTGTAAAGCTAATTCAGTGTTTTAGTTCCTTGGAATGGAAATAGCTTTTTGCAAGGGCTGCCGAGTTTCAGGAGCTCCTGCTATTTTTATGGAGAAGTATTGAGGGCTCAGCCTGTATCACAAACCTGGTCACCTTCATAGATATTTCCAATAATGTATTGAAAGATATACATTGGGAAAAGTGAATTAATTTTTTCTCCAGATTTTTCTGTAATAGCTACATAAAACACATTTTATTTTAATCACCTTTCCTCAGTTTCTACGTTAAAAGCAAAACATTTAGTGAAAGATGAAGGCTCAGTGCTATTTCATGCATTTTCAAGTGTTATTTAGCTTTTATTTTTAACTCTTTAGCAGAGTTCATTTTCTTTGACTACTATTACAAATTCCAAAATTCGTCAGAAAGAAAATATTCCAAAGAGTACACTGAAAGTATAGCACAATTTTGTGAAGTACTGGTATTCCAGAAGTGCATTATTATTTTAAAATGCATTCCCTATGATAATAGGGTGTGAGAGGCAGCCCTGCAATATGTGACTGGGCTTCCTGCACTGCCTGTAGTTTAAAAATGCATGTGTTTTAAATCTTTCTGTTGTAAGTACTAGGGTTTGGGAAGTGGCTTATGTAAATTATTTATGTGAAACACAATGAATGAAGGATTTGTTTAAAGACTCCCCCCTTCACCCTAAACCATATGATTTGTTACACATCGCCTGTGGATTTGGAGTGGCTTGCAGATTGGGTTTGGTCGTCACTCAGATGACCTTAAAAAGTGTCATGTGGGCAAACTATTAAAATAATGGAGTACATTATATCTGATTGCTTGTAACAAAGTAACTCCACAACATATTTGCATAATTGTAATTAAATACAAAGTATATTTCATTTTGGGGCTTTTCAGCGGAAGTGCTGATGAGGCAGTGCTTAGCAATGAAATGTACTGTTAAGCAAATCAAAAGAAATGCCGTTTCAAAGAATGACATTGACTTATTTAAACAAAGGTGAGAAACACAAAATGGGTCTTTATAATGTGCTGTATTAAGACTAGAGGGATGTTCTTTTTGTACGAACTCCTGCATTTGGTCCTTTCTCTCTTAATTCTTCCACGGCTTTTTGAAGCTTGCTTTATCTCAATGTATCATTTGAATGAATGAATAAATTAGTATAATTAAAGGGGTGGGTCTGGTGCTGGCAAAAATAAAGGAAGATTGTAATTTGCAAATTACTCGTGCCAGAGCTTGAAATGAGCCTACCTGTTTTCAGTGTGTTGACTTGTGTGTGTGTTGTTTTGTAGTGGCATATAATTTCTGTGTCACGGCACCCTGGATAAATGCGTATTTAGGTATAACATCACAATGTTTATCTTTAATCAGGGAATGAAGTCTTTTTCAGGAAATTTTTTTTTGTGTAGTAGATGCAGGTGTGAAAATAGTTCTAATTTTCATATCAATGTATTTCAATTAGTCTAATGCTTTGGGTAAAAATACACATCAGAGCATTCTGCTTATTAGATTGCTCTTAGTAGCTTGGCTTAGTATGTCGTGCATTCACACAGCTAGAGTATTCTGCGTAATTCTGTAGGTATTAAGTGCTGCTGGTATGCCTATACCTTGTGTATGCAGAACAGGTAAGTCTGGACACATATCAGTGTGCTCACAGTTCTTTTAAGGAGGCTTTAAGGAGTTATCGATTCTTTATTTGGTGTGTTGGAATAGTTCCCTGTGTGCTTTCCATGACAGCAGAGCATAGCCTCAGTGCCATGTGTTTATTTTACTCACTGGAGTAATCCCATTAACTTTAAAATTTACTGCAGTGGAATTACTGGTATGAGAAAGGACAGCTCATGTCTAATGGTCTTTTTGGGATCTGTCTAGTGTGTGATGTATGGCTTTTCAAGAGGTTTAGAATGACTCAATCATGGCTTTAAAATGGAACTACTATCCTTTTGACAGTAAAACAACATTTGAAACTCAGCACTTTTAAGTCTATGACTAAAAGCATTGCTGCCTAATGACACATGTTTAAAAAAAGGGAAATAAACAATAGCAAAGATTGACTCCAAGATAGTGCCTATTCCCTTTTAAAGCTTATCTTAAAAATTGTGATAAATACTAGAAAACAGGCAAAATGTCTTAAACAGTAACCGACTGTCTGCTTATAATATGGTAAATGTTGACATTGTAATTTGATACATAAAGCAGCTTTTTGCACATCAATATGCAGATGAGTAAACTGGCAGGTACCATGGGAGGAAGGGAAGAGTTAGTAGGTTTGTGTGACAGTTTCTTCCCCCTCCACTGTTAACTCTCCCACCATTACCTCACTTCGTCTGCTGTTCTCTTTCTGTTAACTAAGAAAACAGAATCTTGCCCATAAAGAAGCATTTATTCTTTGCACTAAAAAATACACAGTGTTTTGCAGCATGCTTACAGGCGTAGGGCGGGGGGCATCATGGTGAGAGCAGGGTTTTATAAAATCTAGCAGAAATTGCAAAGGTGGGAGAGTTTATTATGTGGTGCCTTGCACTCTGATCTTGCTGGTTTTACACTTTATTGTTCCAAGGATTCCCATGCTGCTTCTGCAGGAATCCTGGTTTCCAGCACATGCTGAGCAAGCGCAGAGCATTTGACCCAGGAAAGTCCAGCTGAGTTAGCTCAGCTGAGCAATGATGTTGCACGCTGTTTCCTTTAGGGTCTTGAGATGTGGGTCTGTTAGATCCCCCGATCTTTCTGGCTTGGAGCTACATTTTTAGTGACCCATTCCTGTAAGTGTGCAAGTATGTATATTCTGGAATAGAGACGAGCTTTAAGCATTGCTCCAGGATATCAGGGAAATGAAACCCTGCCCCAAAATAAAAAGAAAACAAACTTTTTTGGCAATTTTAAAAAATATTCTCACTTCCCCTTTAGGAAATAAATCGAAATCTGTATGTGTTATAAGGGCAAAGTGAGATGTAAAAACCCTAAACACACAAAGATTGGTCACTTTGTAGAAGCACTGAATTGCTTAGTTAAGTGCTTGCTTCTATGGCGGAAAGAGTATTCAGTGCAGTCTTCAGCAGATACTCAACCTACTGTCTAATAAAAAGGTTTAGAGAAAAATAAATCTCGTTCTTTTAGTAAAACATCTAAACACAGAATAGAAATCTGTCACAAGTGCACCTTTCTCAGTGACTGTAAGTGCTGGTGAGAGATAGAGCCCCATTTCAACCAGGATGGACTTGAAGTAAGTACTTTACTTAGAGAATGTTGCAGAAATACTGTTTTAATGATTGCACTGGAGTGAACAATTTTTTTATACCCTACTCTTCACTAAACTGATTTTCTTTGATCTCTGCTAGAAAAATTGCTGTGTATTTTAAAAGCTACTAGAGAATCCCTTTCTCCTTTGAAAAAATATTTTGTTCTTAAGATGTACCTGGGTTTTTTGTTTTTCTTTGGCACAGGCAGAATTGAGAGATGGATTGTTCTTTGTGTTCACATCATGCCTGTCCCCCAGTCTGCTCTGTGACTAGCTGGACATCGAGGTGACAGGTTTTGCTGAGGTGAAAGAATTTGCTGCCCCAGTTGCTTTCACAGCCAGCTGTATTGGCAAACTTGAGCACTTGCCTTCAGTAGCTTAGGTGTCTCTAGGGATTTGTTACCCTTTTAGTTGTCTCTCTGACCTATTATATCTTTTACAGTCTCAGTTTTGGTATTTGCTATGGCTTTGGTCAGTGCATTATCTGAACCACTCCGAAGGTTTAATGCGCTTATCGTCTTGGAAGTGGAAAGCAATTATCCCTGTCTACTGCAAGGAAGCTAGTAGTGAGGGGACAGGAGTGGATGTAAGCCCTGCAATTCACAGCACTTGGCTTCTGGGTGTGGTCGATGACGGGTGGCTGTTTGCAGAGGTCTAGCACCATGTTGCCTGCTGTGGACAAGGGTGCTGGGACCTGCAGGCTGCCCTGGGCTGTGTGTATGAGCACAGCCTTCCCGCTTCTGCTTTGCAAAGGGGGCTGATGATGCTTTGGGCCAGAAAAATTACCTTGGGAGTATTCAGTGCATGCTGTCTCACTGGGGATGTTTTTGGTGGGAAAACACCCTCCTTTTCTCTCCCTCTTCCCTGGTATTTGAGTTGAGCAGTAGCTATGCTAGGAGGACTTTGACCAGGTAGAGTGCTTAAGTGACCAGTAGCTGGAAGGATGAGAGATGCCTCCTGGAGGAGGTGATATTCCTGGATCTGCTGTGATAGTACATGCTATACCTATATGAGCTGATCTGACATCTCTAAGGGCAGAAGGTGATTCTTGCCCTTTGTCTTCACCCTGGCAAGCTCCTGAACATCAGTTCAGGAAACTGTGTCTTGGGGGTGTGGCATTGAGAGGAAACAGTACCCTGCAAGAGTTGAGAGCTTTTAGGTATAGGTGGTTGTGTAGCAGGTATTGAACCAGTAGGAGAGAGGATAGGATCCTGGAATTGCAGGCTTTCATGTTAGCTAAGTCATTTTGGTGCAGGGGGCAGTACTGAAGTGTCTTGCCAAGGTATTAACTACTGAGTTCTCTAACCCAGATCACTTCATGTTAGAAAGAGATGAGAACAACCAGTTTGAACTTTGTAATTCTCTGAGGGGATAGAGGAACATATGAGAGGAAATGCATTATTCAGTATCAGTAATGAGTAGTTCTTCATGTTTCTGAGTGGACTTGTATGACTTTTTAAATTGTTCTGCATGTCCCAAACCAGTGGAACTACTTGGGGAAATCATCTGCATACTTGCTTTGTAAGTTAATTTCTAAAAAAACCCCAGTAGTTTTGGTTTATCCATCTTCGCTTTAGTAATATTCACAAGCAATTTCTTACTAAAATGTGTTGACAATGTGCTGTTCCCACTAGCAACCTCCACCCTCCTTCCTCAACAGAAATAGAAGGGATAAACTGTCAACCCCCTTGAAAAGCCAATAGATCATCTTAAACATTTTTTTCTCCCAAATGCTTTCTAAGCATTATGTCAGTTCCTTTTTTTTTCCTACTTGAGTGAACTCAGTAGCAGCAGAGCAGTCATTATTGTCAACAGGAAGGCTTTATTGGTGGTGGACAATGAGGTCTTGCAAGTCCACTGGTACTGAAAGCTGCCAGCCTTGACAGGTTTGGATGTGTCTATGCCAACTTTCTTTCCTTTTCTTCAGTTTAGTTGTATGCATAACAGAATTTGAACTCCATGTCTTTTAGGATACCTTTTAGGAACAGAGACCACAGAGACCATATTGCTTTCTGTTGTTAATTTAGGGAAGAAGGTGAGATTTTACCTCAGCCCTGCCAGCAGGTGTTTTGATTGTATTGAGAAGCTGTTGGGATGTTATGGCTTGATGTTGTGTGTGCTTAATAAGGTGGTTGCTTTAGGGTCTTGAAGGGTCTTGAAGAAACTGCCTTCTTCTTGAAGACACTGTTTGCCTCCTTCAGTGGTTTGTAGATGCCTTGACAGTGGTTGGAGATCCTGGTCTGCAGGACAGCACTGGTATTTAGTTTCCCCATGCAGGCTAATTGTCATGTTGCAGGTGCTGGTTGTATGTTGTCTTCAGTGGAAGCTTCTTTTTTCTTCTTAGAGACAGAGTGATGCTTGCCCAGCTGGCTACTGCAAAAGATTAGTGCTGCAGCCAGCTCAGAGATCCACTATTGTGCTGGTACAGCATTTTTTTTCTAGTGAATCTTGTGAGTGAGACTGAAAGTATTTTACTGGCTTTCTTCATAGTGAATAAATCCTTTTCAATTAAATGGTGATTTTGGTGGGAATGGGAGTGTTTGCCATTAAAGAAAAGCAAACCATACTGGATTTTTTAAGTTTCTGGGCACTTTGGTGTCAAGCTAACCTAACCACTTCTGCTTTTAAGTTATGTATGGTGGGTAGAACAAATGACTGCCTCTTGTTTTGGCTACAAATCTTTGTAAGGAAAAAATCAGCAGTTTCCTATTTGTTTTAGTGGGTCTGGTTATCAATGTGAGCTTTTCATCCCACTCCATGGTGCTACAGCTGGTTCTGTGCCTGTGGGGAAAAGTGCAGCCAACCTGAGGAACTTTGTCAAAGGGCAGTATCATACCCTCATAAACAGTGTGTTCAAGCAAATTACAGATGTAATGGAGAAATTACTGGATAAAATTCTCTGGCTGATGTTATGATTGCCGTTGTCCATCTGGCCTTAAAAACCCATGAATCTGTAAGAGCATTTTGGCTCTTACTATAAAAGAGAATCATGATAACTTGGAGCAGAATGAAGCCAACATAATAAAATATAAATCTGCAGTTAATATTAGTTTGCAAGTTCATTAAGTAGTGTATACTTTCTTCCTCCAGTGGGCTATAAATAATAGGTACTGCTGCAACTTGCACTCTGCTGTAGCTTGTTTCCACTGATGGAAATGTTTCAGAGGTTCTTGCCAGTGTGTGTTTTGTCCCAACTAAGTGTATCTAATTAATTCAAAACATCTGCTCCCTGATGACTTTGATTTCTTTCAAGAATATTTTTTTCATTTGTTTATGCTTTCTTTGGTTATTTTTGACTGTCACTTGTTGGAGTGCCTTGGATATATACTTTTTGAAGAAATACTTGGCAGGGAAAACAGTTGGAAAATGAATGGCAACAACAGTGCAATAAAACCAGTCAAGATTTATGAAGCAGGAAGTCTTTTACTCATGATGATGATGATGAAGATTCCTCTGCAGTCAGTGTGTCTTGGTAGTGCTGTGAACTCTGGGAGGATTCACATGAGTGATGTGAGATGTATGCAGGGATGGGGATGGGGAGGTATGCAGTGTAAGGAGAAAACAGCTCTGTTAATGACAATGTGTTGGCAGCTATACCCCTCATTTGGGTAGAGGAAAAGAGAGCAACGACATGAATCTTGGTGAAAAGTCAGTGATGCTATTCAGGAGACCTTCTGATGAAGTGCAGAGATCTGCTGTCACATCGTGTTGTGCACCTTGACCGCCATCCAGCAGAGGTTTTACCTCATGGTTAATCATCAGTGTGTGCGTATTCCTGTGAGTATTCCACAAGAGTTGGGGCTACTGTAATGTAGCTCCAACCTTTCTGTGGATGGCCATGTCCGGTGGAGTGTTGTGCGAAGGGGGCCGGGAGCTGCAGGAGGAGCCTGAAGGAGGATTTAGGAGCACTTGACTCACACCTTCTTTCATATAGGACCTTAGATTTGGGCTACCCAAAATAATGTTCAGATTCCGGTTCAATTTGTAATAAGTGTATTAAAGCAGAGTTTTCCTTCAGTTGTTTAAAACAAAACATTTTTATTAAAGTGTTATTCTTTAGAAATGTGCTGCTTTAGAAATCCTATGATGTTTTCAAATATTTATGCAGGCTATAAGGAATGTTTCTTTGCTACTGTTCATTTTGTGATGAAACCTGTAGTTTTAGGGTATTGATTTAGTCAGAGGATGTTCTTTTCCTCCTGCTTTAAGTGTACTTCAGTGAAATAAAAAAAAAAATATTCTTTTGGCTTTAGAGCTTCATGACACAAACTCCATCAGCTTTTGCTATCCTGACCATTTTACTTATTCTAGAGCTGTTAGTCAGGATATACTTCAATAGAGGATGCTCTGTGGTAAACCTTAGCTTGCAAATGGTGCTGCTGAAGAGCAGGATTACTCCAGTGTATAAGGATTTACTAGAAATCAGCTCAAAGATCACGGTAACCCAGAAGAGTTCAATCTTTTGTGTGCATGCAGAGACTTTCCCCTGGTGTAAGCAGTGAAAGTTTTTCTGGAAGATCTTTAGATACTAAAATAGCAGGAGGATGTGTGGCTGGTAGGATCAGAAATACTCAGTGTTCTCGCCTGTTGGTGGGGGATTTTTGTTTTTTTAGCTTGGTTTTTTTTCCCATGTGAAACTGAAGTGAAGAAAAAAGATGCTCCAGCTGATCCTGCTCCAGTCCAGAGCTGGAGAGCCATCTCCCTTCAGTGGTGTGATCAAAAAAATCCATGAATCGGTGGCTTCTACTTCAGGCATTGTACCATCATGGCAGGCCTGTCCTGCTTTCGCCTGGGCAAGCTAATGCTGCCACATGGCACTGTTTTAGGTGTCTGTGTCAGATGGGGAGCTCTGCTGTGTGGGCAGCGATGTTGCTTTAGGTGAATGCTGAATGCCATCAGCCGTGGCATTTCATGTGTTTCCTTCCAGCCACAGTCCCTGTGTAGCCATGGTGAAGCTGCTAAATGCTGGCTGTATGAACATGACAAAGACATTTGAGTAAAAACCCAAATCCAGGCTCTCTGACAAAGATTCCTGAGTGAAAAGCCACTGTTAATTCACCAGCCAGAGTTCAGGGCAAAGGTTGAGATCACTTCTGGTTTTATTCTATCTTGATTGCTCACCTGTAGTAACCAGCCTGTCTGAGAACAAGAGTGTATGCAAACTCCCCAGGCTATTATTCTGTATTAAAAAAAGAAAAAAAAGAAAAAAGAAGGGCTGTGGTATGACTTTAGACTTAATCATCATTTATCCTACCCTGAAGGCATGGAAGTTAATGATGATATAGATCTGTGTGGTTTTGTGTTCCCCTTGACTGAGCATTAGAAATAATTAGGGCTTATGGGATGGATGCACTGATGGTAGAGATGAGCAAAAAATATTTTTGAATGTATGTGCCTCTTCCAAGTTTGCTGGCAAAGATACAGGTGCTAAGTGTGTGCTTATGGGGTCTGAGGTTTCTTGCTTGTTTATTGATATATAGCTAGCTGGTGTTGAGGAGAAAGGAAGTGGGAATAAATGAGTTCTGTTATTTTGGAGGCTTTTAAGATCATGGGCTAAGCAGAGTTGCTAGTGATTTCTGAAGAGTTTCTTTTTTTCATCAGGGTAAGCTCTGCTGTATCGCAGGTCTCCTGAGTGCAGCTCCGGGTTATGTCTGTGGAGTAGGCAGTGTTGGGGCTAGTCCAGGAGTCCCAGGCTGTACAGGAGCTGGCACTGGACCTTTTGAAATATGGAATCCTTATGTACCTAGTTGGAGATGTTTCTGAATTGCCTCCTGCAATGTCCTGGGTGTTTGGATTATTTGGTTATTAGAGAGCCCCAGCCAAACACATGCTAACTGTCATCACAGGTTGAATGGGGAGGAATTGATTCTGCTGCTCTGTAGAAGACCTTTGGTCTCTTGCTGAGTCTTGCTGTGGGTCAAATGAAGCAGTTTCAGGGGTATTTATTCAGGTGCAAAAAGGCTTTATCTCTTCCCAAGTAGCCACATGGTGAGTTTTGAAGCATCTGTTTGGAATGGTGGCAGTCCTTCTATGAAGTCTCTGCTAAAATGTTTTCCTCTATTCTAGGTGGCTTCTTTACCTGCTGCTTGCCCACTGTTTCTTCCCTAGCCTGGCCAATCTGCAG
Organism: Cephalopterus ornatus; assembly: GCA_013396775.1. NCBI lineage: Eukaryota > Metazoa > Chordata > Aves > Passeriformes > Cotingidae > Cephalopterus > Cephalopterus ornatus. The sequence continues at coordinate 58,136 of VZRE01002169.1, forward strand.
TGTTTCGATGAAAGCCATTTCAGCAAAAATAATGTTCCAGCCAGGCTGGAAGGTGATGGGAAGAGAGATGGTGCTGAGCTTGTATGTGCTTGTGTAGTGGGACTGTGCTAGTGACTTCTCTGGCAGTGCAGGAAGGAAAGGCTCCTGGAGGGAGCATTTCCAAAGTGTTGGTAGCACCATCTCAATGGAGAACTCTTACATCTGGGCCTGTTGGAGGAGCTACCCCCTTGAAGAGGGGATTCTGGGCCCTGGCGTGGTTCAAGGCTACATGAGGGTGGGGTTGTGACATGGAAATGATGTAAGTAAAGATCAGATGCACTAGAAATGACTGGGTAGGGTGCTGATGGGGGAGATGCAGATACCTTTTATCCAGATGGAGGAAATGGTAATATGTGTTTATACTAGAATATTGGGGCTTCTCAAAGCAAAAAAAACAATCTGTCCTTGCAAGCAATTTAGAATACTAGCTAAATATGTTCATCAGAGCAGATCGATGCAGTGCAGTGTTTTAGATGATATACTGTGAAAGCAGTCCTGGGCAGATGCTCATGTGGCAGTCAGTGTCTGCTGTGCCTTAGCAGCCCCTTAGAGTTTTCTGAGATGAGGTGGGTGCCCCTCCGATCTCCAGAGAAGGCCAGGTATGGTGACAGCTTAAAGTCACTTGTCACTTTTGTCTTCCTGGCATGTGAGTTTTGAGTTATTGCGTGGTGCCTGTCAAAAGGTGTATTCCATATTATTTATTTTACTCTATGCAGAATGCTTCTAAAATATGAGAAGTGAGTCTTTTCTAACTGGGGATTTAGTATTCAACTCTGCAAGCTGACTCACTGGTTGGAAAATTCCCACTGACTTGACTTAGCGTTGAATGGGTTGTATTATCTTTTCATATGCAGAAAATTATTTTGAAATTGAAGTTAATAACAGCAATTTAAAAATTGTCATTGATAGAAAGATATTACAATATTTAGTTGTATCATGTTCTTTTTATGATCTGATATTCGAATAAAGCACTTTTTTCTGCCTTTTTCCTTAATTAGCATGTCATGAAGAAGCTTGTGACATCAAACACGGCATCTAATTACATTCATTAGTAGCATCTCCAGGACAAATTTTAATTAAGTTGTACAATGTAGATCAATACTTGTTTTGCATCCATTGCAACCTAACAACAAGAATATACTGTTCTGCACAGTTTAATTACAGTTATTGTAATAGAAGGAATTTGAGTAAACCTGCCATTTTTGCTATCGCACTCCTGGTTCTTGCATTTTAAAATAGTATACATTTATAATATGGGACATGTTATTCTTATTTTGAAGAATATTTTAAGGTCACTCTGTATCCCATTGAAAAGAAAATGAAGTGTAGTTCAGGAGCACTTGGATACTAGTGATTGACTTCAGCTGGAGCAGGAGAAATTAATGACCCCTTCACCTGATGGCTTCAGGAGGGGAAAGAGTGGTCATCAGTGGATAACGTATCTAGTGGTAGATGTTATCAATACTTTTATTTCCCATAGACTGTTGAGTGGAAAACCACCTAATTGTATGTTTACTTACTGTGAATATAGTTCAGTGTATTGCTTCCACCACATGTACTGTAGTTTGGTAGCACTGACAGCTTGCAAACTGTTCTCTCTTTTGGCAAGAGAAGGCAATCTAGGAATGAAAACCCTGAGCTACCAAATATATTTTGTTCAACATCAGGAAAATATAGTTGACCAGGCAGAACATATATCCTCTGTGATGGTGTTCTGCATTAATACTTGCATACCTTGTGAAAATATCTGGATAGACAAATCTTTTTTAAGATAAGTGTTTGCCAGAGCTGAGAACTGATTTTTTTTTTTTCACCTCAGTGTTGTATTTTTGTGTTTTGGCCTGGTTTTGTGTACCAGGGACTACAGTAGTCAGCCTTCAGTGCAGTGCAATGATGAAGACCAAACTGATTTAGAGAACTTTATGTTTTTCAAAATAAATCAGTTGTTTAATCTTAATTTGCTTTTAAATATTCCTTAAGACTTTAAAGGAGCATGCTTTGTAGTATAGTGTACTTCTGGATTTTCTTCCTGTGGCTCTATAAATGGTATAATCCTGAGGGTTATGATACTTGCATACTTCATATTTGTGCCTGCAACCTGTTTGTTTCTCTTCTTCAGCAATCTTTAAATACTTACACGGTTGCATTTCTAAAAGAGTGAGAACAAAGCCTCCTCCACCCATTTCAAGCTTGTTCTTGGTCTAGGTAATCACAGGCTAGAAAGTCTTGAAAGTTCAATTACCGAAACTTCCAGTGGGACTTTTAAGGAACACATAGGGTGGAGGTCAAGAGTTGAAGACCCAGGGAAATCACATCCTTTTCAGGAAGGACATGAGTACAAAAAGTGAAATATTAGGCATACAAATATACTCACAGAAGAGAGTATTGTAATCCAATGAGGAGGAAGTGTGCTCTAAGGTAGAAATAAGTTGCTCCTAGGTTGAGATTTTGGATGCTAGTTGATGATTCAAAGATAAGCTTTTAACTTGTAGATTTAAAGCCCCGGGTACAGGAGGTAGAGGCTCAGCACCAGAGGCTGCTACAGTTTATCTTAGCTGAGTTAAGCGTGTGTAGATTTAATTACTTCACACTTCTTACTCAGTATTTCAGGTAATATGAGGGGGAAAATATTATAAGCTTGGGAATAGATTTTTTTGCTGTTTAATGCAAATTGTTGATTGCTTACGTGACTCAACAAAGCTGCTATGAATTTTTGTGTGTGGGAGAAAAAAGATCCCTTGGATATCTTATAATGAACATGGCAAAGACTGGAGGGAAAAATGTGTAAGAGGGAGAAAAGAATAGATTCTTGATAAGATTAATACTCTAATACTTGAATATAAAATACTTTAAAAATTAATTCATGATAATCAGGGAACTCTGCATGTTTCTGGTTTTGTTTTTGTCCTAAAGGCCTGATTATGGTAAAAATACATGCCACCTTAGAAGAAATGTATGAATAAACATCCAAATATGTTTGTGAGCATATATTTATGCCTATATACTGTATGTCTAATGTATGCACATAAACACATTGTATGTATTATGTATTTATTCCCTCCAAGAGATCAGATCTTAAGAATGTAAAGGATCTGCTTTTTACAGAAGTTCAGTGCATTTGCAACTTGGTTTCAGTGGCAGATCTCAAAGGAATGAACTAATGCATACATAGAATTGTTTTCAGTGTATGACCTCATTGTTAGAGGAGTTATTGCATTGTTATTCTGCTTTACAAAAATCCAGTTTCCTTGGTTAATTATAAACAATCTGTTAGCCATAGTCATCCATACCTTGAAATATCTACAGAAGTTTGTAATCCATCCATCTTCCTTAACAGTTCTTTTTCCTCTTGTTTTCAGTGAATTTACTGGACTCACGTACAGTAATGGGGGATCTAGGATGGATAGCCTACCCAAAAAATGGGGTAAGTCTGTGTTGTTGTTTGCTTTCTCTCTCACAAATTATACTAATAGTTTCCATTCGGAAAGTAGACTACTGGGTTTAGAAATTCCCTGGAGTGATCTGTCGGCAATGGAGGGGAAAAAAAATAAATAAAACAACAAGCTGTGACTGGAAAAATGGAGCTGTGTGGCTAGGGGATTGATTTATTTATGTAGCAGAGCCAGCCACAAGTATTAAAAAAATGATCATGAGTCAACAACCTCACTCCTCCCCTCCCCAAGAAAATCCATGAGGTTATTTAAATTTCTTTTAAATTATAAATTCTTGCTCCTTCTCTTGAGCCTTTGGGGTAAATGTGGAACACAATTTTCTGGAAGTTTTCAGAAGACAACCTTTCTGAAACACAGGGTCTGGAACACTGCTGTATTAGATGAACGAGGCTGTTCACAAATACGTCTCAGACTCATGAGAAAGCTCTGGGAGCTGATAACACTGGAACAGGAGTTGAGTTTTAAGCACCTTGAAGAACCTCTGTTCTTTGCCGTTACCTATACTAAGAACTGTTCAGCCTTGAGAAGAGATAGCTGAGAGAGGACCTCATCAGTGTCTATAAGTATCTGAAGGGAGGGTGACTGACATGAGGATAGGACCAGGCTCTTCTCAGTGGTGCGAAGCAATAGGACGAGAGGCAATGGGCAGAAACTGATACACAGGAAGTTCCACCTGGATAAGAGGGAGAACTTCTTTACTGTGTGACTGACTGTGCACTGGAACAGATTGCCCAGAGAGGTTATGAAGTCTCCCTCCCTGGAGATATTCAAAAACTGTCTGGATGCAATTTTGGGACATGTGCTCTAGGTTGACTCTGCTTGAGCAGAGATGTTGAACCAGATGATCCACTGTGGTGGTCCCTTCCAACCTTACTCATTCTTTGATTTTGTAACTGAAAGAACCCAGCCTCCTAATTTGATACCTTAAATACATGCTGGAGTTTAGATGCATTAATACCCTCCAGTGTGTCTGCTTGTCCTGACTGCATCATGTGAGTAGTCTTTGCTGTAAGTTTTAGTCACTGGTTTGGGGCGTCCTTGATGCTGTACTGTAACACAGCTTTGGTAGTCATGAAAGGTTGACTTCTGCACCATGCTGGGTGTTCCTGCCAGTTCCTGAAAGCCATGAGCACAGTGTGAGGTGAGAAGGCATCCTAAGTCAGAAATGCTGCACAACTAAGCCCTCCAGTAGAACAACTCTCAGGAATGTGTTATTCCAGAGTTTTAGTCACAAGCTGAAATGGGATGCAGAATTTGCAGAATTGTCTTGGACTCCAAGATTGTCATAAAAATGGTGGGAGTGTTTATATAAAATTCAGCCAACTCTGCATATATATATATAAAAAAAAAATACAATAAATTAAAATCTGATTTTCCTTATATTCTATGTGAATGAAAGGTTTTAGAAGTGGCAGCCTCACTCAGACAAGCTGCTTATTTACAGACACCAATTACAGCAGGAATGTAAAGGCTACACAGGGAACTGATTTTATTTTCAACTCAATTCAATATATAATCCTGTTGCAGTTAGTCTATAACTTTCTTCATCTATTGATTTAAAACTGAGAACAAAACTTGCTGCCCTTGCTTGCATGGGCATCAGAATAACCAGTGGCAGATATGCTGGCAGAGCAGTATTTTAGTGCCATGACACACCATAAAGATCCCAATGTCCGCTTCTTAATGTCCGATGTTTTTCCTTTTTGAACATCTCTTGGTATTTTTCCTATGGTATAAAGAACAGTTGCTATATATCCCAATGCCCTTACAGGAATATCAGTAGACAAATAGCTAAACCTGAGGAGTTCAGAATACTTCTGAGTCTGTATGTGTAGATGAGTAAATGAAAAGCTAACTATCCTATGCATAAGCCTCAGTTGTATCTTTCACTATTTATGACAACCTTTCTGTATTTACAAGCTCAATTTCCAAAGACCACCTGGAAGTACACTCATGAATGCCAAATTCAAAGTTACTGACTCAATAGGGAGAACTTTTTTCCCTGATTAACTTCTGCTTTTTATTTAAAAGTGAATTAGGCAGTTGGTTTTTGAAATTTCTAGAAATCCCTTCTTAATCTTCTTTGTTTTCATGGGACATCATAAAAATTTAGTAGGTTAGTCCACTTGTCTCTTTCTTTCGTAATATATTTGCAGTATTTTACAAGCACTAAAAAAGGTCTTCCCAGACTTGCTTCTCTAAGTGCCATATCTGCTCTACAATCAGCTGTGCTGCAGTTATACACTATTGGCTTAATTTTTTTTTTAAGATCTACCTAATATAAATATTTTAATTAACTCTCACTTCAGGAGTTGAATTTGGACAAGGAGGAAGTTTTAACTGAGATCAGAGATAGGCATTCTGATGTTTTCTGAGGCATTCTCATATAAATTTGTTATTTGAGGATGTCCTCCTAGGGAAAATTTTCAAGGTCCTTGTATCTGCCCGCACAGTTCCCCATCAACGAAAGGAACAGAAATATCATGATGTGTCACACTTTGCAAACACCACAAAGTGTAGATACAAATCTTGTGCTGAAGTAAGCTTTTTGATGCACTGTGTTTTATTATTGCTACGAGCAGTGTCCTATAGAGTCTAATCACTTTCCAAGGACTAGGTAGCAATTTCAGTGATAGTATAGGTCCAACTGAAGATACATTGGTATATGAAGGTGCTTTTGAAGCAGCCTTTGAGTCTTCCAGTATTGCTGCTTCTCCACTTGATTTTTATTATGAATCTTAATGGAACTTAGTATTTTTTCACAAAGGCTCAAGCTGGTAGGTTTTCAAAAAAAAGATTTCGATATTTAAAACAAGCAAACAAAACCCTACAGAAAACCCCACAAAAACAATTGGGATAAGAGGTCTAGGCAAGCCAAATGAACTTGGTTTTGGCAGATCTTTTGTGGATGTCATAGTCTAAACATTTTTTTGTAGCTGTATGCCATGTTAATTTTTGTGTATTAAAGCTTTAAGACACTGCATGCTCCAGCGAGGTCCAGTTACCCTTGCTTTGCCTGTTGTTCACCTCATTTTTGCTGAACATAATGGGAAAATGTGATCTAACTTGGGAAATGAAAGCAGCATTGTATAGGAAGGAGACTGATCCTCCAGTTTGGAAACAGACTGGGCTTAGAGGTAGACCTGTTTCCTGCCTGTCATCTCAAATTAGGCATTGCAGCTGTTTAAGTCCCACAAGATCAGACCTTGATCCACTGCTAAACAGTGTGCACCAGCTCATCTTGTGAATAATGGATTTTATGGGAAGGGAGAGGAGCACTTGAGTCAAGGATGTCCTGTAAAGAGCTTTGTCTATCTGAGTACTTTCTTGGTATGGGTTTGGGTGTTGGGCATCATCCTTGCAGCCTAGCTGGCCTTCATTTCTCCCATGCACATAGAAGGTAAGAAAAATCCCTCTCTTCCTTGGTATGGAGTATTGAGGGATGAATAGAAATGAGATGACTTAAATATGCTATGGCCAAGCAAGGTTTTGAAACAATGTCTCCTCATGCAAAAAACCAGTTGTTGAGCGGAAGAAAGTGCTTTCTTATTTCTGCTGCTTTGCTCTGAAGAATAAATTGCAATAGTGTGGCTTCCTGGCTGCCCTGTGTAGGTTCAGCAGCTTGCAGCAGTTTTGTAGTTGGCTCTTAAACCTGCAGTTGTATCTGTTAAAGCATGAACAAAGTCCCTGTGGAGTTCTTATGGCCATGGAGCTCAGAAGAGGGACTCTCTCCCCGCCAATAGAGCGTGGTCAGCATGGAAAATGCTGCCCCTTTCACACTCAAGTCAGGAATTGATCCTGTTATTACATGCCAAAGGGACAATTTGGACTTTGTTTTGCAGCTTGTGGAAGCTTATTTTAACTTGAATAGTTAAAATAACTATTAAAGGCTATGCTTGTACAACAGGTCTGCAAAATCTTTTGCCTCTGGACTGATTCCTGGGGCGCTGTTTAGGATTACCCAAACTGGGCACATCAGAGGTTTATGTGTGCATTATATATGGCAGTGACACCAGCTAGCTCTGACCTGCAGAAACTGTGTGCTAAAAATACATTTTTATCATATGGAAGCTCACAGAAGTAGAAACAAGAGTAACTTCTGCAAGAGAAATAGTCGGATGAGGTGGAGCAGTGTTTGTAGGCTTCCTCTTTCTCCCTTGATTTGGCAGGAGACTCTGTGATGCATTTCAACTCAGAAAGCTGACAGAAGCTACAGACGCCCCTGTAAACCTATGCTGTTCAGCTTTACTTGGTCTGACCAAGTGAAAACCAAGTCACTTTTAACAATATTCAGGTGATTCAAATAGAATCTTTCCTTAGCTGGCTTGATTTATTCAGCAATATATCTGATTTTTGTTTCCGTGGCTATATAATATTGCTGATTTACTTGTTTCAGACTCTCCCGCCTTTGAGCGTTTATTTTAAAACTTATTTCTTTGCAGCCTAGAAGGACTCTTTTTCTGTCAAAATTGGAGTGCCACACACCTGCTTTGCTTTTGTGTGACGGGTTCTCTTCCTTCTCCTCCACCTCCCATTTATTTCACTGACCTTCCTGTAGCACAGAACAGGAAAGTCTCTGTGGTCCTTGGGGTATTGGCTTTGTGATGTGGCTCATTGCACAGCTCCATGTGATAGCTTTTTTTTTTTTTTTAAAGCTCAGACTGGAAAATAAACATGTACTAAAGAACCTGGTCCTGCAGAGTAGTTCATTTTATACAATGAATGAAGAATTATGAGAGAGCTAGATGATTTTTTGCATGTGAACAGCAAGAGGGAAAGCCATTGCCCCTTCTTTGGGTGGTTGATAAGGCTAAATACTGAAAGATGGGGGGGAAATTCAGCCAGACTGATTCTATGACTTGCAACTTGCTTCTCATTTATGTAGGATGTTGGTGGGCTTGATTTTTTTCTTTATTTTTTTTTCCCCTTCCCCCCCCCTTTTTTTTTCCCTTTTTTTTTTTTTTTTGAGGATAGGTACCCTAGGGTGCTTCTTTGAAGTTAAAAATAACAGCAGTTTAGATTAGTCGGCGTGATTTCTGAATAGATTTATGTTGCTCTCTGTCAATCCTAGTTCAGATACAGATTTTACACAGAAATCATGGATTGAAGGCAGTGTTTGCCTCAGGGATAGAAATAAAATAAAATAAAGGAGGAGGGATAGGGGATAGTGAAAGGAGAAGGAGGATTCTTGGCACCATTGAGCTGTGTTATGTAGTTATGATTATAATAGGCATTTTTGGGGCAGTACTTTTGGCAGCCTGTGTTGTTTTTCTTGCAAATGCTGCTGCTCATCTGTGGCCAGTGTAGAAAAGGAATCAGAGGGATAAGCTTTGTTGTGGTTTAGCCCCCACCAGCAACTAAGCCCCATGCAGCTGCTTGCTCACTCCTCTCTACCCACTGGGATTGGGAGAGAATCAGAAGGGTAAATGTGAGAAAAATCATGGTCTCAGATAAAGACAGTTTAATTGGTAAAACAGTTTAATTGGCATACAAGCAAAGCAAAATAAGGAATTCCTTCAGCACTTCCCATGGGCAGGCAGGTGTTCAGCCACTTCCAGGAAAGCAGGGCTCCATCACACGTACCAGTTACTTGAGAAGACAAACACCATCACTCCAAACGTCCCTTCCTTCATTCTTCTGCTAACTCTGTGTGCCATATGGAACATCCCTTTGGTCAGTTGGGGTCAGCTGTCACAGCTGTGTCTCCTCTTCACTCCTTGTACACCCCCAGCCTCCTCGCTGGTGGGGTGGGGTGAGAGGCAGAAAATACCTTGACTCTGTGTAAGCACTGATCAGCAGTAAGGAAAACATCCCTGAATTATCAACACTTTTCAGCACAAATCCAAAACACAGCCCATACCAGATACTGTGAAGAAAATTAACTTCATCCCAGCTAAAACCAGTACATATTCTAACATGCAAGAATGCAATTCATACCATAGCAGAGAGCATGATGGAAATAACTAATACCAGAGTAGATAAAAAAAAGGCATTAATGACACCCTAAAAGCCTGCAATTTGGCTGCTTTGTTTATATGTGCATGTTTTTGTGCATGCACCGTTTGGTAAGAAACATACTGCGCATCTAAATGTTTGAAGTAGACTGAGTAATCCAAACGCAAGCAGTAGTACTTAAAATTTTCTGTTCTTTACAGAATAAAGAAATTTTAGATGAACAATTTGTGGGATGATGTTGAGCTTAATAGAGTAGAAACATATGGTGAGGTTTTTTCCCACTAGAGTTTATTAAGGTAATATGCAGTATCTATATATATATATGTAAACTTTTGTCCTCTGTGACCCTCTTCCTGGTTCTCCTGGTAGTTTTTACACATATGCTGTGGAGCCATGATAACATGTTTTCTTTTGGTTATGCTGCCTGTTCAGAGTGCCAGAGTCATGCATCCTTGTATTGTGTAGCATAATTCCAACAAACGTACACAAACCAGGTGATCAGTTTTGATCTTTTCCAGCCCTAAGTCTGAAGCCCTGTTTGTCCTAACTTGGTCTAGGGCGAGGTCTGGTTTTGCTTTTCTCTGAGCTTTATTTTATTTTTTTTTTATCTTGGCCTGCCTAAAAACCTCATTACTGTTACTTATTCAGCAACCTGTGTTTAAGATCCACTCCTGATACCTGCAGCATATTAGCTACAGTATGTATCTGCGTTTAAACCAGAGTACCTCATGCTAGACAGGAGTTCTTATTTAATAGCCTCACTATTTAATTCATGTCCTCTCTCATATCTTCTTTTCTATCTGAGGTTAAGTTTTTTCACTCCATTTGAGAATACTCTTAAACTTGTCCTGGTCTCTCAGCTGGCTGCCCTTTGGTTTGTATGCTGTTGACATAAATCAGCCTTCATTTGGAAGCAGCATCTGGCGAGGTGTAGGTCTTACTTACTGAAGGAGATCTAAAATGCCTAGAGTACTCTAAGGTGTTGTAAAATAAATTAATACTAGTGAGATTAAGAATAAAGCAAATCTTTATCTTGGCTAGAACTGTATTACTGGAATAATATATTACACCACAGAAAAAAAAATAAAGGTTGATCCTTCAGTATATCATTTTGTAAATACTGTTGTCAGCATTAGGTTCCTCCACACAGGCTCATTGGGCAAACAATAATCTCTTTTCATGCTAAAACATCTTTTTTTTTTTCCTCTAATGTCTAGGAATTACATTTGGGGATAAAAAAGCTTGAAGAGCATTATCTTCTAAAACTGTTGTTTTCTCTGTTACTTTTGTGACAATTTGAGAAATATTGGTATCCAACATTACTAACTGTAGAATTAAAATATATTAATGTAGTGCTGTCATGGAGAATCTGAAACTTTACAGAATAAAATATTATCATTACAGAATGCGTATGTAACAGCCGGGGATTTATAAAACATGCATTAGGATTTTATAACTTATGTTTATAAATTTTTTATGTGTATTTCTTACTACTTCATGTGCTAAATATATGTATCAGTGGGTTACTTATCACTTAATTTCATAATCCTTTTGTAAGACTTCAAATGCACTGGCCCCATTTGACAGCATATATTTTTATTCAGGTTAATAGCTTTTTTTGGTAACTAAATTCAAGAATGAAGTCCTGTTTGTTTTTCTTTTGATGTTACTCATTCAGGAAAGCCAGCTAAAAAAAAAAAAAATTAAATAAAATGAATGCTACCTTCAGAAAGGGAAACACATGGTAAAATTCCTGAAAATAATGTTAAGATGAAAGCTGCTTTTTTGTCTTCATGATTAGTTTGTTGACTTGTGTATTGCACCGTGAATGAAGACAATAAAAATTAGAGGGCTTATTTGAAGACCCTTCATCCAGCGCAAAACCAGTGAGGAGAGATTTTTGATTGGCTATTTTTTTATTGCAAAGTCCTGATATGTGGTTATTCAATAAATAGTTTAGCAGCTGAACATCTACGACTGTTAGAACCAACTTGGATCCATTTTTCAAGTTATTAATGGGAACCATTCAGGATTTTCTCTGTTTGCTTGTCCTGGTCAGAAAAACAGGGTGTTTTTCTGTTAGTGAAGGCTACATGCAAAAGGGGAAAGTGGGACTGGGTTCTTGGCTATTGAAAGAAAGTACCAGTATTTTATTTGGAAGCTCTTTTTGCCCAAACATATTTTGGGTTTATAGTCTTCAATTTATCTTTGAATGTCTTTATTTGGGGGGGGGAAAAGCTTGCTGAACTATATGACTTAGTGTGTTTGACTAAAACAGGCAGTAATCTTGAGGTCTTTTGGTTTATTATTGAAAATACCGTGGCAAAACAGATTGGAGATTAAGTATGAGGAGTATGCATGGATGCAAATACATGCATTGGAGGCTTGTTTGTTAATTCTGCTCCAAAGAAAAGTGGTAGCTCCTCTCACCAGCCTTTAAGCTCTTCAACATGAATGATGAAGCACTGTTGAAGAGAATGTGGGTGACACCTGGCTATCAGTCATCTCTGCGTTACCACTGTGATATTGTATGCTGTCAAGCCACTGTGACTGATTGTCTGTACCCCATGGGATGAACAATGAGTATAAAAGAATTGCAGAACATGGTTTGGCTGCTCCTTCCTCTGCCTGGTTGGAGTGTTTGGGGCGGGGCGGGGAAAAACCAATGCCAAACCACCTCAAAAAAATAAAGACCTTGCCATCCTGGGGGGAGTTGTGAGCATTTAGGAGAGAGAGCAGTTATTTCTTACATCTATAATGGGACTTCACTGATTCTTAATTCTATTTCAAGATGATATACTGAAGACATGTCAGTGATGTACTAGTGATTTACAGTTAGGAGTGAATGATGCATGTCAGTTTGATCCTCACCTAGCCCTGTATGGTCTTAGTGGTCTTAGTAAGGAATCCTCTATGACCAGTTAGCTGTGGGGAGGCAGGATCAGGCCCTGGGGTTGGTGGGAAGCAAGCTCTCCCAAGAAGAGTGGATCAGCATCGTGATGAGGGAGGAGGACAAGAAATTGCCTACTGAGCTGGGCATCCCTGGGATAGCTCGGAGAAGGGTTATGATAGCAAGCGGTAGAGATTGCTGATGGCTTTCTAAAGTGTGGATCTGTGAGATCAGGCTGAAACATCCCCACAGCCCTTTATTTGCCTCCTTTTCCTGCTTTCCAAGAAGTAAAGTATTGTTAGATTCTTTATTCTTACCAGTATGCTCTGATAAGCATTTAACTTGTATATTCTTGTGTATTTCTTTTTTGTGATTACTCCAGCAAGCACCAGGCCACTCTTTTGATTATATTTCATTCTTGATTTTACAAAATAAAGAGCATAAAAAAATCAGAATTAAAAAAAAAAAAAATCAAAAAAGCAGATGTATTTAAATTGTTAGAAAAGTTCTCCATTACTAAAGCCTGGTTTCCCTTTAAAATCTTACTGATTTCCATGTATATGAACTACCTATATATTGAAGCATATAGGGTCCTGTAGATCTGTTACTGGTGTTGCAGTACGATAAATCAAACTCTTTTAAAGATGTGTGTTTTCTGTGGATAATTGCCCTCTTTCAGATGCTTTCTTGCGAATATGAGAACTTTTGGCTGTGAAGCAGGGCAGGACTGAACTTTTATGCTGCAGAAATTCTCATCTGACTTCAGCAAAAATATTTTGGGACAAGTGATCTGGCCCTTTTCTTCAAAGATCTTCCTATAACTCCAACGATTCTTCCCATAATATTGACTGTATATAATGTGGTACAGAAGACGCAGTTGGCAGGAGAAGATAGCAGAGAGTATTTCTTAATAAGATTTGAAATGCAGGTGTACACCGTTAATCCATTTGCAGTTCTGTCCCGGTTGTAGAAAGAGCTGCAGGCTTGGTCTTATTCTTGTGCAAATCAGCCCCTCCCCTGCCTTGCATTTGGCTGCGAGCTAGAGTAAGAACTGAGGAGAGAGGGCAGGGTGGGAGAGGAGGGTGATGACAGGTCTTTTAAAAATATCTACTTTTTGAAAGGGATCATTCAGAATTAATTGTTGTGGGGGGTTTTGTTGGTAGAGGGGGGTGTTTGGTTTTTGTTTGGTGGGGGGTTTTGTGGGTTTGGTTGGTTGGTTTGGTTTGGGGTTTTTTTTAGATATTTGAGTTTCTCTGTGATGCATATGGGCTTTTCTTAGGGAGCAGTTCTGGGATGATATCCCCAAGACCTAACTACTCAGCAGATACCAGGGGGAGGAAAACTGTGTTCTTCGGAAAAGGAGTATTTAAAACTTGCTGCTTTTTTCCTCCAGCTGTTTAGAAAAACTAGCAACTTCTGTCTATGCTGGCAGCCTTTTTCATTGGGACCTCAACTTTTTTTCTTTTGGGGGCAGCAGGGGGAAGGGACAAGGGTAGAGGTCTCACCTTGACATATTCATCCTGCAAACTCCAGTTACAGCACTGATGTGATTCTCCTGGTTTCCTGCTGGAGGCTGGGGGTCATTCTTAAAGTTTGTCATTTGAAATTGAGGGCAGTCAAAATAAGTTCTGCTCTGTATCCTGTATGCTCAGCATTGCTTGCTCCTGATTCAGTCAACAGTAAAGGATAGCAAAAATGTGACCTTTGGTCTTCTGTTCAGAAACCTTGGGGGTGTTCAGATTTGTTTTATTTTAGCTTTATTTTCTCTGAAATTGGAAGATTGACATTTGAGAGCTTTCCCTTGGTTTTAAACCTCTAAACTGGGGGGCTGTTGGAGCTTTTTGCAAGACAGAATTTTAAGCAGTTACAATTGTAGGGCATGTACTGACTTTTCTAGTTGATTGCAGCGCCAATGTAAAGTAAGCCCATAAATCGTAGCCAGTGTTATGATTACAAATCATAACAATCACACGAGATTATTCAGTTTCTTGCAAATCCTTCTAGACCATACAATTAAAGTCATAACCACAGTTATAATCCTGTGAGATAAAGTTACTTCATCACACCTTCTGTTTGCTTTATTTTGATGTCAGACTGAATGTTTCTGTGTAGTTAGCTTCAATGACAACATGTATACTTTTTCTATCTCTGCTAATTCTGGAGTTTATTTTGCATCCTTAAAATATGGATATTGATTGATATAATAGTTGGGCAAAGACCCGGTGATTTTCGCTCTAGTGGTGGGAAACTCAATGTAAAATGATGAAATTTTAGAAGAGAATTGCTATTTCCGTCCATCACTAGAGGTGTCTTATCACATGGTCAGGAAATAAATTAGTCGTGATCACTGATACATTGTTATATACTTTTCTCTTCCTGATTTTGGATGTCCTGATACTTCCAGTGCAAAGGAAACTGCAGTTTGCTAAAGAGCATCTTGTGCCTGTCAGCCAGAGCATGACGACTCAGTGTGTCAGAGTAATTCTGATAAATACACAGACTGAGATAATCAAAACCTGTCCAGGGATTTGCTTGTTGTCCTACTTATTAATTTTAATGATAATTGAATATCTGTGCCGATTACTCAGGCTGTAAGCTCAGCTTCTCAAGACCTGTATATTCACTTTCAAAACATTGCTTATTCAAAGTCTGGTATATTTAACTTGGAGGGGTGGTCTCAGTGTGGACAGACAGCACAGGTAGACAGGAGCTACTGTGTCCTTACTACTTACTGAGTCACAGTAAGTAAGTCTGGCAGAGCCTGTTTCTCAAAACCATATAAGTGTAGTGACCTGGCAAATGTCTTTAGCCCTCAGCGGATTTAGTTATGATGCTGCCTGTATAATATTTGTAAAAGGCTGTTGCTGTGGGAGTGTTGAAGAGAAAGCAGCAAATCTTAAGCAACCCTTGGTCAGGGTTTGCAAAGCTATTTTGTTTGATGCCACTAGCCCAGGTAAACCTTTTGGACTCCTCTCTTCTCTGTCTCTTTTGAGCACAGCACTACTGAGATTTTTTTTTTGCTTGCAAGGTTATCTCCTCCAGTGCTAACCTGGGGTGTTTTCCCTCAGCTCTGCTGTTTGCAGAGGCTGACCTTGCTGAACCTGGATGTGCAGAAGTCCCTATGCATCTGTCCAGGTGTTGCAGAGGGTCTTTGTCAGAAGCCAGGATCTGTGTTGAGTTTTTTTTTATATGAGGGGAGCTTTTCCCAGATGAATTCTCTGGTGCTTCTGGTCCTGCTGGAAGACTACATAGTGTCCCCATTGATCAAGGATAAAGCAAGCAACTGAGTGTACTGGTTTAAAAGTAAACTGGCCGGAGAAACAAACACAGTTCTAGAGAGATTATGAGTCAGAGTTACAATTTACTAAAAATAAATTACAATAGATGCAATGATACAGAGAAAACCTGGTTTTAATCCACAAAAGCACATGTGGAACCCAGCCTCCTGGGACAAAAACAGAACGGTGTTCGTTGGCCCCTGTACTGAGGCCCCCCTGGGTGCAAAGTAAAAGGAAAGGAAAACCTGTTGGTCCAGATGATGGTGGCAGTTCTGTTGAGGTAACAATCGCAGTCTTGTCAAGAGTGGCAGTAGCAGTCCTGTTGGAGTTCTGGTCCTCCTCTCGATCTGACGAGTGGTACCAGAAGTCCCAAAACCCAAATATGCTCAGGTTCAGGTGGGAAAGTCCAGTACCTCTCCCAGGGCAGGGAGTTTCACAATGGGTGATCTAACTCTGTGAGTCATGGGATATTTTTGGAGTCTTTGATGGTCTAGGTGTTGCAGCTGCCTATTATGCCAGTCCAGTATGACCCATAAGCAGAGATCATCCCTCAGGCTGGGTGTCAGGGTGCTAATGCCTCCCTGGAGGGGAGTTATCACAGCTGAGTCATTAGATGTGCCCTGGGCAGCTGCTGCAAATGATCCATTATCAACAGTCCATCAGAAATGACACAGAGGGTGTAGAATACACAGTTTTGGTTATACCCACATAGTAATAAACTGGTCCTAGCTCCTGTAATTAGGACACTGAGACACAAAATGGTGCTAATGCCAATAGGCATCCTGTGTTTTTTTGAACTGGGAATGAGCCTAAGTTAGCAAAGTCTTCATTGCTGCCTTTAAAAAACAAATTTTCCCCTTCCTTTTTTTCTAACTTCCATCTGTTCAAAAATAAAGCAGCAAAGAGAGAAAATAGAGTGAAAACAATTTTTTCATACACAGTGCTGTGACCACAGAAATTACTTGGCAGTATCCTTTCTTCTCTGCTCTGCAGAGTTTTAAAACTAAGACCTGAACTGGTTTCCTCCTGTATTACAGTAAACAAATAAGTAATCAAAATGATATTAAGAAAGAAAGTTGGGCAACTCCCCAGTGCTCAAATATGTTGAGTGCAAATCATTGACATTCTAGACATGCTGTTTCTCACTGAATTATAGTTTCAATGCTGGTGGAGTAAAACAATCAGTTGAAAAAAAGCACAATATTATAGTATTTACTAGTTCTTGTTATTTAAAAATAATAGTAGATTTGTTACTGTGTGAGCTGAAGGTAATGGTGGTGTAGCTTCATAGGATTTAAAGCCACTGGGTCTGCGAACGTTATGTAATTTAATCTCCTGTGGTATGTACAGCGTAGAAACCTGTTCAGCAGTCCTTTCATCAGGTCTGTAACCTTGATTTGGCCTACAGTGCATCTTCTGGAGAGAGATTTCTTTGATTTAGTCAACCTATTGTGGTAAGTCTATTCCTTTGTAGCTTGTGCCAACAGCAACTTGTTATGAAACAAAACAAATCCTTCTAGCTCAAATTGGTCAAACTTAGTTGTCAGTCAATGGATCTTACTATGCCTCTTCTTGCTAACTTTACACCTACATACTACTCATCTCTCTCTTTCTCTTCCCAACACCCCGTTTCAGGCAAACAGAAGTTAGCCACCTCCCAGCCTTCTCTAATTGTTTTTAATGGATTTTTGTGCTGTAAAGTAGGGGATTGATCTCTCGAGTAGCTGTGGACTCTCTTTACAATTTGTCTGAGCTGAAGTGTTGCGTTTGAAATGAAAATGACTTTCTGAAAGTGATCTTAGTAAAGTATTCCATTATCTTGTTTGCTCTGTGAAGCAAGTGGGTCACAATGAGAAGAAAATCATCCTTGTGATGGAAGCTAGGTAAAAGTGAACAGGAAATCTTAGTGGCTGCTCATCTGGATGCTGTTGCAGGTAGAGCTGCAGTACAGTGCCAGATACATCTATGACCTGAGAATGTGGGCTAGAGCTATGCAGAAGACTCTCACATGAGTTCACCTGTGCGCTTGGTCATATTGTAAGGGGAGTCTGTGGGAGGTGGATGAGTGCAGCACATACATAATTTCAGATAGGGAGACAGGTTCCTGTTGCAGTGGAAGATATAACCTTGGAGCCTTTTAAAGCTCTAGGAAAGTCCTGGCTGAGCATCAGCTTTTGTGCAAGTAAAGGCTTCATGCTTGCAAAGCCAAATACCTTGCAGCATCTCAGGACTCTGCATCCCTGAGCAGAAGAGACAGAACCAAAATCACCTGTGTGCTTGGATGGCCTGTCCCTGACTGCTTCAGTCCACACAGATATGAAAATACCCCTTTTGTGTGTATGAGTCTCGGAGTTCTTTGCATCTGGTCCAATGTCTTTCGGTCACAAGGTGAGAGGAAGCTACTGAGTTGCAACAACAGGGTTTTGTGTCCTTCCCCTTTAATGGCTAATTCCTTTACTTAGTATGAATTTATTTCACTGCTTACTGTTTTAAGTTTATTTGTGCTTAATAATTTATGGATGAGAGCAAACATTATTAGAAAGCCTTATGTATTGTACACTATGGGGGCAACTTTTCAAATCAGAGTACCGTTTCTTCATCTGTCTTCTTTCCAGCGGGTATGTTTTGGTAAGAAGAATGATGTCAATTAACCACATAACCTGTAGAAGTGCTGTTTCCTATGCTAATCAGTTCTTCCCCTGAGAACTGTACTTTTAATTTATTTTTTCAAGTACACTCACTCATCCTTTTCTTTTCAAACTTCAACACTTTGTGAAACATGCATCCAGTTTCACTGAAAGACTGAAGCTGATGAGACAAAAATTGAAACCAGATTGATTTAATGGTTTAATTGCTAAATAATGAATGTTTTGTAATGTATTTGTAATTTTATGTTTGTGGGGAATGGCCAATCATTAAATTTTACAGAGTGAGAGCAAGGCCTAGAATAGGGCTGGATAAGTAATCATCTGTAGTTTCTGTGCTGGGTAGTGCCTTTCCTCTCAGGGACTCCTGAAGATTATTTAAAACATTTTTTTTCCAGCAATTCAGGCTGCAGACAAGGATTATCTTGCCTAGCAGTAACATGCTGTTGCTGCAATTTGGCCTTGTTCTGTCCATAAGCTGCACAGAACTGAGAGAGGGTTCCATTCAGTGATCGCCCTGCTGTGAGAATGTTTCTTCGATAGGCAAGTCTAAGGGAGGTCCTTGCTTGTGGCTTTCTGACTGGCCTGCTAGGCTGGTGGGGGAGAAGGAGCACTGAAAGGAAACACTGAAGGCTGGAGCTATGCAGGATGGCAGACCAGAATGTTTGGGATGGCAAAACTCAACAGGTCCATTGCCACCTGGGTTTGACAAACTGGCTACATGCACTTTATTTCCCACCTTAACCCAAATCTGGTGCTGCTGAATGAAGAGTTAGTTGATGGCAATCTCTTTTCTCCTAAGGAAATGTCGCCCCTTCCCCTGTCTGTATTTTTAGTTACTCCTTCTACTCTTCCTCTTCAACTTACAACCTACTGTTAATCCCAGTGTACCCTGAATGGAAAATAACAGTAGTAAGAGCTTGTAGCTTAATTGAGCTGGCAGGGATGTAACAATAGACCAACTCAGTCATTTTGTTTCAACGTTTTTTTGTAGTTTGTCTTCTTAGGAGCTATATGTCTTCAGCATTTCTGTGTTCTCCACCTCTGTGCCTCAGAGACTTGGGCCTGGAAGAGACTCCTATTGTAAGCTGTGAGAGGAATATATGTGAATCTTAATTATGTATATATATCTATTCAGTCTCCACTCCCAGATGGCATAGGCATGTTGGTGCTAGCTTTAAGCCACCTTACTTAGGTGACAGATGCATGTGGCTTGTCATGGGCTCAGCTGCCTGAGCAGATACTTTCTTCTGAAACTTCTCCAGATCCCCCTTAAAAGTTTTGAATTAAGAAGTTTTCACTCCTGCAGCAAGTTCTCAGTATGGTTGGTTTTGCCTTTCCCTCTTCCCCTCACCACCCGATAAATAAGTTATCTTACATTCTCTTCAAAAGTGTTCAATTTAAATTCCTGGATCTCTTGTTGGTTAGATGAAAAGCAATCTAATAACAGAAATTTCTTCCTCGTGTATGTGTTGCAGTATTACTGAGAAGTTAACCTATGGTTTGCCTCTTGGTTAAGCAAACAATTTGAGTTTTTTCAGTTTCTTCTGAAAACTTCAGCAGCTTTCCTAGACTTTGCCTTACCACAGCTGATTGCCAAAGCAGCATTTATTTTTGCATTGCAGACATATCAGCTGAGCATTTAGCACACGATTGTATTTGCTTTCCGAACAATGGCATGTTGATGTTCAGTTGGTTCTTCGGTGGTTGTCAGATGCTAGCAGAGAGTGTGGAGGCTGAAGGTATGAAATGTTTTTTTTCTGAGATGGTAAAGACATAGAACATCTGTCATAAACAAATGATCACATCTATGTTTTTTCAATTCCAGATTGAAAGAAACATTGAGGTGCGGGTTCCATATTTGTCCATCAGATTTACATCCTTGTAAGGCTGGTGCCTTATTTAAATAGTAGCATAAACCTGATACAAGGGGAATTAAATCCCACAGAATAAAGAGTAACTAAAAGTATCATTATGTTGTGGAATAAGCATAAGAAGCATCCACATGTATAATTTATTACCTATAGTGGGAAAGTACTTAACAACAGTCATAATAAAATCATTCTGTTCATTCATTTTTAGATCTTAGCATTCTGATTCCGGCCTTAACTGAAAGTGAATATACAATCAATGTGAGGCTTTTTATGCAGGTTTAATAATGTAGGCCTGCCAAGGATCTTTAATTAAATAATTATTCTTTGTTCAGTTAGAATAGGTTGCTTCACTATAGGGATTGCAGACACATGCAAAATCCACCCTGAACTGATCATGTTTTAGCTTCTTACTGTAATCCTGAGTAAGTGGTAATCTTTGTCACACAAAGCAGTGAGAGCAACCCAAAAACCAGGAAAAAAGTTGTAGTCAAATGTTAAAAATGTAATGCCTAATTCTGCGGTGATCAAAGAAAAGCATGCTAAGACATAATTTGGTGGTGCTGTGAAAAAAAAGCTGCCTGACAAATGGGAAAAGTGGATTTTCTCCAGGATTCAGATTCAATAAAACCGTCACCAAAACCAAAGCAAGCTAAGGTGTTCAGCATGTAGGGAATCAGGAAATCTGTTTCTGGGTTTTTTCACTCGTAACCTCATGTACTCAAGAAGTGGCAAATGGAGCTGTTAAGAGGAGGTGCAATAAATTGCATTTTGTATCTGCCTGCTGTGCACACCATTTCCCATAAGACGGTCTGCACGGGCAGAACAGCCTTCTCATTTCTACTGAGAGTATTGGAAATGCAAAAAATCTGTTTGGCATGGGGGCTGCTGCTTGTAGCATCGCACAAGGCTGGCTTCAAATGGCCCCTGCTGCCACGGCATGTCATTAATGCAGCTCACAGCAGCTGGACTGAGAGGACTTCAGTGTTTATTAGGGGAATATAATCATTTAAGCCTGAATAAGCTTCAAAGCTCTAATGTGGCTGTTTGGCCAACAGAAATGAGATGTAAATTTGTGCTGAATAGCCACTGATTACAGAAAGATGATTAATGCGAGGTTTAAAATTGATTTATGGGTGCAGTTGTCAAGGCCTAAGCCATGAATGTAACATTATCTCTATGAAAAGCTTTGGGTAAATTAGAGACCAGGGAACAGTGGCAAAATAATGTGTTTGCTGGAGGGTCTGATATGGTGTATGGGCTGTCTATAATCTAGTCAGATCTCGGATATGCCTGAGAGGTTAGGCTTTGCCAGCGGAGCACATGGATATTAGAAATATTAGAAAACTAAGAAGTTTCATCTGTTTTATTTTCATTAAATGCAATTTTTGATCAAGTATTTTTTCTCTTTTACTGGAAACTCTTAAATATTTCCTCACTTTCAGGAAATTATATATAGCCAATGACAATGACAAAGATTAAAAGTTTAGTTTTTGAGAAGTTTTGCCGTTGTGTGCATTAAAAATAAGCCAAATGCTTTGTGTTATTTCCATTCTAGTAAACAGTTAGGATCCCCAAATAGATTTTGATATATTTATATATTAGGAGAACATTACAGTAACAAGGAAAACTGCCTTTCTTCTTGCCTTTGAAAGTTGTTCTGTGAACCTCCTGGTGTCATCAGATGATGAGTAGTGTGAATAATATCCCAAAAGCTTTGAAAATCCAAGCATTTTGTTATAAACCTAAAATATATGTCATACTCTGAGTCTTTCTGAAAATCTGACTCTGTCAGCCTTCCAGTGTTAAACCATGTGGTATCTATACTGTTTGTTCTGACCTTTGTTAAATTGCTCTTGCAATGAGTGTTACACCAAGCAGTGAAAAATGATTTAATGGTATTATGTTTCTTCATTGCCTCTTTCACGCTCATCTCCATTGTCTTTCCTTTAATTGCTGGACTGTGATTTGAAATGGATATTTTAATTCAGATGTACAGAGAATTCCAAACCTTTAAAAAACATAAACCTGTGGGAGGGGAGGTGGGGTTTCTAAATAACATATTGCTTTGTTCTGGAAAGCGGTCAGCGCAGTGTCTGATTAGGCATGCTGGAGAGGGGCTGATGCTCCTTTTCATTTCAGTTGTGCGAACCTCCAGCTGGGTTCTCATTCCATTTGGATTCTGGTGCTGACATTTTCATTGATCATGTAAATTATCAAAGTCTTTTGATAAATTCAAAAGACAAATTTGCAAAGTCTGAGCTAAACTTCAGTCCCCTTTTCATTTTTTTCTCCCTTTGTATCTTGGTGTGCAGCTGAAAAGTCTAGGTGACTTTGTCCTGATGTTTCTTCACTTTTCAACAGCTTGATTGTGCAGGTCTCTGAACAGATAATACATTTCATCATGAGCATGTATTGCAAATAATTTTTAATTGTTCTTTCTTACCGGTTTGCTTGGGCGGTACTCCATATAGCAAATTGCTGCTTATGTTTGAGATGCTATTGCAGCTTTACAGAAATCTACATTGTTTCTCGTCTAGTCAGTGGTGCAGAGCAATCCAGGAATTGTCAAAACTTTTGCCTTATATTACCAAGAGAGTTTTATTGAGAAGTCTCCTGCACAGGCAGCTGCAGAAATGGAAGATGTGGCAGCAAACTTTATATGTATATTACAAATAAAAAAGAATACTGGACAGTTGTTCAAGTAGCAAATTGAAATGTTTAAACAGTATGAGCTGATGACTATGAAGTTTTCTGTGTAAATTTAAATGACTGATATGTCTTCACATGAAGCACTCCTTGAGAGGAGCAGTCGTGCTTTGTCTCACAGTTTCAGCATGGGGTTTTCCTGTTTGGTGTTCTTCCTTCAGCTCTGAGCAATGTGACTATGTACGAACCTTTCTTGGCATTACTTCATGAAGGAGGAGGATTTCTATCAGTCCTGATTGCACACAAGATGATGAAAGGTTGACCTGGGTGGAATTAAAAAAATCCAAAACGCTGTAGGATACAGAAGTATCCACCCAGATGCTTAAGCTGTCACATCTAAAAATTGCATTTTTTAAAGCTCATTGCTGCTGATAAGCTGTTCAGAGTATTGGAATGTGCAGTTGGCAGCAATGGAGTTGGGATGGAGCACAATGGTGCTACAAACATTCACCCAACTAATTTTCAGTGCAGTTGTTTTATAGTGGAGATGAAACATTAATCATTCCCCCATCTCTGCTATTCCTTCTTCTGCCCTCTGTCACAGTGCAAAGCCAAACGTAAAGCCTTGGCATTGAGTGAAATTGAGCCTTATTAAATCTTGATGCAGTGGGGAATAGCTTTTATCAGGGAGTAAGGCCCTTTTTCTCCTCTTAACATCTTTGTTGCTCGCATGGTGAAAGGGGTCATTCAGAAGCAAGTCTGGCAGTTACTCTAACACTGCTGCAGTGAGAATTTACTCTTTACAGTGGATTTCAGTTTTTTTATTATTTGTTGGGGGTTATTTGTGGGGAGGGGCTGGTAATGGAAGTGCCTTTTAAAGTTTGCTTTTTGCTAGGCAAGTATCACATGTGGGATAGGGAAGATGTGAGTGTTTGGTTAATATAGAGATGGAAAAAATATTCACTATTTTTGTCTCATGTGGCACATCTCAAAAAGATGCTTTAAATTTCCAGTTCATACCTCTTTGCTGTTTACTTCCCCTACTTATGTTTTAGTTTATGAAAAATGATCCTTAGCTTCTGGCTGAGAAATCTCCTATAATGAGTGAGGAAACTCACTTTTACTTGAGGTAATTAACTTCAGAATATCCTGAAGCTGTGAGTTAACCAGACTATGCACCTTAGTGATCAGAGTGGCATTGTAAGAAACAGCAGAAAACTGCAACACAGTAGTAAAATTAGAAGAGCAGCTCGAAAGTTATACTATTCTTATTTTTATTTTATTTTCCTAGTTGGAGAAATTGATGGGAATGTGCCAAACCACCAGAAAATTTTAAGCTCCTTCTTTGGAAACTCAGCTTTCATGAGACCAGTTTTCTGCCTGAGTAGGGAGATTAATCAGATGCTCTCTGTCCTCTGTTATCCATTTTATGTTTTTTGCTTGACTAGTAACTGCTGTCAGTAGGAATATATGTCTGTACGTGTAAATGTCTTGGTTGTAAAATTGCCATCCAAATCAGACTTGAGCCTTGGGTGGGGGGACTGTCAGACGTACAGAAATGGTAAGATCCCAGGCAGCCATAATTGCTTCTGGTATTTGAAAATTTTAGTAAACACTGTGCCAAATATTGTTTGTATTGAACTCACTGCAATTTCTTTTGACACTGGCTCCTGTCCTTGAAATGAGCTCCAAACCTCTAAAAACCACACTGAGACTATGCAAGAATCATTTTACCATTATCACTTTATCATTATAAAAGTAGATGTTGGTATTGGAGAAGTTTGTACAAGCAATACATTTTTTTGTCATTTGGTAGCTAAAATTTAAAACACTGTCTTTGAGGTTGAAAGAACTACTTTGGATTACTCTAGAACGGGGGTTGTTGTATTTTTTTAATCTGCTTTCTGTTTTGTTTAAATTCAGGAGGAGAAGATGAGGCTGTCAAAATCACTGGTTTCTCCTTTGCTATTTTTTTTTGTCCCCTCTCCTCCTTTCCTGACTCGATCCAAGTACATGAATTGGTTTGGTTTCATGATTATTTTTATTTCAAACTTGTGATTTACTAGAAAAAGTCACATGGCTCTAGCTCGTGACCTTGCACTGGTTGATGTGGGGCAGGAGGGTGGAAGCTGTTGGGCGGTTCCAGAGAGCAAGCATTCTGCCCCAAAGCAGAACTTGAACTTTAAACCTGGGTACAGTGGCACAAATGCTTAAAAATTGTTGCCCGAGAGCTCTTGTTTTAAACAGGGTCCATTGAGCAGGACAAAACTGTTTTGAGTCTCTTCTGTCCAGAGGTGTCATGTAGTGGGCACCATTTATCCTGTAGATGTGAGCTGCTTGCCATGTCTCTGCTCTGTTCCTCACACTGCTACTCCATCGGGAAGAGAAGACTCGCAAACTTGCAGCATTATCTCAGGTTACTGAGTTTTTCTACTGCTTGAAACTGGTTTGGATCATTGTCCCTTGTTGCGAGAGGGGACCAGGCTTCTCAAGTGCACCATCCAGGTGCTGGTGGACTCTGCCATGATCAGTAGGTCATATGGGTTATACACAGAGCTCTTGCCAGTGTTCAAAATAAAACTCTTTTGCTCCTGCCAATCCTGAGGTTAGCATCGCTGTAGAGGGGGCTAAAAATAACATGACTCTCGTGTGCTTTGTATTTTGTGTTCTTGTTCTTTGAGCAAGTAAAACCCATTTAATGAAGACTGAAACACCCTCAGGAAAAGCAAAAGCTCTCCTTTAATCATATGGCTCCAGAGCTGAAAATCTGAGCAATGCCATATATCGCAGCGTGTGTTGATAAAACTGGCAATATTTGGTGGCAGGCTTTGAAGTAGCTGAATCTTGGAACTGGTGTTTTTGTAAGTGGTGTTTTGCAATAGGCAAGATAGTGACACAGTCAGCCTCATTTAAAGCTAGCACAGCCCTGCAAAACCTTCTGCAGTGCAGAAGAAAGCGTGTGGTGCTCTGCCTGGCTTTCACTAGAGATTTAGCCTTAAATGACCTCACTAAAGTCACTTAAACTGCACAGGGGAGAGCCTGCTGCTTATTTGCTTTAACTTTGTAATACGATAGCAAGTGGAAACCAGCAGGCAGCTAAAAAAAAAGCCAAAACCACAAGTTTTTGGATTTTGTGATGGGAGGAGAGCAGCAAGGGGAGGGAAGGAGCAAGTTGCAAGATAAAGTTGAGTAGCGGGAGGGAACGTTTGTGTGGGAGCTAAGCTGGAGGCTATTGATTGGCAGCCAGGTCTTAACATCAGCTGCATAAAAGGAAATCGAAGAGCCTGCCCAAATTTTATCAGGATGAAAGGCAGGATAAATAGTACAGAGCTGAATGCTAGGCTGGTTTGCCCTTCTAGAAGGGCGTTAGGTGTCCTCTTTCAACTTGGCACAGGGATTGCATAGCCCCACACCATGCTATCCTCTGCACCAGTATGTGCTTGTGATGGGTTTGACAGCAGTATTTTGGGGTAAAGTTGCCTTCCTGTGGGCAAAGCATAAAGGATCTCCAATGTTTTCACACATTCAAAGCCTGGGACCAAAGATCTGTGCCAGGCTTGCTTTCCTCCAAAAAGAAAAGAAGATAAAAATGCATAAATCCTTTTCCAGTTTTACATTTTTGTGCCAGCAGATACCAGAGTTAATGTACATATATCGCAGAGCTCCACATGGTGGGGTGGAAAAATGAAATGAGAGGATGAGACTTGTCGTACCCAAGGAGCCTATGAAGTAGGTAGTGGAGAGAGAGGCAGGTTGCACAGCCTTTGGAGGGAGGGAGGCCTGCTGGGAAGGTTTCAGGTAAGTCTTAGAAACAGCTTTGCTTAATGCACTTAAGCTCCCTTTCCCTCTTAAGATTTCTAGGATTTTTCTAAATGCCTAATTTCTCTTTCAGCAGCACAAGGATATGTGGAATTTGGAACAAGGCTTGAAATTTCCACACTGCCTTAAATGGCTGCTAAAGATAGTGAGTGAGCTACTGAAGACCAGTAACAAAAATCCTATTGAAAAAAAACCAAACCAAAACAAAGAAAACCCAACCCAAAACCAAATAGACAAAAGCTGTGAAATTTTTATCCCTACTGTTACTTGATATATCCAGTATTTGGGGTTTTTTTGGGGGCAGCAGCCTTTCGCTGTGCTGTGGTAGCAAATTACAGTCCTGGAATCTCAGAGATTAGAAACAAGCCTGAGTAGCAGACAGCTGGTGAATTTGTTTTAAAATTGTCTGTTTAACCCAAGGCTGCTCCACTGAATGCATTTTTAACTCTTATATTTTTAGCTAGTTGTGTGATATCTTTGGCCCCTTTCTATAGGCAGACAGCTTATATGAAGTGTGTGCTTCCTATTGATGGAGCTGAGTGCAGTCTTTAACTTGCCAGCAGTAGTGTGCTGGAAATTTCTGATTCAGAAGTAGGTCTTCTATAAATGATTTAACATCAGGCCATTGAAATGCATTTGTGTTTTCCTTCTTAGGGCTATTAAAGATGTAGAGAAAACATTTACCACCAAATTAATGGTTGCATTTTTGTTTTAATCCTGCAGATGGGGTTGATTTATATCTCAAAAACTATGTGCTGCAGAGAGGAATTATACTATTACACAATTTTCCAGTTGTACTTAATTTCTTTTTCATGCCATTAATTTTCAGCTAGATGCCATCTCTTTAATGTGGTGAATTTTCTTTTTCATTAACTGTAAGGTGCTGCCTCTCATCCTCTAGCTTGAGTTTCTTTGTTGGTTGAAATACTTGCCTGAGGTCTGCAGTGATTGGGAAGCTGGGACCAGGCAGAAGGTGCAGGGACTCTTACCACCATCTCCGTCTTGTGGAGGGATGTGAAAGCAGAACTGTAGTAGGCTGCCTGCAATCTCTGGGGGGAGACAGACCCAGCTGAAGAGAAAGAATATACATGCAGTAGGAGAGAAGATGATAAATGACAGAGCAGAGATTTTGCACAATACTGCCTGCTCTTATAAAATCTGTTCCTCTTTCCCTTGACGATTATACAGAGATAAGCAATCCCAGCTCATTAGCACATCCCCTTCCTCATGATCTCTGATGGTTGCTTTAGTTTTGATGGCAGGACTCTCTCTGATCCCCGGTGTGGTACTGGAAGAGCAGCACATCCTGAAGCCTGAGATGATGGCTCATTGTACCATTTCTTGTAGCTGAGATTAGACTCTAGCTCAGTTGATTGATGTATTTATGCTAGGACCTTTCTCCTCATAGTGTTTAATGCTCTCAGTGCATGAAAGCAACCATTAGAATCACTGCATTTGGGCTTTTGAACAAATGAACTTTGTGCTTACTCCCAAAAGCACAGCTCCTGGAGCAGTAGTGAAAACAAGCTTAACTTCATAACTCTGGTGAGCATGATGGTTGGGTCCTTGAAAATTGACCTGGCAAGTGTGAAAAAAGTCAAGTGATGTTTTTCAGTATGCCTTCAACTTAGGTCACTAATGATATTACTGCAATATCACAGTCAGTCATTGTAAATGTCAGTTCTATGAAAGAAATACGCATTAACGCTCTCTAAATGGTGTATGAAGCTAGACTATGTACCTTATGGCCATCCATACACATTTCCACTTGCTAAAACTGGTCTGAGCAATTTCCAGTTCTGAAATGCTTTGCATCACTTCCTGCTGGAGGTTAACACTTCTTCATATATTCTGGTTGATGTGAACAGTTGTTCAAATGATCCTCTGACCTTCAGCCACAAAAAGCAAAATTTTAAAGTCATTAGGTCTTTCCTGGGCTATATTGGGATGTGGTTGTTCCCTGGGCTGATTTGGCAGGGATGTCCGCATGTATTGGAGGAAGTGGAGAGATACTCTCCCTTTTCATCAAATGGAGAATTACCACCTTGATAAAAATAAGACTTCACTTTTATATAGTGTCATGATTGTTGTGGTTTAAGCACAGCCAACAACTAAGCACCACACAGCCTCTCACTTCCTCCCTCCCAGCGAGTGAGCAAATCAGAAAAGTGAGAAAACTTGTAAGCTGAGATAAAGACACTAAAATAGGTAAAGCAAAAGCTATGCACACAAGCAAAGCAAACCAAAGAATTAATTTACCACTTCCTGTGGGTAGGCAGGTGTTCAGCCATCTCTAGGAAAGAATAATGGTGACTTGAGAAGACAAATGCCATCACTCTGACTGTTCCCCTTCCCTCAGATTTTTATTGCTGGGCCTGAGGCCATATGGTCTGGAACATTCCTTTGGTTAGCTGGCTTCAGCTGCCCCAGCTGTGTCCCCTCCCAACTTGTGCACCCCCAGTCCTCTCACTAGTGGGGCAGTGTGAGTGACAGAAAAGGCCTTGACGTGGTGTAAGCGCTGATCAGCTGTATGGGAAGCATTCCTGTTTTACCTACACTGTTTTCAGCACAAAACCAAATCATAGCCCCATATGAACTAGTATTAAGTAAATTAACTACACTCTAACCAAAACCAGCACATTCTTCACTCCTTATTCGATACCATTTACATCATGCTTAGGACCCACACTGTCCCATAAAACCTCATTAACCACTTCCCTTCCCATCATTTGATCTATTACACAGATATCATTCCCTTAGTCTATGGACCACTCATATAAGTTGTCTTCAGAATGTCCACTGAGTTTGTTTTAGTCCATGACTTTGGGCTCTGTCTGTTATGGTGGTCATTCAGAACAGGGGAGGTGGTGTGTTGCTTGGAGTTCTTGGGCACCAAAGCCAGCTCAGGACAGGTCACTGCTGCACTTGTACTGCTTCTTGTAAGGTTTGTCCTCCACTGTTTCAGGTGGTTCCTGCTTTAATAAATCCTATAAAATGCAACTCTGATCATGGTTTACAAGAATTTAAAGGTATATCCTTTATAGTCACCACCCCCTTCCCTTTGTGCCAGGATGTAGGGTTTAACATTGCAATGAACTCCCCTTGTTCCTACCTGGATAGCAACAAGGAGTTCTTGCTATAGTAATTCATGTAATATGCAGCTCAAATCCTGGGTGACAATAATTTAAGAGTATTTTCATCACAATCTCCACCCCTGGTCCACCATCTGGTGTAATGTTGCAATGAGCTCCTGTCCTTGCCCCTGCTCCATCTTGGACTTAGCCACAGACTGTAGTCCCTTAGGATTTTAACTGCTCTAAGTGGAGCCTTATCTATGCGCCACAGTCTCGGTAGGGGTATATGTGCTGCAAAACAGACAAAATCATGGCCATAGGTGCTTTGAGGTATATCTGCTCCAGTGTGGATGTATCCACAGCCACAGATGCTTCAGGCTGTTCTCCCATGTGAAGGTTGCACTCCCATCAACTTGAGTTCACACTGGAATTCCTGCATGTCCAGTATAGGCATTGCAAAAGCATCAGCGATGGCCTGGACATCTGCTATCCTGGGTGCTTTGCCACTGCTGATATCAAAATGTTCCCAGGCAAGGCAGAGCAAGATGATCAGCAGTTCAGCAAGCAGTGGTGAAACCGAAGAGCAGCCACTAATGAGCACTAGGCTTCAGTATACAGTAAGGCAATCAAGCCCCGTGGCAAGCCCAGGAGTCAGCCAATGAATAGCTAAACAGTACTAACAGCTATAAATTCAATGTAGCACATTTGAATCAAATCTGTCATTTCCTTGCTGTACTTACATGGGTAAATCTAATCTCTTAATGTGACGCTACAGTTGTCAAACGCCGAGAGGAAACATTAATGTTGTGTGTCTATTGTAAGCACTGTTGTGATGCTACTGACTCTGTGCTGGATCAGGAAAAAGCATTTCTTCCAAGTGATGCACTTCAGAGTGTGGCTAAAATAAAATGAACAAAGTTGCTACGATTCCCACAAACAGCTGTGAAAAGTTACCTGGAGCTCTGCTTAAAAACCTGTATAACACATAAACAGCTCAAGATTTGCAGATCCCAGTAATCTGTATTGAAAGTAATCTTCTCTTTGCATGCACAAGAACTCCTCTGAGTAGCACGCTTGGAGAGAGCAAAGGGCCATTTATTTTATGTATCACTCGACTGATTTTCTGGCACACTGTTTGGTGGGGGAGAATACCTTGCAGAAATGTGGTCCTCTTTGTGTTGGGCAGTAATTTGAGGATGTGGTAGAAGGGAGCCTCGGGAAATGGGGACAGATGAACTGTAAATAGCTTTTTCTTTTTCTCCTGTGTGGATGCATTGGAAAAGGCCATAGAAATGGCCCCATCTGCGTTTGTTTTCTTTCCTAACAGAATACTAGTGGACAAACCCAGCACTGTGTTTTCCCACTGAAACAATAATTTAACTAGCATCCTTTTCTATTTATAAAAGATCTTTTATCTGACTTTATCAGGAATGTATCAAACCTCGAGTATGGAAAACTTGGCAATTAAACATTTTTTCCCCCTAGAAGTCCTCCTGAGGCTCTGAAGCTCAAGATGCTCTTAGATGGGAAAGGTAAGATTTTGCAGGAGCTGTAACTTTTTTAAAAAGTAATACTTTTCCTTTTTTATACAGTGGGAAGAAATTGGTGAGGTGGATGAAAACTACGCTCCGATACACACATACCAAGTATGCAAGGTAATGGAACAAAATCAGAACAACTGGCTTCTGACCAGCTGGATCTCTAATGAAGGGGCATCCCGCATCTTCATTGAGCTCAAATTCACCCTGAGAGACTGTAACAGCCTTCCAGGAGGACTTGGGACTTGCAAAGAGACTTTTAACATGTATTACTTCGAATCAGATGATGAAGATGGGAGGAACATCAAAGAAAACCAGTACATCAAGATTGATACTATTGCTGCTGATGAGAGTTTCACAGAGTTAGACCTTGGCGACAGAGTTATGAAGCTAAACACAGAGGTGAGAGATGTTGGACCCTTAACAAAAAAGGGATTTTACCTCGCTTTCCAGGATGTGGGTGCCTGCATTGCCCTGGTCTCCGTGCGTGTGTACTACAAGAAATGCCCATCTGTAATCCGCAACCTGGCCCGCTTTCCTGACACCATTACAGGTGCGGATTCCTCGCAGCTCCTGGAGGTGTCAGGTGTCTGCATCAACCACTCAGTGACTGAGGAGGCACCAAAGATGCACTGCAGTGCTGAGGGGGAATGGTTGGTGCCCATCGGGAAGTGCTTGTGCAAGGCAGGGTACGAGGAGAAGAACAACACCTGCCAAGGTAAGGGTTTGCAGGGAGGGTGCCTTGCTGAGCTTCCAAGGTGATGTGCTGTCTTGGCTTCCTTCTCTTGCATGTTTTTCATGCATGGTTGAGTTGATAGTCACTTCTGCTGAGGTCCTTCAAATAACTGCTACAGCACGAAGAGAGAGGCCTTGGCTCAATGTAGTGGCACATGACACCTATGTACAGGTCCTTCTGGTGCTTACTGGTGTGAACAAGGAGAATTCGGCATTCTAGTATTATCTTTGGAGCACTGTACTGTTGGGTTCATGAGGCAATTGTAGTCTTGCATGTTATTTTAAAGTTTATGTTACTTTTCCTCAATATTGGGTTTTCCTTATGAATTTTAGAAGCTTTGTTTCTTTTTTTCTGTGCTATACCAGGGAATGTTTGAAGTTAATCTCCCTAGGCAAGACGCATTTTGGTTTTGTATCTGAAGGAGTATGTTTTCCTCTCTTTATCAGTGGGGGTGGTGGGGGGTGCTGGGAGAGTGCGGTGGTACTTGATAAGTTGTGAGTTGTTTGATTTACCTCTCTGGTCAATAATTTAATACAAAGCTGCTCAGCTGTTCAGAGTTAAACCTAAAGCCCCACTGGTAAAAATGCTTCCATATGTGCTGAAGTTTTTTATCCAAGTAGCTGGCTGAAGTTCACAAGTTGCTGGTCAGCATAGGCCTCCTGAATCTTCAGAGGCCTTTTGGAAGAGATCTAGGGTATCTAAAGCTCAAGACCTAAAAAGGAATACTCCTAAATAACAACAGTATACTCTGAGTGTATAATCTCATGTTCTCATTTTATGGTTTGCTGTTACATGCTTGTTTATAAAATTTGTCCTTCCATTTTAAATACATCACAGGTAGCCTAAAACTGATTTGGTTGTAGAAGAGAAGGGTAACCAAAAAAGATTTCAATAGAGTGTGCCTTTTGCAATATTATTGTATATTGGTTATCAGTCCCATCTTCATTGCCTTGTACTTGCAGCTGCTTAGTAATAGATAGTTACAGATGTTGTGGGGAAGGAAAAGGGATTCCTCCTCAACCAAAGTCTGTGTTGCATTTTCTCTTCACCTCACTCCAGACACTCATTTGTGTTTGTAGAGTGCTGGAAAGAATAGATCAGTGCATATCCAAAGCAAACAGTGGCCTTGATCCTTTAGTCCTCGGTCACATTCTTGTGCCCCTGAAGATTATATAGTTCAAGTCTCCTCAAGCGCTGACTTGGAAAGAAAATGTAGGTATATTTGTGTTGGAGAAACCCCTAGTAAACAGCGTGTTGAGTGTCATTTTTCTACAGATGTAGTCAATACAGCAAAATCTGTCTTGGTTTTGCTTTTCCTGTGCCAATAAAGATATTTCTCCTTTTTAGGGGGGAAGAAGAGACTCACTTGATGTTTGATACTGTTCAAGAGGGGAACTAAAATCAACATTATCCCAAGTTGAGGAAATATAGACTGTCACAGATGAGCGATGTGGGTCAATAGATCAGCAAGGTTTTGCTTAATTATGGCTGAAAATAGCATGTCACAAAATAACATGCACTGGTTTGGTGCTTTGTCTACATACTGACATCAGTCCATCTGTAAGAATTTTTAGAAGAAAGGAGTACATCCATGAGTCACCTATCAAATCTAGCATGAGATCTCTCAAGATGCTCTTAAAGATCTCAAAAGCAAACAATACACCATTAAAAAAAAAAGGCTACTAATTAAACTAGAAATATCAGACTATCTTTGAAGAACCTACTGTGCCTGTAGAGTGGTTGGATCTCTAGTAGTGCTGAGATAGCAATCTGGGGTCTTCTTTCAGAAGATCTTAGTGATTATGTTCTGCTTTCTGTTTTGGTATGTTTGGTTTTTTTATTTTTCTTACTCAATCAAGGGGACAGTGTCTGGCCTCACAATTTATGACTGTGTTGGGTAGGCCTGTGATCATAATTAGGAAGCATAAAGATGTTCTGTGGAATTGTACCCTTGCCTTGTCCTTAAAGCATATCCACATAAACTGCTCTTCTACTTCATCTACAGTCTGTACCGTCCACAGGAGCTTATCACTTTAATTGTTCTAGACGTGTTAAAACCCATAATTCTTTTTTGTGGGATAGCCCTAAATTCCATCACCAAATCAATGGGACTTGAGTGCCTCTGGCAAAGTCTGTTTGAAGGCCCCATTTGGATGTCCTATGTTTAACCCAGGTCATCTTGCCAAGCATTCCCTGCTGGTTGGCTCTGAGATGCTCAGTCGATAGGAGACATTCAGCCTTAGGCCATTCAGGAGGTCTGTGTTCAGCATGTATGGAGTTCATGCTGATACCCTGTGTGAGTAAAATGCTTTCTGGCTTGGTTATTTTTATATTCACAAGGATAAGGGTTTTTTTCTGGGACAGTAAAGTTAAACTTTGCAGCCCAAAAGCAGAATAAGTAACACCAAGAAAGGTCCTATGTTTTTGTAAATGCTACCTTTTTTTTGTTTTTTTCCCTTTGTGCAGTCTGACTGATGTTAAGGAAATGCACTACATGCTTCTGGCTGCTGTAATGATGGTTCTGGCACTCTGTGGTGTAGCTTTGACAAAAACCTAAATAACTTCTGACCTTTGGTTTGTAAATCACTTGGGTGCGTCTTGCAAGTTCTCTCTGTTTGCTTTCACTTAGGCGTAAGCAGATTATTACTGACCATGCTTTGGGAAACATTTTCAACCCAGAAGAGCCTGGCTTTGTTTATTAAAATTTCTCCTGCAAAGATGACATTTTCCAATCTCTAGTGTTACGTCTGGACAGAGCAGACTACACTCTTTTATTAGAGGTGATGTAAATCCCAGTCATCCTCACAAACATATGGGAACTATTGAAATCCCTTCTGCCTACAAATCATTAATTGGCAACAATGTTCTGAATTCATCATCTTGTCAGCAGGTTTCCTGTTTGAAGAAGGCACTGACAGTAACAGCTGAGCAATTTCTCTCGCTGGGGACTCTGAGGCTGTAAATATGACATGGTCTAATCTCCTTATATAATGTGCTCGCTCTGTCAATTAACATAGGCAGCTAGGTAGTAGTTATGGTAAGGAACCCAAACTGTTGCATCTTTACACCTCCTTTGGCAACATGGCTCATTTATCAGCAACTTCTAGGGACAACTAGAGGTAAATTGTGACTATGCTGGGACATGTTTTTAAAGGACCAGTTTTAAGGTTCATTATTCACAAGAATAAATTGCTGTACTAGTTAATAAGAGAAATTAAAGCAGTTGCTCTGTGAATTTCTGTGCTGTTTTCCAGAGTGGTGATTTGGTGCCACTAAAGACTCATGATTATTGGCTCTGCCTCAGTTCAGCTGGTGCTCTCTGAATATATCCTTGAGAAAAATGCCCACCTTCAAGTCTGCTTGGCCGGTTTCAAGTCTCCTAGTGGTGGTCTCTGCCTTAGTATGCAGCACTCAGTCAAAGCTGAGGGCCAGATCCTAAAATGCTGTAAAAATTTATGTGGTGCCACTGACATTTCTTCCTTTACCCATTTAGGGGCTTGGCCAAAAAAAATATTATCTGTCCAGTCTGTGCTTTCCTTCTTCCTTCACTGGCATAGGTGAGTTTTTTTTGTAACTTCAGTTTTAGTTGCTTACTATACATAGCAGAGCCCACCACTGAGGTTTGTGTAGGAAATGAATCCTGTGAAAAGGGCACCTTCTGGCACTTCTCTTTGTATTCATTCTCACCTTCAGCTCAGTATGTTTTCAACGAGAAGCAAGAAGGACTTATATTTTGCCTTTAAAGGCAGTTGAACCCATGCTCAAGGGAGGGGAATTTGACATGTTAAGCTAATGAGACCCAAAATACATTTGCAGTGGTGGGGTCTTGCTAATGTCCAGGGAGCTGCAGAATAGTAACTGCAGATGTAATTGATTTGCAGAGACTGATCTTTTTTCAGATGCTTTTAGAGCTGAAGCACAGATTAATTAAATATTTGAGTAAAAATAGGAAGAAAAGAAAACCTTCACAGAGTGAGAGCCAAAGTGAAAGGTGAGTAATGAGTTCAGGAGAGCATAACACTCTCCTTTCCAAGAATCAGTACAGGCTGCCACTTGAAGAGACATCAAAAGGAGTACAGCTGGTTTTAGCTAGCTAGAAGGTATAGTCAAGATTACAGATGTTAGAGGTGGAAAAAATAATGGAGGAAAACTTAGTGATATCTTCCTTCACCCTTGCTGTCTTCTGAGAAAGAACATTGAAAGCGAGAGCTGGAGGAAGGATGGATTTGGGGTATGGTTTCTGGTTTTAGAAAGAAGTTGCTGCCAGAGAAAACACTTGGATTATTTTTTTTCCAAAACAACTCTAGAATGTTCAAGCCCTTCTACTGTCTTAAATATTGATGCTTGTTTGATTATTCGTCCCTGAATCAACTTTGCTGAACATACCTCACTGCATTTACAAAACAATATTTATTTTTGCTGATTGTTCATTACTTGTGGTGTGATTCAGCTGAGCTCTTGCCAAGAGAAATGAGTTTCTTACAGATAACAAAGGCTGCAGAAAAACATTGCGTTCACAGGTCCTTTATTCTGGACATAATTAAAACTAATTTACATAGGTAGCTAGCTTACATAGATCAGAAGTTTATCTGCCAAATCAGTTCTCAGATGATATTATTTCTGGCTGATTGGGGATGAAGCAGAGCTACTCATCTTCTTCCAAAAGCAATGCAATCAGTGCAGATGTTTGAAAGCACTTTCCCAGCGCAGTGATTGCATCCCTGTTGATCAGCTATTAGAAGGATAGTCAGAGGCAATTGTTTATTTGCAGCTGTGCAGGAGTAAGCAGGCAGAGGTAGTGACCCTCAGCTGGTGGGTAGCAGAAGGCACCATCTGTGGAGGGTTGGGAGGCAACTGAGGGCTAGCAAAGGTGGTGATGGTAGAGCCATACTTGATGACTATCATGTTTCTGAGTCTGCACAGCAGCTATCCCAGAGGCCCAACTTGTGAATGAAACACATAGCTGATACCACAATGAAAAAAAACCTGTGTTTTTAACAAATTCATTGTGTGACACAGAGCAGCAGCTCAGCTATTGCCTTCCCTTATCCCCTTATTTCTAGGAAATGGAATTGTGCTGCTACACAGGTCACTTTATTTTGGAACTTGAGCTTTTGCTCTAAAGCAGCCAGTGTTTCTGGTTTTGCATCTGATGTAGCCACAGGAGGGGGACAACTTTTCTTCAGTCCACTCTGCAGCTCGCTTGCCTGCCTCTCCACCTCAAGCTGGCTGAATTCTTGCTCTGAACTCCTTGTTATGTATGCTAGAAAGACAGCATACTGCTAAATCCTGCCTGTCTTGTGGGAGACTTCCCAGCTGGGACTCAGGTGAATAAGGCAAATGTGCTTTTACCTTTGTAGTGTAGTAGAAACCAAACAGAGTCCACGAATAAAAAAAATAAAAATCTCTTCTTAATTGTTCTACTGGGAGGTGATTAC
The DNA here is from genome assembly GCA_013396775.1 of Cephalopterus ornatus. NCBI lineage: Eukaryota > Metazoa > Chordata > Aves > Passeriformes > Cotingidae > Cephalopterus > Cephalopterus ornatus. The sequence goes on from VZRE01002169.1 coordinate 95,520, forward strand.
ATGGCAAGGAAAACGTTGATGGAAATATTCAGTATATGGAGAATACTGAATTTGGAAATACAGTTGTCCCTCCAGGGAGTTCTTTGCCCATCATTCATACTTCTCTTGCATTTTTCTGATTAAAACCAAATTGGCTGGGAGTATAGCATGGTAGGTGTTTATATAATTATGAGCTGAAGTGCCTAGTTAATTTTAATTAGGCACAAAACCAGCCAGTGTCAGAATAGCTGAGTTTTTGGCCACACAGTGTGTATTTTCTTTTCAAATGCAAAGGAAGTCACTAGAATGCTACATTTCAGGAAAATGCAGTTGTCACTGTAGAGGGAATGGGGTTTATTCTGTAGAGAGGTGTGTGCAGGTATGTATTTTGTGTTTTATTCTGCAGCTGAAATAATTAACAAGAGCAGGAAAATGTTTTCCATGGGTCAGAATTGTATTGCAATGGGACCGATTAAATATTAGTCTCTTTGTTTTGCCTTAACGTGTGTATGTTTGCCTTCGTTATAGGAGGCACAGTTTCCATGTATGTGCAATACATCATGCTTTGCTAATGAGTTATACTTTCTGCACTACCTTGTATGCTTGTAACCCCAATGACTCTGAAGGTCTTTGCTCATTCTGCAGCAATGCTTTTTGGCCATTACTTTGACCAACTTAACCTTACTGTTCTTTGGAGTGTGGCTGCTGTGCAGTCACCTTCCAGAAGGACAGTTAAGGAGTACTTTATTCCCCTCACAAAGTATAGATTGAGCAGTTTAAATAAAATAACGTTTGGAAATGTCTCCAAAAGTGTAAACTGTGAAGGTCATGTTTGCTTCCTAGCCATAAGATATTTTGGGGGAGATCTTAGGGTATGCTTTTTAGTACAGTCCTAGATAACTAAGTAATATGAACTTATATTTAAAAAAAAAAAGCTGCGTATGTTTGGTTTTACCATTGGAAGCTTAGAGAATTTGTTAAAATATAGGATAGGAGAGGTGTTGCTGGAGGAAAGGGAGTGTTAGCCATGCTGTTAGGTTCCTTTGATTGCCATGTTCAACTTTTAATTGCTTGGAAACAGCTTACTTATTAATTGTGGGTTTTAGAAACAATTAAGGACTCTGGAGAAACACTAAGGATAAAGTACATTAATGCTGTTTGGCAATGCAGTGAATTTAATTGCCTTGATTTAAGGTATGGCTGTCCCCAGCTGCCCACTCTGTCCCATTACTGAAGTTGCTGCGGGCTCTGCAGAGCTGGATAGTCTGCTCATGAGCTGATGTGACCAATGGAGGGCTTGTCTTGGTGCCCCAGCCTGAGGGCACTCTCCCTGGATGGTGATCTTTAGCAGAAGGGTGGCTGCAACCTCTCAAACTGCCAAGGGTCTGCTAGAGCTCATTTGTCAGAGCCCTCATTCCACCTAATTTATATGAGGTATTAAAATGAGGTGGTACTATTGTTTTGCTTATAATTTGGGTTTTCAGTTTTGTGTTTCTCATTTAGAAACACTTAGCAGTAGTTAATGATGTGTTGACATTTCAGTAATAAGCTTTTCTCTCTGCATGCTTTATATCTTGACCATTTTAACTTGCTGTGGCTTAACATTGAGGTTGAAATCCAGGCTCCACAACAGGAGGCTACACTTGTGCCTTGTATGAATAGATTCACAGCTTACTTTTTATTTTATTTCTTTAGCTGTGTAAACTTGTATCCCATATAAGGTAAGTGTTCAGTAGACTGAAGTTAGAGGAAAAAAATTGCAACACATATGTCTGTAGAAAGAGGTGAAGCTGCTCTTCATGTCAGAAGAGATGCCCATCTATTTTGCTGAAAGATTGCTCATTTTCTGTCACTGAAGAAGTTAATCTAGTATAGACACAATTGTATGTACAAACAACAGAGGGTTAAGATCGTATTGAGCATGGTACTGATGTGCTTCCATTTTTGATTTCCCTCAGGGTGGTTATGAGGTTGTTAATACTGGAGCAGACTCAGAGAGTAAGGCTAGGTGTTATAGAAAACCTGAACTGCATACCTAAAACAGATTAAAAAAAAAAAAAAGACAAAAGAGACAATGTGAGGCTTGTGGATGTCCCTTATTGCTTTCATATGTCTGTCTTATCTTTATAAATTTATGTTCTTAAAAAAGAACAGCTGAAGTTTGAAAAACTGGGATTTAAGATGACAACTTTCTTCTCACTGTAAATGACAGTCAATCAGTTTAAGGTCAAGGAAAATTCCACCTGCTTTCCCCAAAAAATTCAGGCTCTAAAAGCTGCAGATCAGTGGCATTTATCAGAACAGGTCCACTGGCTGGGAGGGTGAGACAAGCCTGTCCCTGTCTGCATGCCTCCCCATGCTACCTGCAGTTATATTGCTGGAAGCGGGGTGAGTGGGACAGGATATGCATCAGCAGATCATTTTTGTCTGCATCTTCAGCCTGGCATCCTTGTACAGCCCACTTGATGGTGGAGGAATCAGCTCCCATGACAAGTTTGCCTGACCAGTGTGGCAGTGGAGGTAGTGCCAGCTTGGGTTGTAACCCATTCTGGCAGTGAGACGTGGAGGTGTATCCTGATCAAGTCCTCGTGGTCGGCCTCGAGTGGCTTATGAGTAGTTTTCTAGCACTTCAGATATGAGTGTTTCTGTGTGAGGAAAGAAATAGTTAATACAGACCATTAAAACCATTTCTAGGTCATACAAAGGGCTCTTCTCTGTTGGATCTTGAAGTATCTACTTTACGAAGTAGGTCACAGTCACTACTCCCCATTTTACAAATGACAGCCCTGGGCCAGAGACTGAGTTGTTCAGTGCCAGCCAGAGACTGGATCCTGAACCGGGGCTCTGGATGGCAGTGCTGTATTTAATCTCATGTGTTTGTTTATGGTCTTAGACTAACCTAAAACCCTTCTAAGATCATTCATCTCCAGGTAGATTCATTGGGAAGCTACAACAAACTTACCGTTCATTCCTCTAGAGTTGGAATTTGAACCTCAGTTAGATGCAAAAAAACGCTTGGCCTGGGGGTACTTTTTCTGAGAAAGACTCAGGGAAGCCATATGAGGAGCAGCTGAGGTCACTTCGTCTGTTCAACCTGGAGAAGAGGAGACTGAGGACAGACCTCATTGCAGTTATAACTTCCTTGTGAGGGGAAGAGGAGGGGCAGGCACTGATCTCTTTCTTCTCTGTGGTGACCAGTGACAGGACCTGAAGGAATGGCCTGAGTTTGTGTCGGGGGAAGTTTAGGTTGGATATTGGAAAAAGGCTCTTCACCCAGAGGGTGGCTGGGAGCTGGAACAGACTTCTCAGAGAAGTGGTCACAGCACCAAGCCTGACAGAGTTGGATGATACTCTCAGGCACATGATGTGACTCTTGGGGATGGTCCTGTGCAGGACTAAGAATTGGACTTGATGATCCTTGTGAGTCCCTTCCAACTCAGCATATTCTGTGATTCTGTGGAGGCTCTGCATAGTGTGGAAGCTATGCTGAGGAGAGTGCCGCTCTGCTCAAAGGTCCCTTTTACTGTCAAACTCTCAGCGTTATTGAGTACCAGACCCTCTGTATATATATAAAAAAGCATCCCCTGACCCAGCAGACTTTCCAGTCCCTCTGCGTGTGTGTGATTACTATTACTTGAATAAAGCAAGCCTGCCTAGAGAGCCAACATGATCTTTGTTGAAGTCCAGAGTCACGGGTACCATCCACCAAGTGAAATGGCTTTCTCCTATGTGGTCCTAAGAGTCTCTCTGGTACAGTACTAGTTCCAAAAATAATGCATTGGAGATCCTACACTGAGTTGGACAGTCGGTCATCCCATTGCAGTGGTGACAGAGGTCACAGTAATGCCTTCAAAAGCTGCGTGGAAAGGAAGCTTCTTAATTACTTTAGAGCATGGGGAATGTGCTAATTTGTAATTCAGTGGAAGCAACCTGCAGATTGAAGCTTCCCAGCTCTAAGCTGCTTTGCAGATAGCCTGCAACCCAGGCAGTGACAGAGCTAGGACTGTGGATTTCATTACTGCTGGGGCTCTGTGCAGATTCAAGAGGCGCTAGCAATGTTGGAATCTTGGGACAGGAGCCAGTGTTTTATTAGTATAAATCCAAGGCAATTGGGCATGTTAATTACTGGAAGAAATTCACAGCAGGGAGGAAGAGGTTCGGGATGATGGGGAGATGCCATGGATAATTGCCAAGGTCTGCAAATGCCCTGTGACCCTGTGCTGGTGAGATTTCCTGCACTGCAATAGTTGACTTGCAGCAGATTGAGTATTATCATTCCAGGCTGAAATGTCTAAAGCAAAGTGCCTGCAGAGGGAATTTGAGGTAAAAATGGCTTAAGGCTCACAGAGTACTTTGGCAAAACCACATGGGACTCTCCAGTACCAAGTCAGATGTTGGTCAGGGCTTTTGTATGCATTCATATGACTGTGCTTGTAAGGGGTACAGGTGATGGAATTTCAGTCTTCGTGTCCTACCTGATTTTGGGTCTGCTATTTGCCTGAGCACTTGATGCTCTTTCACTGCCAGAGGAGAGTGATCAGCAAGAAACTCTTTCTAGAAGTGAAATGCATGGAAATGGCTGCAAACCACTGAAGAAAAAGGCAGGTGTCTGTCTTGCAAAATAATCTTTCCTTCTCTGCCTACCCGAAGTCCTCAGTCAGGCTCAGATAAAAGCTTTTCTCCCCTCCCTGGGCAAAAGGCTGGCCTGTATTATTTATTTATTTGTAAAGCCTTTTTTTTTTTTTTTTTTTTGGGGAACAGCTTTTACATTATTTTTCTTTGCTCTCACAGTTCAAGCATGATTTAATACGTCAAAACTGGTTTGCTTAGCTGGCTTTGATTGTCTTGCATACTTCCACTAAAACAGGGCAGTCATCCTTCCAGGCATGCTGCTGCCCAGACAAATGAAGTGTCACAGCAGCTAGGACCTGCTCTTGTGTTGTGACAGCAGTAGCATCCTTCAACAAAGCTGTTAGTGGGGAATTTAGACGGGGTAATGCCTACAGATATGGCTTGGGTCAGAGTAGTGAGGGCCCACACAGGCAGATGTGGAGACAAGCTTATGCTCAAGAGACTTTATCGATCATTCATGTGCAAAAGCATTTTGGTCCAGATTGAGAGTCTAGCTAGTACCAGAGAGAGAAAGAAACCATCCTGTTGATGCCTGCACTGGCAAGCCTGGCAGAAATAGCACTGAGAGCCCTTGCTGTAGGCTAGTGCTGCCAAACTGATACATCTCATTGTAAGTTTCTTGGCAGAAATGCGTTGCAGTGTGATCTTTTGCTTTCTGTAGTCATTGGAGATTTTATCATTGATTTTGGTCGGAGGGAGATGATAATCCTCTATAATATGTTAACTAAATTATTTCCTGGCCTAGGTCTTTGTTTAGTGTTGCACTGACTGCCAGCAGAACACAGCCTATAGGAAAGAAATTTAGCTCATTATAATCGGTGTAACTCAGATCAAACCTATTTCTCAGCAAATGATCTGATCTTGATCTCCAAACCTCCCAAATATCAGAGTTTCTGGCGTTTTGTGATTGTCTTTTTCTCATCTCATGCAGGGGCATACAGGCTAAAGTTCATCCACCTGTTTCCACGCTGCGCTCCATGGAAAAGAGTAGGGAAGAAGTTTTGAGTCACTTCTCACTCTGATTAGTTTTAAATAGCATAGCAGTCCTTTGAGCCTGCTTGCAGAACTTGGTGCATCATAGCAACTCTCTTTCCTAAGCTGCTGCTGTGGTGCTGTGTGCTCAACTGAGCAAGATCTCTGCACATAGCATCCTCATTGCTGATGTCTTTGGGCTCTCGTCTCCTGGATGCATCAGGAACACAATACTCCGCAGTCAGGTCAGATGTCTCCTGGTGCGTTTTTGCTGGTGTGCTACATGGGGTGTGTGGGATGGCTGGCAGCTGGGAATCTAGTGCTTGAGGACAAGTGAATTGATTGTATGAGTCTGTTATTGACTGAGCTCTGAGCGTGGCTAATGGCATTGACAAGAGCTGTGTCATCCTGATGGTAAAGGCAGTGGGTCACGCACTGTTAGCATGTCAAGTGCACCAGTAGATAGAGGGGCAGTGCCCCTGCCAGATCCTGCCCTTCCAAAATATTGTGGGACTATTTTGTTTGTTGGCCTCCTTACAATTCTCAGAGCAGAAGGGTGCTTGGAGAGAGTCAAAAAGTCTTTTTTCCTATTTGGTTGGTTGGGTTGGGTTTTTGTTGTTGGTTTGGGTTGGATTTTTTTTCCCCCTGAATAAAAGACTATGCTATATCAGACCTTGGTATGTAAAACACTGGCTAGTGTTGTCTGAAAACTTGATTCCATGACTATAAACTGACATAAAAGATACCTGTGCATGATGCCTTCTGTGTCTTCAGTCATACCTGTATGTGCAAGTCATTTTGCTGTACTTTGTGGACACTGTGCACGCAGCTGACAGCACAATGCCTCTAATGTGGCATGTGTAGCTTTAGACTAAAGGAAAATGAGTATTTTACAGAAAAACCAAGACCAGCCCAAACTAGAGTCAGTGTTTTCTGGTGAAGCCATTTGCTCTTAGGTTGGAGGCATAAAACTATTAAACTGTTAGTGTTCATATTCAATGAGTTTACTGTAAGCATTTTGCCACTCTGGTTGGGGAGGAGCAAAAGGCTGCGCAACAGTTACACTGCAGTGGTATCTGTAGGACATCTGAGTCTGCATTGTGGGATTTAGTGGGAGGCACATTATTATTGCCTGCATGCTGCTGGCAGATGCGTGAGGGCCCATGAAGATAGAACATTTCTGGTTGTGGAGTCCCCTTCAGTGTTTTGTGCTGCGTACAAGCATGCACAGGGTGTGGGCTGTGAATACAGAAAAATGAAAATACTCTTCCTGAAAGTTTATTGAGCAAAGGCTTCTGGTTTAACAGATTCAAATTTTACATGTTCCAAAGCCTAGTTTCCAGATGCCAATGGGAAGAGTGTCAGGCCACATTCAGATTAGCCTTATTGTTCCATAATACCTTACTGGAGTACAAGGTTAATTAGTACCATAGGCAATATGCATTAGTCATCACAGCAATCAGTCTTTTCTTCTGTTGGTCTGTTGTATGCTGCAAATGTTTTCGCTTCCAATAACAAATCCTTGATATATTATTTTAAAATTTAATCCTTCTAAATCATATTTGTGATATATAAATTATCTGGGCATTCTGATGCTGACGGAAAACATTTCAGGTGTCAAAACGACTTTAATTTTAGTGTTTAACTCCTGGCCTGCTTGGGCATAGGCCTGCAGGACCATGGGAGATACAACATGATTTTATTAATGCCCATCTTCAAGCTGACCCAAACTGGAAATAGCACTGGTGACATGCATACTGCAGTGGTTTATATGAGTAGTGTTTCCAATGCTAATTATCAGCAGTATCTCAATGCAGGTGTGAAATGCTGAAGTCGTGTTGCTGCTGTGGCACTGTGGTTGCTTGCAATACCCCAGCATAGATCTTGGGCATCTCCATTCCCACCCTGAGGTTCATGGCAGGAGAAGGCTCTTTCTAGTAGGGCTCCTTCAAGCATAAGGGCTAAATATGAGGTGCCCTTGGCTACTTTCCAGTGCCAGGGTCCCCACCCTGCACCAGGGTACCATGTGGGCTACAGCTGTGAGCGGGGGAGATGCTTACTGACTGGTTTGCACAAGGTCCAGTGAGCTGTGGCTTTCACTTGTGAGGTCTGTTAGTGGTGCAGAGGGTTTGATCTTTCTTTCTCAGTTCAAGAAACCAGCACTGCCTTGTCCTCAAGTGCTAATGAGGAAAACATGGTGATACCTCTCTGCCACTGTGCCTACTTAAAGAATAATATTAGTCTGAAAGATCTCCAGGAGATCTCTCTGATCTCTCTTGCTGTCCTGAAAAGGATTTAGGCATGCATTTGCTTTCTAACACAAGATGGTGTAGCCTCCTTGCACAGCTGGACATGCCTTGCAAAGTGATGTGCTATCAGGGCCTGGGGGAGTAACTTGCACTGACGTGGCTGGAGGATAAATATGGCAGAGTTCTACCTTGCATAGCCTGTGGCAACAAATCCACTGCACTATGCCAGGCAAGGAATGCTTGAGATTCCTTTGTATTAAAATCAGCAAGTAATGTTTTCCGGCAACCCTGACTCACTTCCCTTCTTGTTTTGTATGTGCATTGTTCTCCCCTCCTGACTTTCCCTTTAGGAGGAACCAAGCTTAGGGGACTGCTTTTACTGCTTGCCTCCTTCCAGCTGGCATAGAAAAGGAATTTCAAGGGCACGATTTTTGTAGTCAAGTGCAGAACACAATGTTGGGTTTGTGTCAGATAACAGAGAAAGAACACATGCTTTGAAAGCAAGTGTCCTGGTGTGTTGAGAGCTTTCTGGGGTAGTTTGGAAACAGCTTTTCAGCAAGAACAGGCAGGTAGATAAATGTCCAAATTTCACTTATTTGTAAAATGTCTGTGGTCCTTGATTTAGATGCTGTTGTGATATAAACAAATGAGCAGTCACAGGAATGTAAGGAAGTGATGATGAGTATTATTCCTTTCTCCTAATTATTACCCACAGCTTTGAAACAAGTAGCTGAGATTCCTTTCAGAAACTTCTGCTCTTGCATAAAACTGCATCTGTAGAGCAATTTGTATTGCTTCCAGTTAAAACAGAAGTGTATACGCACAATATTTGCTTAGAAGTCGATTAAAGGCAGTAGAATAATAAGTAAATTGTACTTAAAATATAATTATGTATATCACCAAAAGTGAAATAGGTTTATCAGCTTAGTCTTTAAGAGTCACATCAATAACTTATGAGCTTCAATAAATGGGCAGTGCTCATATGCTAGTTTGTTGCGCACTGTTATGACATAAAAGCAAAGGAATTTAATTTCTTTAATCATTCCTGAAGACAAAAACAAAAACAGCATTCAGTGGCGTGTAAATTTAGTGTTGCGTTGTAGATCAGAATGGTTGAAAGTATTGATGAGAGAAAATCTTCTGTGGATGCTGCATCAATAGATCTCTGAAATAGCTTGTAGGGGCAAAGCCTAGACTGTGTGACAGATAAATAATAGAAGAGCTTCAATCCCTCTCCTCCCTTCCTCTCCCCTCCCTTTTCTTAGGTTTTCATGACATCAAGCATTACTTGGAAAAAGTAGGGTGGTGTTCAGTCCATACCAGAACAAAACAAAAGCCGTCATTGTTCCAGAGAGAAGTTATATTTCTGTTTTGGAGTAGTTGGTCTATAGATCTGCGAGTCTGAAGGGAAGAAAAAGCTATTAATTGCTGTGACTCTCTGACATCATAAGTAAAGAAAGAGCTGTGAAATTGGAGAATATGCACAGGGCGGGGAAAAAGCCCACCATCTTTGCTTTGGCCACATGGATATAACCAGCAACTTGAGAATTTCTGTGTTTCAGATGTCCTTAAAAATACAAACAACACACTTAGCTGATGGCTGTATCCAGTCTGGGACACGGCACGCCCAGCAACCTACTGGCATGACATTTGTCAGGCATTGTAGATACCCTGTTGTATCTTCTCCTGATACTTTTATCCCATAAATGTGGGATCCTTCTTAAAAAGGGATGTGGCGCTGATGCTAGGTGAGACTGATCTGTGATTTCCTGAAAATGACCCCATAAACTCAGGTTTATAATCTTTTTCTTTTTTTTTCGGTACTAGATTTTGGACTCTGCTTTGGTAATTTATTTTCTAATGGCAGCAAGAAATTAAAGTCTCCTTTAAAAATCGCCATGTTTAAAAATGTTTCAAATCTTCATTTCTTGGAGAAGAAGTCTGGTCCTACTGTAAAAAGCTTGTTTATGTTTTGTAAAAGGCAATAAGGGACTGTATGATTTCCTGGGCTTTAAAATAGCAACAACATAATGTTAATAACACTAATATGTGGCTAACATGGCTTTTCCAAACACAAGGGAGTTCTGCATGTGATGGTGAAGAAAAAAGGGATGAGCAGTCAGTCTCAGTTATGCTTCTCACATACTTGCCATTTGGGGCTGGAATTCCCAGGGCTTTTGTCAGAGAATCAAATATCTGTTGTACCTTGGTGATACCATTATCTATATTTGGTGATGGGGAAGGAAAACAAAGAAAGGAATTGCCAAAATCATCTATCAGTCAGTGGAAAATCAGGCTTCCCAATCTTGTACCCTGTTTTTTAAAGTGTATGTCTATGCAGATACATGACTGTTATTTCTTCTCATTAGAAAGTGTAGGTATGTATCTGCTATATTTTAGCTGCTCTTAAGTGCCTTGCTTTCCTGGCAGTAGTTTCAGTGATGTGATTTGTAGTTTAGAGTTGAGGGGTTTTTTTTTACATATTCCTTGGCCAGGATTTCAACTGTAGCTCAGTCAAACACTTTAATACATTTTGTATTGGATGTTCTCACAATCTACAGGATATTCTCAACTAGGTTAAGAAAGCTGGAGACAGTACAACATCATCGATGTATGAGTATTTCATTTCTGATGTTAAAGCTGTTGGGGAAATAGGAGATACTTACCGTGATGTAGAACTTATCATGGTATTACTGAGCTATCTGTATCTTCCCTTCCAGACAAGAGTGGATTAAATATTTTGCTCTGTGCTGACTTACTAAAAAGGGTAATTTGCAGCCTTTTCTCTTTTGCTGAAGAATCAGATTCTAAATATGTGTTCTAGTGTTTGCTTTAAAATAGTATGCCACTGTGGATGGTGTTTCTACATATTTAATTATCTCTTGAAAAGTGAGTGAAAGTGGATCCATGCCTCACAAAGCAATATGGCTCTGTTTTGCGCCCTGTGGCAACAGAACTAAATCTCTTCCTCTCAAGTAAAAATGAAAACAAAAGCTCTTACTGACTTAGTGCAAAATTGACAATCTACTGTTTAGACAAAACCTCTCAGACTTGCAGCTTCTGCAGCCAAAACATACAAGTGCAAAGTTTTCAATAAATGATTATTAACTAGTGTGTAGAAGTGAAGCCTGCTGTGAGCTTTCAGTCCCTCTAGTTGAACTGTTTTATAATGTAATGCTATCGAGATATTTCATAGTACAGAAAAAGGCAAGGGAATAATAAAATGTATGTCCTAGAATTCCCATGTGAGGGTGAGTTCCGTGAATTTGTCAAGCTTGCTGGTGTGCCTCCAGAAATTTTCTCCAAAATGATGACTAGTTCTTTAATTACACTTAGACATAGCTGTGTTTGTTGGTGGTGTTTGAAACTACAGATTGAATTTAGTACCGTAAGTGTCATTAATCTGGTGAAATAAAAATGCCGAGTTTTTAATAAGGTCTCAATTTAATGTTTTTAAATGCTCTGAAGAGATTTAACGCTAAACCAGCTGATATAAATCTGCTCGGCTCCTCTGTAATCGTCTCTCTCAAGCATGCACCTCTCTTCAAGGGAACTTGGCTCACACTAATTTCAAAGCTGTTTACTGCCCACATGAATTTGATGGACTCTCACTTTTATTGTAAAAGTTGTTAACATCAGAAGTGACCAGGAAACTGAAGTGGTAGAGTCTATATATAGTATTAATTGTCCTGTACTTTTTTTTAGAGTACCACAGAAAACCCCCAGTCTTTCTGTTGTGCTCTAGATGTTTAGAGCCTTTGTGAAAGAGGTTGTAGATTTGAGTCTTGCTCTCTTTGGAGCCCCACATATGAGGTTCTGGCCCCTGTTCTGGAGGACTTGTCTGTGTAAAAGGCGGTGCCTTGCTTTTTGATCTCGTCAGCAGGGATGTATCACTGCCACTACTTGATCTTGCTGGTTGCAAGGCATTGAGAGATGGAGCTTTGTACCTCCATCAGCCTGGCACAGAGAGATTTCACACAGTGCTAAATGAAACAGAAATATGCCATTGTTTTCATGATTACAAATGTTTATTCCTAAATAAGCTCCAGTATTTTTTTTTCCTGTGGTATTTTGGTTTTCCCTGTGTCTTTTTTTTAGCCAAAGGGACTTCCCATGGCAAGCCATCAAATTGGTATGTTTCAAATGAAGAAGAGAGAACATTGCTTGATCTGTTTTCTAATTTATACATATATATATATGAAACATGCTGGATTGGCATTCCTTCTTACGGAAATCTTTGTGATCTCTTCATTCAACTGCTATGGACCTGTCATCATTTATACTGGTGCGGAGCGAGTTCAGCTGAACTCCTTTCCTTGCTAAGTTTCCTTGTATGGGAGAGCTGAGAAGACTTTGCCCCGGTGGTCAGGATGGAGCTGCCTGCATGTCAGTGAGTGTGTTTAGCCATCCTAATCGTAAATATTGTAGTTGAGAGGCAGTCGTATTCGCAGGGGAGCTGTAACACTGCAGTCACTTCAGAGCAACAAAGAGCAGAAACTGTACCAGCCTTGAAGATGAATCGGTGCTGCGGTGATTAAAATGATATACATTTCCCATGTTCCACATAGGAGTCGTCATTGTTTTCCCTAGGGATTTTTGTCAATCTGTAAATAAAAGATGCTGACGGTTTCCTTGGGGAGCAGCTTAAGGACTGAGAACATCGTTAGCCATTAGATACTCCTCATTAGTCAGTGGCTGACATATAGGGGAAGGCGGGTAGGGTGCTGAGCTTCAGCATTTTTCCCCTCCCTGGCTGAGTCACCTCTTCCTTTTCCAGGGCTTGGTGTCCTACTATCTTAGCTGAGATGGGGGAATACCTGTGGATCAGCCTCCCATAGTGTTTGGGGGGTGTGGAGAGGAAAAAGGATCTTGGGGACTCAGTGCTATGTGAAGTTAGAGAAGTGTAACGTCATGCAGCAAGGGGCAGGGAGCCTGTGTATTTGCAAGCATGGGGCTGACAGGGCATGGATGCTCCTGGGTACCCTGGTACAGTTAATGAGCACTGCAGCTTTTCTTCCGTCAATGTGGCAACCAAGCCAGAGACGATGAGGGGCAGCTCATGAGCCCAGTAGCTGTCCTGCTCTTTAATTATTACTGTTTTCAAATCCCTTTCAGTATTCACAGCTCAATTTATGTGCTAATGGGCCCTTTTATTAATCAAAAGACAGAGACTGCAAAAGTCAGGGTGTGCGTTCTCCCGGCAGTGCCACTGTGTAGCTGTGATAAATTATCTGTGGCAAACGTTCTGTTGCCTTGTGGTGCTTGGCCTCTAACATCCAGCACGTTTTCTGCTGGGTCTGGTGGCCTCCTGTGTGAGAGCTGGTCTGGGAAGGAAAAAAGCTGAGGGGAGAGTAGCTATGAAGAGCTGTGGTGCTGCTGGAGTGGGAGAATGCTGAGGCATGAGAGAGGTGGATGATGTTTCAGGGAGGGTTTCTGCTCTGGGGATCATGTTAGAGGAGTGGAAGCCATGCAGCTCCTCCCCCAGATGGTGTGTGAAGAGCTCAGTGCTGAGTGCATGTTGAAGTGTATTATCCAAAGCTCCTCTTAGAGTACAAAAACAGGATTCTTAATTTTCACCACCTCCCTTGGCTTCCTGTATCCGTCTCCTGCCCCTGTCCCCCTTGAGATCCGAGGTGGAGTGAAAAGCAGCTTCCTTAGTGCCTCTGGGCTCTTCTCTCTGCTGTCACATACACCACAGCATTTTGCTGGAGCTGCTCAAAATGCAGCTATAATTGTCGAGTACATGACTGCTCTCATTCCCTCCCACTCACCCTCTGGTACCTTGTGCTGGGCTCTGCTTTTCTCTGCAACGCCCCTCACTCATTCCTAGCATTACCACCTCCCCTCTCCCTCCTCCCAGCTGCACCTGCCTGTGGGACAAATCTCCTTCTGCACCCCATAACCCTTCCTACACTCTTCCAAAGCCCCACCAGCAGTGAAGCTTTTCTGTGGTATCCATGTCAGGAAGGGGTTAATGTGCTTGGATGCAGGTTGCCTTCTGCCTTGGGATGCAGATTTACAGTGTCCCCAGGGTCCCTTGCAAGTGGAATCAATGCCTCTTTTTTTTAGGACAGGCAGTTTTGTTCTGACATAGCAGTGTGTGCAGGAAGAAAGGAGATGTAACACCCTTCCTGCCACCAGCAGCATCTCAGACAGCTCGGGTGGGTGGAGCGGCAGGACCCAGCATCTGGGCTCCCGTTAGCAGTGAGTGAGACTGGAGAAGACTCCGGTCTCTCAGCTGCTAGGGAGGATATGTGTAATGGTATGAGCTCCAGGGGATGATGGAGGAGAGGGACAGCTTGAGTTGGATGAGGGATGGATTATATTTTAAAGCATGTGAGTTTGCTTTTCCAGGGCTTTCTTGAAGGCACATGCAAAAGTGAGGAGTGTGGGTGCATTCTGGCCCTTTGGGGATGCCTTGTTCTCTGCTTTTTACAGATGTCACTTGTAATTTTTCCTGGAGTTGAGAAGTATCCATTTGTACCTTTGGAAAAGTCAGTCATTATGGAGGAAGCTCTTTTTGTTGGTGCCTTGGCATCAGGAAATATTATCGTGTTGCTTGCAAGCTGGTAAGAAATGTTTTACTTACTGGGTGTTCTCCTTCATGTGATAAGCAGTCAGTCTTTGGGGCCAGCCCTTTTAGAGAGAAATCAAACATATGCTGTGCATTTATTTTTAATCAGGTCTTCCACATCATCAGCAAGAGACATCCACCTTGAAAGAAACATACGAACTCTCTTTTCACTCTTTACAGCAATAAAATTGGTAAAAGAGCCTTGAAGTAGGAACTATTTTCTTAATTTCTTGGTAAGTTTGTGGAAAGTAAAGGGGAGGTTATGATTTGTTAACAGGGCTTGGAAAACTCTCTTGGGAGATGTTGCTATCCTTTATAACTGTGAGCCTGTGGAAAAAGAAGAGTCTGCAAAAATAAGCAGATGCATCTAGTACATTGAAAACAACAGTCATGATACTGCTTTGAATAATACACTACTGCAGGATCTTGCTGGAGGTGAAATAAGATATAACATGGGAAAATCAAGAGTGAGTGTTGAAAAGCAGGAGGTAGCTAGGTGTAATGCATAATTACTTAAAAATATCTTTTAGTTTATCTTCTCCGTGGGCTTTGATGGATCAGAATTTTCTAGTCTGTTCCTAAAAGCAGTAATTTTCCTTTTTCTTTGTTTTCATGGAAAATAATGAACTGAATACAAGCTGATTTGTTTCAAGAAAGTCTACCTTATTAACTAGGGACATAGAGAATTCATGCTGTAAATAACTCCGAGTTGCATATAGCTTGCAGTTTTTGTGTTAACTCATCCTTTGGGTTTACCTTGCTTCTGGTGGAAGGGATGTTGGTGGGAGGGGAAGATGCTGACATTCCTAAAAGTATGTGTGGCCCTTAGCAGAACAAACCTAATAAATTATTAACAAGAAGTATTTGTCAAAAGTGATCAGTAAACACACAGTTCAGTGGGTTTTCCCAGCTCTCCCTGGAGGTAGGTGGATGTACTGCGTGGCTGGGGCAGGGCTGGTACATGGTTGAAGCAGCCAAAAGGGAGCAACATCCGTGCTTGGGGAGAGATACAGCTCAAGACAAGGGCTTAGACTTGTTAATATAAGCTCGTTTTGGAAAAGAGTAAGTTTCAGACTTCAGTTTTGGGAAAGAATGTGGGAAAAACCTTGGGATTTAGCAGCTTGTGAGGCTTTTTCTCACCTGAACTTTTCATGTTGGTGGTTTCAAAGAATACCATTTATGAAATAGGATGGTTTTAGAGGGTTGGTATTAATTTCCAGTTGATAGGTCCTGGTTTGTCTCAAGCCAAAAGTGACCAGATGTAAGTACCATATGATGGCCATATATGAATAGTTATGGGAGCGTGGGAAAAGAGGGAGAGATGAGGGAATGGGTAGAGTATTGGCTGTGTGGTGTTGCTTCTTGCAGTTATCAGCATCACAGTATTGCAAATGTACGCATGCAGAAGTGCAGTTTGCTTGAAAATCAGAAATTATAAATCCTACTTTTTTGTTGAATTCTTTGATTTGCCTCACAGATTTTGAGCCTTTAGTTTTCATTTTCAAGCTTTACTTGGCAAACGTGAAGCCTGCAAACCTAATTAGAAAAAGAAGGATAGAGACTGTGATTCCAATGGGTCATTTAATGTACAATACCAAATCGAATGAAAATAAGAGACCTGGCAAGAATGGCAGAAAAACATAAACAAACCTTTTGCAACTGATAACGAATTCTCAATGCTCCAACTACGGGGGTGGCTCCAAGAATAACTGGGTTAGATTTTCTGACTTGAATTCGCTATTAGGTGAGGTGAGATTAGTGTAATGAAGCCCATTTGGCTTTAACATTTCAGTGCTTTGCATCTAATATCTTTTTCATCAGAGGGGAAACAACTGTACCCATGTGAAGATCAGTCTCACTGTCTGCATCAGTAATAATTTCTGGGAGAATTTGATAGAGGTGAGTTTTGGGAATATGCAGTGCTTTTATCGAGACTATATGAATTCTCTATTTGAAAAAAACAAATGTTAGTCCCCAGTGCTGCCATTCTGTCACTTTTCTTTCCCAGCAAATTAAGATATTGTCCATGGTGTAGTAAATTATTTAAGATCAATACACTTGGCAAATTCTTATCTTGTCCAGTAGGCTGAAGATGAAAAATTATGCTGCATGTTTCCAAACAAAGTGCTTCATACATGATAAATAGTCATTAAATTGTGCTTCACAGATGACATCATAACTAATAATACATTAGGGGTCTTTGTATCTGTGAAGCTCCCAGGAGTCAATTATTTTGTCAGCTACTGCTGCCTCATGAAAATAGAAGACTTTTTCACCAGGGCCAGGCAGCTACCCATGAAGGACTAACTAAAGTGAATGTGGAAAGTGCTAGGGGAAATTGTGGCATTGCAAGGCCGGTGTAGGCAAAGAAAATACTTAGAAGTTTTGGAAAACCTTTGGGCTGATGCTTTTTTTTCCTCTTCATCTTACTGACAGTATCAAATGACCAAAGTGCAGAAGCAAGTGTTCAGCTTTAAAAACAACGGGGAGCAACTGAACTTTTGTAAATGGGGGATACACCTCCAATGATGTGCCTAGAAGGAAGCTTTTACCTTTTTTGCTTTGTATTTGATTAGTTACTAATACTGTCTACATGAAACTCCAAACTTGGTCCAGGTTAGAACTTGCTCATGAGAAGTTGAAAGCTGCCTCCTAGTTGTAGTACTATTATTTATGTGCGGAGTTACACTTCATATATTTCACTGTTGGCATTAATCTGCAAGCAGTCGGCGTACCTATTTGTATCATATGTGGCATATATCATATATGCCTTAACTGGTTTAGCCTTGTTTTAGAAATGTTTTGCTGTTTCCTGTGAATAATAGTGCTGAACATTTCATTTTTTAAGGGAGTGGTGAGCATGTGTGAATTTTAACAGTCTTGCATGGCCTTTCTTTGGAGCAGTTGCAAGTCCTGACTTAACTGGTCAGAAAAACTGGTAGTTTTCCTTTGTAGCTGTAGCTCCTCCCTGAGCTCTGATATGTAAATGTTTGAGCATTTTCTCTCCTCCTTTACTGAAAGTTTGGCTTTAAGACTTCATACTGGGGTGGAGGTGATTGCCAATCCCTGTTCTCAATGCTCGCCTATGACAAACCCTGGAGATGCAGATTGTTCGAGATGTCTGCAGCACAATCTCTCCCTGCGCCATCTGCATAATGCTGCACTGCATTATGGGAACTTCAGGCACCGCTTCAGCTTGAAACTCTGTCCCTCATTAGTCTTTCCTTTGATGAGAGTTGTTTACAATTTTTTCTCAAAAATATGTGCTTAAGGTGCTTTCTGCTTTTAATGCTTTCCTGAACATGGGTATTAAGGTGGTTGTATCCCGTGGATACTGAGAGAATGATGTTCTCAACTTTGAATAGACTCACAGCCAACTTGAAAACCTGGAGAAACTGATGCAGGCTGGATCTGGTACTGAACTTGCAAAGCTGAAATCATGGAATAAATATGAGCAAGGATTTGACACTGGTGCATTTTCACTTGCTGCCAAAACTATCTGCACATATCCCAAAGCCTTTTAGGTAGTGAAAATTATCCAGCAGTAGAGTATGCCCAGCAAATATCTGCATAAAGAACACTTCAGAATGGGAATTTCTTATGATAAAGAAGCATTTGTCTTGATTAAAGCAATACCAGTTAAAAACATCTGTGACTTTGATGACCTGTATCTCTGGATTCAGTTTACTGTGTAGACTGTGCTTCAGATGCCTAAGTTCTTTACATCTTTCACAACAAATGGTGTTGGATGCCTTCATTAGTCTTGGAGGCTACCCAAATCGGTCTTAGACTGGCTGTGACATGACCTAGAGAGATTCTCTGCAGTAAATTATCCTTCTAAGAGGAAGCCAGCAGGTTTTGCTGAAGCGTCCTGCTGGGATGAAGAAGAATGAGAAGCATGCAGTGCTCACTGATGCACAGGAGGACCATAAGGTGATGAGAAGCCATGCTTGTGGCATGGGCAGCACTGGGGACCACGGTGCTCGTGGGGATAGGCATGACTAACCAGCATATGCTTCTGGCCATTTTTTGTGCCATGGTCTTTCCTAGTTGCTACTCCATTGCTGTAAATGAATTTGGAGCAGTGCCGTGCTGTCTATCATGATTTTGCTCAAAAGAACAAGCTGATAATGGTGTTAAATTGATCCTGCAAACAATGAGGACTGATGGTCTCTGTTTTTCGTCTTCTCACCTTCACAATCCCAGGGCTTGTGTTTCTGTGAGGGCTTCCTGAAGCCCTGAGAGCTGTCACCCAAGCTTAGCGCACCTGTGAAATACAGTTTTAATAATTTTTCCTGCTCTTTGATGCCGTTGAAAGGTTTTTGTCTTGATGGCTCTGCTGTTGGCTGCTCTGTCTGCAGTCAGACTGATTTTTTGGGTGATGAAGCCATCCAAGCAGATGATGTACTTCTGTGGTTTGGGGGTTTTTTATTTTCTGTAGTGTTCCAGGGCTGGGACCAGCCTGGGAAGGGAAGGGTCATCTAAGACCTTCCTCAACCTCTTTTTTCCAGTAGATGTTTGATGTTTTTATGGTGAAAGTAATTGAGAGTTGGTGTGTTGGGAGTGCATGGTGGTTGTGTCGCTGGCCATCAGCAGTCACCTTATCCATTTGCTCTGAACTTGCCTTACTATGTGTAAATGCAAAAGCTGATCTATTGAGTCTTCCTTGCTTTAGCTATCTGATTCAGTCATCCTTATAAAACACTGTTAGTCTAATTCCAGCAACGTGCTTTGGCTCTCTTTCAGGCTTTTTGAGTGTTTCTGTGCAGAAGAAAGGTGAAAAAGAGGAGAAGGGGAGAGTGTGGGAGCTGAACCATGGTTTCAAGCCAAATGGGAGAAGTACATTTTGAGAAGGAATATTTAGGACAAGAGGTGGAACAGTCTCAAGTGACGCTTCCAGAAACCAATGGAAAGCTACCTTTTTGACTCTTAAGTATTTGGGGCTGGAATTTAAGGACTGTAGGGAAAAAACTTAAGCATGAGAAATAGTGGCTGGTATGGTGAGAGTTAAGAAGGCATTGTATAGGAGCTTCTATAAAACAAAGGAAACTCACTACCTAAGAAAAAAACTAGAATACCATTTTACCTGTTAAAACTTTTCATTTTGACTACCCATGTCTGGATTTAGTTCACTACAGTAATACTTTTAAGTATATACAAGTATAGCCTTATAAGAATGTTACAGCTATTACCCAGTTTAGGTAGGACACCTACATTCTGTCAGTATTGCTAATAGTAATGAAAACAGTGTTTTCACCATACCTAAAAAACATGATTTTTCTTGGTTAGTGTAGAAATTATTTCCATTGCTTCAGTGCTAGCAATACAACTATAAATTGTGTTCAGAAAACATGCCCTTGAAATATCCTTAGTTCTATCCCTTTCTTCATATTTAGTGTCCTCTATTAGTCTTTCTTTCCCCTATAGCCTGTTTTAGGGAAATTATTTGTAAGACTCTAGGAGCAGATATATGTATAAGACTCTAGAGCACAGATATTGCCATATTCTTCTGCTCTCCATGTGCTTATTTTCTATTGCAATGCCCAGAGCATGTTAGGATATTATATTATTTTTCATGTTGTAATTAATTTCTTCCTGGATGGATATGGGTTGGTTTTTTGGGGTGTTTTTTTGCTCTTAGATGTAATAATCCTCTGTTCTGAAAGTGTAGTGTGACAATTTGTGATGCTTTGAGAAGGAATTGGAGCCTTATATCTGTTCATATATTTGAACTTCAAGCACTGTGTTTTGAGAGAAATCACAGTAGATCCAAACTTTAGAGAGCTCTTCAGGGTTCCAGATGGAGTCTTCTTCCATGTGACCAGTCTTCTAATGCAAGCAGAATCCCCATAATCAGAAAACTGAAGCTGTTCTCAGGTCCTTATGTTGGTCTCTAAAAGGCACAGTTAACAGCTTCTGCAAATCTTGCCTCTCTTTCCAGTTCAGCCTTGATATTTCTCTCCTTTTTTTTCCTTTGGTCTTTTCTGTCTAGGAATTACCTATACTGGATTGTTCCTTCTCCCTGCACCCAAAGGAAGCCAAGAAGAATTAGATTTAGGGAAGGGGGAATGATTACATCACCTACATCCATGTTTCAACTCCTGTGCGATTTCCCTGGGGGTCAGACTTAGTATTGAAGTGAGCAGAAGTTGCAAGAGTACAAGGGCTTTTTCTACTTGGGTGACTTATGTAGGCACCCAGATAAGTGTTGAGAAGACTAATTTCAAGTAAGCCTTGCAAAAGGCAGCACTGGGGACAAAATTGTGTCTCCCTCTGAAAGTTCGGTCTTGCCCTGGAGACTTATGGCTCAAATGAATTGTTTAAAGTGCATTTTTAGGAAGATGCACAGCCTGATTTCTGATGACTAAATAGGAAGTGCATGGGATTGATGTAAATCTAGGGAAAGAATTGCAGTGTGCTGTGAACACATCCATCTCTGCACGAATTGTGGAGGCTGGGATGTTTAAAGCAGCACTTCTGACCTTGGGCAAATCTTTTTTTTCTTCTTGTTTCCCATCTTTTTGTCAATTCAGTCTGATTTTACTGTCTTTTGGAGTAAAGTATACCAAATGGCACAGAGATTTCCTAACCTTATATGGGGCATATCAGTACTGCTATATTACACATAATGGCACTTGATTTTTGCATACCCATCTGTGTGCCTTTCCTAATGCTAGCTATCTGCTGAGGGTCCGGGAGCATTCCTGCCTTTTTGTGGACATTTACATCTATGAAAGGATTAACAATAAGGGAAGGGGGAAGAGCAGTTGAAAAAACAGGTTTGTAATCAGTAGGTGGGCTGGAATTTGCTGAAGCTCCTGGGATATGGTCTGATCTGCTCTCATGCACGTGCTCCCCATGCAGCAGCACACAAACATTGGGGTGCAGCATGGGCAGCCTGGGTGGCTAATATATTTATTGAAAATTAACAGGCTGTGAAATTGCTGTGACAACACAGTACTGGATGGAATGCTGTGGAGACACCCAAGGGCAGCTGCTGGGACGATGCTCCCTTGGAAATGAGTGATTTGCAGCTGAAGAGCAGCCTGCCTTGTTTGTGGAGCATGCCCTCAGTGCTGCCCAAGCAGGAAAATCCAATGTGCTGGCTGCTCATGTTGTAGCAGGATGGCATTGAAAAGTTAAGTGCTTCCCTTTGAGGTTTTACAATGGGGCTTTCAAGTGCTGCCCAAAAATGCCAAAATGGTGACTTGATAGTTCTGCTTAATGCATTATGGAAAACCACATTGACCTTCATTTAATTGCTTCTTACTTGTCCTTAAACCTGAATTTTTCAATATTTATAGATCAAAACTAGGGGAGAAGGAAGGATTCAAACTTTCTCAGATTCTAGTGCAGTCCAGAAACTTGTCTTGATTGAATAATTTAAAAAAGGTATACACAGATAAAAAAGCAACGCTTTGCAACTGTGCATTTTATGACTCCATAATAAAGCCTGAGCTGAACTGGAAATCAACCACTTTTTTCTAAATACAAGCAGTTATCCTCTTGAGTTTGGGAGTTTATAAGTCACAGCAAGTAGCTGTGCTGACCTGAACCATTGCCATGTTGCCAATCTGCGGGGTAGGCGTATTCTGGAGTCTGTTGGCAGATGGAGTCAAATTAAAAAATGGATGTAGGCATGTACAAAGGTTTTTGGACTTCAGCCGTGGAAGACTATCCACTATTTCGCACACTTTGTCCATGTAGCAGTGTCATACTGTAAAGGTACCAGATCATGTTAGGTACCTCTGACTTAAAATGATGGTAGAATGGGAAGTGCTGCTTTGGAGACACAATGGAAGGAATTTGGATTCTCTAATTGTATTTATCTCCTTAATATGTTGGGATTTCTTATCTGTTTAAAATTGACAGATTTTGTCAATTTTGTATTAGGTTTGCCCCATAAATACCTCCCTCTTCTGTACTGCTGTAGTGTCTACATAGCAAGTCACTCCAGCTGTGGGAGTTGCGAGAACTGTGGGTAGTGGTAATATCTTTTGAAGAAAGTCTGCTTTACCAACCCCACCTTTTTTCCTCTTCTGGTTATTTTGATAGAAGTGGTTATACTGGAAATGTTTGGCTCCTTTTGGCCATCTTGTAACTGCACAGGAAGCATTGGGTGTATTTTCTTCACTTTTGCCTCTCCTTGGAAAAAGTCTGCATCAGTAAAAGCACATTGCAGGTAACTAATACCTTTGGATATTTGCAGTCAATGAGTCTTTCTGAGCCACAGAAAGTCTGCAGCTGAGCGACTGGGTGGAAGAATAGCTTTCTTAAAAAAAAAAATTTAATCATTTACAGAACTGTGTTTCTCATTTATTTAGGTCATCTGTTACAGGGAGTGGGGGAACTATTACTCCTGCTATCTTCATGCTGCTTGTGATTTATTTTCAACTTAAGTATCATGCTGGCATCACACAGGACATCTACAGTTTTGAACTGAGATCCCTCTCTCCCTGCTTTGTGGTAATACCCTATCAATTCCAAATGGCAATTAATGCTGTTTCCCCAAAATTACTTCTGCAGAAATAAAGTATAATTGCAAAGTAGTTGCCCATTACAGTGATTTATCTTGTCACTGACTGATTTGTTATTTAACTCTAAAACATTTTATTGATGTCTTTGGAAAGTGACTACGTGACCTAAGTAAAAATGTTAAACTTATTAATCATGGTAGGTTTTCTCTGCTGGGTTTACCATATACGTGAATTATGTAGCTTGTAAAAGAGGCTATTTATTATTATAAGAAAATACAGTGCTGCACTACAGGCAGCACATAGTTTTCATTTTATTAGCCTTGAAAATAAAAAGTTCAATAGATAAAAAGGTTAAGTACAAGTTACTTGGTTCATTTTTTATAGAGTCCCTTTGAAGATAAAGATGCTGTGTCCATGGTGAATAGCATTTTTGTAATTCATTTCCAAAACCTGAAGTTGTTCTTAGGTCGCAACTGAGAGGAGAATCACCTCTTTGCCCCAAAAACCCCATGGGTGATGGATTGCAACAATTTAGACCTTTCTGAACCTTATAGATTCCAAAATTTTTACAAATTTATTGTATTTAATAGAAGAAAATATCTTTATTATCTGTTGGATTAATTTATATTTCTGGTGGAAAGCAATATGACTAATAACACTAACTCCTCTCTTTGCTGCAGAAGTAATAACTGTCCAGATCATACCAGTCATGACCGAGTTGTGGTGTTTCTCACAGAAGTAGGGAGAGGAAGAAAAACATCCGTAATATTTCTGTAGAAAGAAAAGTAAGAGAAGGAGAGGTATACGGCTCTGCTTGTGATGAGTCACTTGAGGTGCCAGAAAGAAGCAAAGGAACATAGCAGATGTCAGGAGGAACAGTGGCTATGTTGTAGAGGAGGACCTGAAGGATAGGGTCTTCCTTGTATCTCTGCGCTCCAAGACAGTGTTGAGCTATAAGTAGAGAAGTCAGCTCAACTTTAAATCAATTTTCCCTTCAATTGGAGCATTTGCTGGATCTAATGGGGAAAGGTGAGCTCAAACCAGTTCATTTTGTATGTAGCAGTGCTTTGTGCAAATCTCTCCTTTGCAATTCATCTTCCTCATGACAGGAATAGATGTGATAGCTGTGTTTCAAGCGGGGCAGTCTCAGGACAGGCACCTTGACAAAACTGAGGGACAAAAGTCAAAATACATCAGACCTTCCCTTCTTGAACTGAGCAACCTGGGAACAGAAAACTTGGACACTTGCCAGAACTGGCAAGCAGAATCATTTTAGCCAAAATCCTGTCATTAAAAAAAAAAAAATTAGAGCAAAGTTCTTGATGCTGATTAAAAGCAAACCCCATGGTGATGAAATCGCTGCATTTTCCCATGCAGTAAGGGTTGCCCGCAACACTTCTCTTGCTGCATTGCAACAGGAAGGAACATCACACCATACCCAGAGTAAGATTTCTTTGATTTCCATGTCTGATGAGGACATCTGAAAACAGGCCGAAACTTGGGCATTATCAAATTGGTATTTATTACTCACCTGTTTATATGTTCCATTGCTAGAGAATCTGAGCATTTTATTTACAAGACTGTCCACATCCTCTTTCTCCTGCCAGTCCTCTGTGTCACTGCAAGTGATAAAAAGATGCTGTGATTTAGGTCTTGAAGACGTACGTGTGTGTTAATATCCTGTTGAATAAAAATGCAGCTCTATATAACTCTTTCTAATTTCCTTCTGTGTGTAATGCCCAAAATATTCATTATACAATCTCATTTTATTTTATTACTTTACTCTTTTTAATTTTTATTTTATTCATAATAAAAACACAGCATAAGCAGAAAAGATGACGCTCAAATACAAGACTGCCAACAGATAAAGAACATTGTAACATGAAATAGGAAATTTCATGCTATTAATATTCAATCGCACGGGAAGCAGGTTGGTCAGGGGAGACAAATCAAAAAGATGTGGGATGAGTACATCTTTTGGAAAAGATTCTTCTGCCTGAAAAGGAGTCTGAATCATGTGACGGCCCTCTAAGCAGCAAAATAGCTGAGAGTGTTGAAATTTACTGACATGTATCTTCATTGTGGAAATCCTTTCTGTTTCTTAAGTGGGATAACAGATGAATAAACCTTTTGCTTTTAAAGAAAAAAACACTTGAGGAATTTGGCCTCTTGGCCTCCTGTCCTTCTGCAGATCTGGGAGAGTGGGGTTATCCCTGGACAAGGTTCACAAACTGCCTTGTCTCATTCCTCACCCATAAGTAATGTTCCATAAGGGATGTGCTCTGTGCGGGGTGTGGATATGAAACAGTCAGCTCATATTTGGTCCAAACAGGTGCCAGCCTGTGATTGTAGCTGAATGGAGAAGCCAAGCTGTATCCCAACTTGAACATCAGCACTGGGAGGGGTTCAGAGCATGGCTGAACCATGGCTGGTTTTTGTCTGAGGGAAAGCTGTGAATGTTTGATGAGGGACGAAGTAAATTATTTAGATTTTGCATTACATAATGCAATTTGTGAGTTGGACAAGGATGATATGAAATCACAAGAGACACAGTCTCCAAATTCCTGCTGCTTTCTGAGTTGCAATGAGTTCCGTGAGCACAAAACTACTCACCTATCTGTGCATGTAGTGACACTTTAAGAGACTTTTGACAGGAGGTCATTAAGCCTTGATCTTCAAGTCTGCATTTTAAGTAGTAGCCATTAAAATTAAGGGATTTCAGTTTTTTAAAGTAGCACTGTCTTATTTATTCAATTCAGAACCATTGTTCAAGATGTTACAAGGTTATTAATGGCCCTTGAGGTTTCTGGCATTTAACATTGGCCAGGTCATGGCTGAGGAAGTATTTTCTTGTTGCCTGTCTGTAATGTGTGTGTGAGCTTTTGGCCAGTCAGGGTCTCTCCAGAACTGATGTTCCCTGCTCCTTGGGGTTCCTTATGGTTGCCTCATCAGCAGTGGATGGTCCTGTCCTGATTGGCTGGTTTCAAACAAGCTCTTGGCCGTGTGTCTGCTTTGCTAAGGCCATTGAAGTCAAAGTCCAGCAGTAGGTGCAGAGCACGATGGTGGTGAAAAACTGAAGGACATTGAGATGGGTGCTTTTCACAGACTATTTGACATGCTGTAATCCACTTTTGTACTTTAGTAGTTCATTTCATTAGCTTGCCACTCCCTGTCTAAATATAAAAAATGCATGCTGAAAAATCGATTACTGTCATTTGTCAGTGTGCCTCATTTACCCTGCCTCAAATGCCTGGGGATAATTGGCAACAGTGGAAAAGTTAGCAGCCTCCAACTGTCAGCAAGGTTGCAAAGGCGCAAAACAGGCTTTCCTATCATGACATTGGCATGTCAGCTTTGAAAGGGTTTTGAAGCTGGGTTTGGAGGGGTGGTTGCCATTGGAAGCTTATTGTTGCTCAGAAAAGCCTCCCCTCTCTGAATTGCTCTCTGGGACAGACCATTCTGGTTTTGCAGCTTTCCAGACCTGTCTGTAAACAGCTTTCTGTGAGTCAGTTTAAAGAGCTGAAAGTCCTACTTAGGGAAGATACCATCTTCGAGCTTATACCTCTGAAATAAGTCCACATGTATAAGTTTACAAATTGGTTCCTCAGCTTGCTCTTACACTGAAGTTTGCATGGAGTCCCAGGAAGTTTTCCTGAGGGGAGGTAAACCTTGTGAGCTTATGCTTCTTGGGAAACACCAGAGAGCTGGATGTACTTGAATTGTACTTCAGCCTTTCTATTTGGAGATATGGCTTTGGAAATGACAAAGATTATAATATCTCTAGAGTGCCTTGTATTTTAATCTTTCCAACCTGTAATATTTTCAGACTCTGAATATTGATCAATTTTTTTTTCTTTAGGGTTGTTAAGAATAATAACCAGAATTAAAATCTTAGTACAGGGCATCTCTACTGGATTGCTATGTTTTTTTTATTCCTAGTTAATCAGCAGTAAGTCTCAGGGTGTAAGTGGGTGGTCCTCCATATCATCAGTTACTGCAGCTTTGTGGACCAAACCTTGAAGTCTTGCAGCTTAAAGTATATTACTTGATGGAGCAGCTGAGCTTTTGCCCTGCCATTTTGAATGGTATTCCATAATAGTATTTAATGTGATGTTAACTTTCAACAGGAGCATGACCAAACACTAGAATTGAAATTTTTTGACATTTGTCTGTTGTTCACTATGGTTGAAATGCAGTTTGGCATCCTTTTTAAGTAACACTGCATCTAGCACAGATAACATGCTTGGAACATAATGAGCTGTCAAAAGATTATAGCAACAGAAAGGTCAAATAATCAGTTAAACATGGTTAAAATAGGATTCTTGAAAACACTGTTGGGCTGCTTCTTCATTGCATTTAGTTAAAATGTTTAAAGAAGTCCTCTAACTCCCATAGTTCTGTTTTCCTGAGATAAATACAACAGAAAGAGATAACACAGAGAAAGAAGAAAACCTCTTATGTTTTAGCATCATTTTAGAGAAATAAAACTAAACATCCTGACTTGACAGGAAGGCGCTCTCTGAACATATTTTGCAAGCATGTTTGTCTCTCAGTGCAAATTAATTACTAATTGCCTGTTATGTGATGTGTTGAAATTAGCTCTTTCTTCCTTATCATAGCCTAAGACATCTTTGCCTCCTACTTCTTAAGGAGGTCAGGGCTTCAGCCTCCTCTGGAATCCCAAATGAGATTTGTTAGTCAGGCATAGCAAAATCTAATCTTATCCAGAGAAAAAGAAAAAAAACAGACCAGAAAATGATGTGATTTTCCGATTTCATGGCCAAGGTTACCCCGGAAAGTGGCATTTAAAGCCCGTAACTAAGGTGGCATGCCAAACTAAGCACTAATAACAGAGCAACCGTGTGGAAAGATATCGCTTTAACAATTTTACAGTTGCTAAGTGTGAAAATTGTAGTGTGGGCAAGCTCCTGGAATCTGTGGCAATCGGTTCAAGAACTGAAATTGATGCTCGGTGAGAAAATACTCTCGTCCCCTGTAACTCTTAAACATCAGCTCCTGCTTTTGCTGTTCAAACATAAGGCTGAACAGCTTCATTAAAGAGACTTTTTTTCTCTGAGAATAAAAAAAAGTAGCAATAACACCACATATTGTTGGTTGGTGGCTTGATAGGATGACGTTATCAATGTGATCTTGTGCCTTACAGACCTGAAAGAAAGGGGATTAGGTAGCTGCACTTAAAAGATGATGCATTTTTGCTTGTTCTAAGTGCTGTTCTGCTTTTGCTTCACAGACACACATGCTTCTCGTGCATGTGCACGTGTGCATGCTTGCCTCCCTTGAACTATGCCTGTGCACAGCTTTATTCTCTGAAAATACCTCCCTGATGCAAGACATTAGGCACATAGAGACATACACGTCTCTGGGATGGGAACTGTGAGGTGACGTGTCAGGAAGTATTGAGGGAGCAGATTGAAAGGAGGTGTATGTTCATGTTTGTGAACTTACCTCTGAACTGATTTGCTCTAGAGGTAGTAAGACACCTCAGAAGAATAATCTGTTGAATGAGTTTGTACATCAAAGGCTGGCTACTATCTAGTCAGATATTAAACCAGCCAAAGGCCACTGCATGTCTTCTGTAAATTAGCAGCCAACCTTCTAACCCTAGCATAGTGAAGCAGTCATACCATGGCCTGGATGTAGCAAGGGCTCCAATCCCCGTTGTAAAACTATGTTGTCAGACCGCCCTTGTCTGGCAGTGGAGTTGGCACATGCCATCTTATGCAGCAGATGCACTGTCCCTGGCACATGTGTGGTGACAGAACCACTCCATCAGAGATGGCTGGGCAGCCAAAGCCCTACAGCAGCAGGAGGCTTTGCTGGAACTGGAGGAGCTTTGCAGAGTTCCTCATGGCCCTCAGGGAAACATGTCTGGGAGGAGAGTTGTGTATAACATGAGGAGATGTTCTTGCCTCCAGTGGCTTCAGAGTGTGCCTGATCTTGGACAAAGGCACTTTGGGCCAGACTACAGAAGTGCTGTGAGTTTATGGGCTGTTTCTAAAAGGCTCTGGGTGAGAAATTGTCATCAATGTTAGCTAGGTGTCCAGAAGTGCTAATTCAGTAGTCCCTTCTGTGAGCCTGGGGGGCCTGAGGTGATTCCTCCTCCTTGCTGATCCAGTATCAGCATCTTGGCAGCTGAGGCCATTTGAGTGCCTCAATGAGGCTGCAGGGATCAAGCTTTAGGTAGCTGTTAGTTAAGGTTGTGGCTCTTAATCAGCTGTCATTAGTGAGGCTTGTGAAAGTACCCCGGTTGGCCTTGGGTTGGGGATGGGAATGTTAAGCCTTATCTGTTATAAAACATATTTAAAACCTGCCATTGAAGAATTTGTCCCAACCTGTGTTAAGCACAGTTAGGGAACTGTTCATGGCCAGTGTATGTTTTATGAAGACTCTGTCATTATTTTTTTCCCCTCTGTATTTCTACCATAGTAAGCCTTGAAGTTTTGTGTGTCTTTTTCGCCTAGCTGGTTTTAACTCTTGCCTTTTAAAAGTAAAGATTCTTGTGTGATGGCACTAGGGAGGCAAAATGTGTTGGTTGTTGGCTGGGCTGCAGTAAGCTATTTTTGCACAAATTTCTTCTGTCACCTCATGTTGTTGTCAGCATGTCATGTTTCCAGAAGCAGAAGTCTAAAGCAGCTTATATTTAACACTCTACAGAAAGAGACTGGAGCCTGGCATGCTCATGTGGAGTAACGATCTTTCAGGGACAACCCATTTGTGCAGGCAATGAGCATGTGGGTAGGTGAAACCCTCACTTGTTGGGTGGGAGCGAACGGATGCTTCAGCACAGGCTTCTGCCGTGGCTGCGCAGCCTGACAGCAAGTGCTTGGAGCCGGCTGGCTTGGCCTAAAGGTTATGAGGTAATATTTCTCTTTTGGTTTTCAGAATAAAGCTTAGAAAGCATCAGAGGACTGAAGAGCAGAGAGGACTTCCACTGTTCTTGTGCTAGTCCTTGTCTATCATAAGCACTAAGTCATATAATCCTGCCCGTGAACTCATTTTAACATCTTTACTGCACCACCTGCTCCAGATAAACTGGAGGTCTGGTTTAACCTTATTTGGAAGCAAAAGGCTGAAGTTTAGACTTTCTCCATATGGAGACTCCTGGTGAAATGAAAGAAGATTAAGGGAAATGGTGACTCAGTTCTTTCTGTAGATGCCTGTATCACCAACCTCTCCATTTTGAAAGAATTATGAATGTGTTGCTGCTACTAGCATGCCAAAAGGAGAAGGCTTTACAGAGAAATTATCTGTGTGCACAGCTTGAGCCTCTGCTTTCAGAGACTGTGTTACCTGCTTGAAATGGGGGAAATAAAGCAGTCCCACAGGGTGTCTTTGCCACCCATCCCTACCAGCTTTTCCAGGCACACTGAGGCTTTGTAGAGAGACTGGGAGAGATTGAGGAAAGCTATCTCCCTTTGGGGACCAGCCTGAGAAGCTTCTGATATTAGGAGCAGCAGCATCCTGCTGTCAGCAACCATGATGTGGCAAGGCATTGATCCCTGGCTGGGATTTTTGGAGTTGGGCGGTTTGGGGTTTTTGTTCATGTTCTTTTCTTTCCTTTTTTTTTTTTTT
>VZRE01002169.1:126031-233643 GCA_013396775.1 Cephalopterus ornatus
TTTTAAACAGAACACAAGGGAATTTGAAGGTATTTGCAATCAGGCTATATTGTAGTTGTAATCTATAACAACTGTGGACATTGATTTGTCAGTTCCTCCATATTTGTCTTCTTAAGCAAAAGAATTGTTTAGAGCCAGCTCAGTCTAAAGATGATAGAAAGACTGTTGTTGTTTCAATGGGTTTGGCTTCAGAAGAAGGATACTCAATAGATATTCTGATACTACTGATATAAGATACTCTGCAAGGATACTTAAAACCGCATCCACTAGCATGTACTGCAAGTTTTTTGTGGTGCCTGGATTGTGTGATATGTATTTACCAACATAACTCTGGTTTATGACACATTTTTAAACTTTAACCCTTCATTCACGTGTTTTACTGCATCAACCATGTTTCTTGCAGCCAGAGATATTTGTACTCCTGCCTTTCTACTTCCTAAATGAACAGATGTGACCTCATACATTTAAAGTGACATGCGTGAGATATTTCTGGGTTTATCAGTAATGGAGAGCAAGAACTGCTTACATTTCTATCTAACCTTTTTGGGTCGGGGGAGGAGGCTTGGGGATGGGTATCACCAAACTCAGTGATTCAATCTGTCACGTGCCTGAGCCTGAGATGTCACTGCTGGCTGATTGCTGGTATCTCTGTGGGTGGCAAGGCAGCTGTTAAAGGCTGTGTTTTTATATCTCTATCCATCTTTTAAAATGTAAGGGAAGTCGAAGCGGGGAGTAAATGACTGGAGCAAGAAGAGGTTCCAGCCTTGGCAGAAGTCAAGAACGCATTGCGTTCAGCCCTTGCCTGAACTGGAGAATGCTCAGGGGAATTATGCCATTTCTGGAAGACATCATTTCACTGTCAGTTTTCTGAGGCTTTGAAAAAAGGAAGGAGCCCAGGCTGCTTACTTTGTTCTCCAATGAAGAAGCAGCACAGCCCCTCTGGACTTTTTATAGCCAGGCAAAGTAGTTCTTCCAAGTCGTCTCCACTTCTGAACTGGTGGCTAATCTAGTAAATAATGAGCCTCTCCTTTTTTAAAAAACCTTCAAATGATGAAGTATTAGCTCCTAAACAACCTAGGGAAGCAGCATCTGGTGTGTCTATTAAGCCATATGCACTCAAATTCAATGTAGCAACAGAAAAAGACAGGGTGAACATTAATTAAGAAGTCCAGTGATAATAAGAATTGACTCCTGTAGAGATGATCGGTACTTGAAATACAGTTTGATTTTTAAAAAAGAGAAGGAGGAAAGAAAAGCCTAATTGGCAAAAGCTGAACTTTACATATTTAAAAAAAAAAAAAAAAAGAAACAGCCCACAGACAAAGACAAAACCCACAGAAATACCCCAACATATGACATTTGAATAATATTTCATAACTAGGGAAGAGGTGAAGATCTAAATATGGATAACCTGATTGATAAACAGGTATTGTGGCACAGTGCTCTGTGGGGGTGGTGTGGATTTAATACTGTGGATAGAATAAAAGGATTTCAGACCTGAGGTCAAGACCAGCTGGATTCCTGTATTCTCTTGGCCATTTCTGCAAGCCCAGCTGGCAGGAAACTTCCCTGGACTAAGAAAGAAAAATCTATCAGTCTCAATTTAAATCACCTGGGCTAGCAAAGGGAGTGAACTTCATTGGTAGACATTACCAGGCTTGCACAAAAGTAAAGACTTTGCCCTGGTATCTTTGCTGCAGTTTAATGCCCAGTTGTAGCAGAGTCAAGTGGAGGATGCTCTCTTGTTTGTGATGAAAAAGGTTAATTTATGCCTTGTAAGCGGTTCTTATGATTTGGCTTTGTTTCAGTCCTTGTCCCATTCTCCCTTCCCATTTGTTCCCCAGGACAATTTTGACCAAAAGTCCCAGATCCTGCTATAAGTTTGCCTAAATAAACAGCCAAGGTGCTGTATGGCAAGAATGCAACTAAATGTTTTAAGGTATATGAAGTACACGCATCTTCAGCGAATCTTCTTGCTGTGAACGTTATTACAGTGACTACCAAGTGTTTTCCATGAATGTTTCTGAATTAAATTAGGAACTTTAAAAATTCTTCTCATAACTTTGACTAAGATAACCTTTTATGGAATGAAAATACCTGGGTTTTGGACAACAAGTGGAAATTATTTAAACATATTAATTATCTATCAATTCTTAGAGGAAAGAACATTTAGAAAAAAATATTTCCAGTGGAAACCTTTTTAACAACCATAATTATAGGTGCATCTCAATACTTTGCTGTAAAGAAATCCCGATGATGAGCAACTGGAGTGTGTCTGAGTTCCCCTAGCATCCTTTGGGGATCCTTTGCTCCTTTGGCAAAATAAATTCATGGGTTCTAGTAACTGTTTAGTAAAAGTCTAGCAATTTTACAGATGTGTTTGAGACCACTTATGTCTGAATTTCCCCCACATGGAAAGCACTTCTGTACTTAGCAGGTCCTTTTTATCTTGTGTTTCTTCATGAAAAATTGTCAGTCTTGGTTTCTTATAATAACAAAGCCAGAAACAAAAGGTAGGAAACAAAACCAGCTCCTCTTCCTGCACAACCAGATACAGAAAGCTGTAGCTAACATTTTGAATAGGAAAAAAATGGTATCTGTTGCATATATTTGAACATGTGCATGTATACCTGTACGTACACTTGTGCATTTGTGGAGGTATTCTGATTTTTAAAGGGAGGAATCCTGAAGGTAAAATGAACACTGGAGAAAAATAGAACTTTTTTTTTTTCTCTTCCATTGGACCAGCTGGGTCTTAGTTAATGTAAGGTTAACGTATGCCTTGTAAGCTGTTCTTATGATTTGGCTTTGCTTCAGTCCTTGTCCCATTCTCCCTTCTCATTTGTTTCCTGGGGCAATTTTGACCAAAAGTCCCAGATCCTGCTATAAGTTTGCCTAAATAAACAGCCTGTGTTATGAGGCCACAAGTCTGAAAGAGATGCTTTTGTTTTGTGGAGTCAGCATGGTGCACCAGACTCCTATATTCTAAACTCAAAGAAAAATAAAATAGAAAATAAAAATATTTTTAAATTGTCTCTGCATGTAAATCCTTAAGCAGCTCTCCTTTAGATCCCAAAGATACTAGGATGCACATTTCGGGTGCTAAAGGAAGCAGTTTTTCCAGCCCACATCAGAGAGCAATTGCTGCCTTCATGTTCATGGGAACGGTAGTGAACATCTTCCCACATATGAATAGCATCAAAAGAGCCTTTGGTTTGTGATAGCCTGAGTCCTGATGCTTGGAGATATGCAGGATGCATGCAAACTGCAGCTTGCCTTGAGATGCAGGCATGTCTGCCCTAAGGAGGGCATGTAAATGTGTTGATCTCAAAGGCAGAGTTGTCTTGTCAAGTAGCCTACACTGATGACCAGGAGATCTGACTTACTCAGTAGGACTGTGTTCAGTGTGTGCGTGATACAGAGATGGCCCATATATTGGTATTCAGACAGGGAGCTGAACTGCATAGGCTCAAGGGATTAAGCCAGCCTCTCTCATTGCATTGTACTCATGAGAGCTGGCCAAAAACTGAGTCTTGGATTGTTGTCAGCTTTGTTTTGTTGTCTCTCCTCTCATCTCTCCCTGGTGTGCAGCTGTTGATAAGTACAGCCCTTCCAGGTCCTATAATGGAGAAATCAAAAGGAATCTGAAGATATGTTTCAGACCTGACATGATTGCAGCAAAACCATACAATAAACCCAAAATTACTTGTTCTTGGCTGCTGTTCGCTGCAGCCACTGCCTTACCAGACTTGGTAGCATCGCCAATCATTGTGAGCCACTGAGTTATGGAGTGCTAATTGCCATGGTTGTCATTATTAATCTTATTTCAGATTCTGTGATTTCGACTGCCACAAGTGTCTATTTCCATTTCACTCCCCAGAAATTAACAGTTTTGGAAGGGTTTGCTTCCAGTGATAGGTTTGAATACATGAAAATAGTCTTCTTAAGTTGTAGAAAAATACATGCCCAGCAGTCTGCTGGAGTTGCTGAGGATAAATCACTGCATGATTTGTCCCTGCCCAGAAGTCTTACCTATTAGTCAGGTAAGTGGATTTGCCTTGAAAACATCCAGCAAATTCAACTGTTGATAGTTTTAAACTCCACGAAGCAAATCCGTGCACCTACAGGAGGACTCTCCTGCTTCATTCACCTAGAAGCAAAGTTGAAAGATTAAAAAGGGTCAGAAATGCATTTGACATCTGTGGCACAAACACCCTCAAATCTTCATCTTGAGGGAGGGAAGGACCTTCAGGTAATGGGATTTGGGAAGTTTCTGTCCTCTTTAAGACCTTGTTAGGGGATGTGATTGCCTTGCCACCTACTAGCAGGCCAATAATGAGACTTTTGATGGCTGTCACTCAGCAGGGAAGTGAATGAAGTTAGATGATGGTGATAAATTGCTTGCCATG
Organism: Cephalopterus ornatus; assembly: GCA_013396775.1. NCBI lineage: Eukaryota > Metazoa > Chordata > Aves > Passeriformes > Cotingidae > Cephalopterus > Cephalopterus ornatus. Next base: position 130,441 of record VZRE01002169.1, read on the forward strand.
TTGGCTGCAGAAGGGGTTAGGACAGGGCAATTGTCTGCCTGAAGCAATGCGGAGCAGGTGCACTCACACCTTCACTCAGTAATGGGAAGTGCATTATATTAGACTTAATCTGTGCATGCATGTGGGAGCGAGTGCTGCTAGGTATTGTGGGGCTATTATTGTCATAAAATCCTTAAAAGGCAGGAAAAAAGCTAGCTAGTAAGCAGAAATATCTTAATTTGTCTGACAAGGTCAGTAGACTTCCAGAGAGCACCGTTGCTGTGTTAAGTAGGGCCAGCAAGTTCCTGGCCCTCCATTTCCTTTTAATCCTCTTAATATTTTTCCTCAGTTTTCTCTGTGCAAAGTTCTTTTGGCCCCTTCCAGAAAATGCCCCACACCTTTTCGACATGACTTTCATTCCCTCTCACTATGGATTTCTTGCTCTCTGCAGTGGCTCCTTGCCTGTGAGACTGTTCCATAGCTGACTTTTGTCCTGGTCACATGAAGGATAAGGATGCTGTGTGGTGTTGCTCAAGATGGGGTGATGCTCCAGGCAAAAATGTCAAGGAAAGGGTATTCCCCTAAGGATGTAAAGTGGACATAGTGGAGAAAAGCTTACTGGAGATGGTCCAGAAAAATGATGCAACTGTGTAAAGAAAATACATCTGGACCTTTCCAAGGGGAACTATTCTTGGGGCTGGAGTTGAAGGATCAGCTAAACTTTTCCTGACTGAATCTCTCTTATCAATAGGATTTTGTTTGCTTCCCTGCTTTAATTGCTTGACAAGTTAAAGAACAAATTCTTTCCTAGGTCCCCAGTTGCTGAGATGAGGCAAGTGGAGCCTTTGAGCTCCATCTGTACCACACTCAAGATTATCTGGGCAAATGCACTCCTTACTTTGGGTGTTGTCTGTAGTGCAAAAGAATGTAAATATTAATTTGTTTTCCATTCAGTTTCGAGCAAAATTAATCCTGAGTCAAACAAAATTATAGTGCAAACCCTAAACCAGCAAATCTTCTTCTAGGCTTTCATGCTGACTCCTTAGAAATAGCCACTCAGCTGTCTGCATTACTGTGTAGCTACACAAGTCTGACTAATTTTGTTTTGCTAACTGAATCCTTGTTGGTTGTTTTGAATTTTTAAAGTTAGATTTTCAAGAGAAGCAATCTAAAGTTAGGTTTCTAAGCCTGTATTCAGGCATATAAGTGAAAGATGTGGAATGAAACCTCTATCCCATTGAAGCTAATGGTGAGCCTTTGATCACTCTTGGTTTTCTGAGGGGGTTTATTAAGTCCCTGGGAGTGTCTAAGCACTTACAGCACAAGACAAAAATACACACTCATTTCTTGACTAAGTGTAGGACTTCCTGAAAGAGTCAGTAGTACTAGAAGTGATTTCAATGTTGGTTTCCAAATTGTTAAAGATTGAGCTTTTATGATTGGATATGCAGGACTTCTGAAAACCCACTTCTGGCTTAGAGAGTTTTTACCTAACATCTTGCTGGAGTAAATGAATGTCTGCAAAGGGTGCTAAGTATTTGCTAAATTGGAACCCTTTTTGTTTTTAGAAGCCAAATGTTGCCATTTGCCCTCTCTGAGGGAGCGACCTCTAGTAGCAGCTCAGAAACATCCCCTCACTGTATCCACAGTGATCCAGAGAAATTTGCTGGACTTTATTATGGGGAAAAAAAATGCCTGCTTAAGCAGGATCCTTGATTAAATTTGGATTTGTAGCATGGGATAAAAAATGTCTCTCTTCATAAGGGGTGTACTTTATGAATCAATTTTCTGTGGTAGTAGTTGATGGAGGCCTTATACAGAGCATACGCTTGGAATTTAGCTTGGGCACAGGCACAGCTGCAAAATTTCTGCCCAGCAGCAGAAATTTCCTCATGTCTGTCTTTCCTGAAATCATTACAGGAACATGTATGTGCCTTCATACCTCAACAGCAAATGCTTGTGCGGAAAGGAGGTGACAAATACAATTCCTCCCCCCAGGTTGCTCTTAAGAATATTAATTGCCCGTAAAGCTAGAGGTAAATAATGGAGAGGGTGAAAAGAGAAGGAAGAGGCCCAGAGGGAGTCTGAGATCCAAATACTTGCACAATCTGGGGTTGAGTTGAAGGCACTCTCAGATCAAAAGTAATCACACTGCCATGAAACCCACAGGTAAGCAGCCAGTGTCCTAATAAAAAATGTTGTCACTGTAGAACAAAAACAAAAGTGTTTTCTGTGCATTTCTGGCTAGGACACTCACTTGCCTGCAGCCACTCATTTTCTCAGTTAATCTGACTTCCAGTGGGCCAGAAGCTGATCTGGGGCTCATCCAGGGACTGGGGGGTGCAGGGACTCCAGCATTGGTGGGGCCTGTTCTGCAGTTAGCACTACATGTCTCTTGAGATGTACCTTACAATAATCAGTTGATCTAGTAATGCAGTCAAAGAGTCAGGATTTTAAAAATACTTTGCTTTCTGAATTACAAATTGCAGTGAATTTTTCTTTAGAGCAGGCATTCTCGCGGTGTGAGAAGATCTAGATGGAGCAGCAACATGAAATCTTTCAGTGCATGCAGACCAGCGCGATTTCCCATGCATATGGATGAAAGGAGAGGAACTATTTGTATTTTCCCCGAAAGGCTCTACCGCTGTCTGACATATTACCGCAGGTCTTCCAGCAGAATAACAAAGAAAACAATAGTTTTCCTCTGTGGTCTCATCGACTCTCTTTAAGAGTTCTGGCTTGGTATTAACAAGTAAACAATGTTTGCTTCTGCTAGATTGCCTTATGCTACAGAGATAAAATAAAATTACCAGGAAGAGAAGGTTTTATAAATGAGTTACTGGGTTTTTTTTCCTTTCTCAAAACAACCCAAACCAAATGCTGCCAAAGGAAAGGAACAAGGGGAGAAGTCACTGAAAGAGGAGGTGATTGGATATATATTTATTGCATTTGTAGGAGTACATTATTGCTGATTCAATGAAATAAGAAAATTGTTTAGGCTTGCCTGAATGAGCATTACGTTATCTAATCAACCCTTTCTAAATTGGTCTTAATGTACTTCTATAAATACATTATTTCCAAACCCCAGGTTGTGTGGGCAGCATCAGCTCTGCTCTGGCACTGAAATATGCCCACCCTTTTATTCCATGTAGGAAGGCATTATACCCTTCCCCCCACACATCCCAGAAAGAGGGGTTAGGAAATTGGTTGGAAGGATAATGGACCATGTGTGGCAGAGTGGGACGGGTTATTTAGCAGTGGATTGCTGGGTTCTCTGTAGGCAGGCTGCTGAGTGCAAGCATGAACTGCCGTATGTGTAGGGCTGATTTGGGTGACCTTCTGGTAGCCTTGTCATGTCCTTCAGGCCAAGAAGACTTAACATCCTTGTGCCCAAGACGACTTAGCATCCTTGTGCCCATGAGGTCTCTGGAGTGAGCTGCTTTTCCAGGGGCATGGAAGCCAAAATGCCTTGGCATTTAAGTACTGAGACAACTCTGTGGCTTGGGACTCAATTGTTGCCAGGCTCAATTTGGGTGTTTTTTTAGAAGATAAACTCCAAAATATGATGCAGAAGGCTTATTTTATGAGGAAAAAGAAGGATGCACTGCTAGAGCTTAGCATAACCTCAGGCAAAGGAGCTGTGGTGGTATTGATTTGGGTGTGGGAAAGGGAAGAGCCGCCATCAAACTCTATAAGGAGCAGTGTGGACTTTGCCCCAAGGAGCTGGAATCGGGGACTAAGCTCTCATCATTGTGCTGGTGGGCAGGGAATTTTCTGGGTAAGAAAATAAAGGAAGGTTTGAGCGCACAAGCTGATGTTTTTTGCCTTGCTAGCAGAGCATGCTCCTACCAGAAATTAAGCTGGGACTGTTCCCTTAAACACATTAAGTGGTTGTAATTGTGTTGTTATCAAGCTGAAATGATATATCTAAAGGTCCTCATGCATGGATCATGAAAAAGCTAAATAGAGTTACAGGGCTGGGAAGTAATAAACCATGGATTCATGCAAAAAAAACCCCAACAACCCTTGTCAGTTTTGCCTTTGATAAGCAGTTAATTTATCTCAGAACTGGCAGAATTCCCTGTAGTTTGTGTAGGGAATTTCTAAGTTACGCTATGAATATCAGAGTAATATTTGGTTATCTGAGACAACTGACAAGTATTGGAGCATGACAGCTAATTCATGTAAGCAAATTCCAAAGACAGGTTGAATCTGAATATATTACAGCATAAAGGCTGCTATAAGTGTGTATTATGGCAGAACAAAAAGCAAGATTGCTTTAGTTAATATTAGTAGAGGCTCTATCTACATTAGCAGATGGGATGACATATTGGGGATGGATTTATAGGGTGAAGCAGCATGCTGTGAATCTTGCAAGGGCCCTGTTTTGTGCTGACTGTGGCTTGGCTCCTTGCAAAACCCTAGAGCATGCACTGTGAGCAACACTGCCCTCCCAGTACACATCTTCAGGTTGAGATTTATCCCCCACAAATCCATTTTGCACAGATGGTATTGTGTTCTGAGGGATGGTAAGTTGGGATAATTGAGATGTTCACTTCAAAAATACTTGTCTGAACCAAATGTTCAATATAAGTCCATTTACACGTACTAACGTGGCCTGAAAGGAAGTTGTAGTGAGATGGGGGTCAGTCTCTTCTGCCATGTCTCAAATGAAAGGACAAGAAGAAACAGCCATAAGATGAACCAGAGGAGGTTCAGAATAGATATTAGGAAAAAAAAATCTCACTGAAAGAGTGGTTAGGCATTAGAATAAGCTGCCCAGGGAGGTTTTGGAGTCACTGTCTCTGAAGTGTTCAAGATGCATCTGGATGTAGCACTTGGGGATATGATTGGGGGGTGATTATGGTGGTTCTGGCTTGGTGATTGGACTAGATGATCTTGCAGTTCTCTTCCAACCTTGATGGTTCTGTGATACATTGCATTTTGCAGCATTTACTTCATTCTCACTTGCGTTATTTAAGCAACTCTCCATTTTGGCACCAGAACTTAGTAAGATAGTAGCTTTGCTAATCATGCACCTATAAACAAGGGTGTCTTTCCTCCATCAAACCGTGACACTGGACTGTACACATATGAAATGCACATCACTTATGTTATGGGACTGTTTAGATGATCCTGTTGTGATTGTATGGCTCAGCTAGTGAACAGGTCTGTCCAAAGGAGAAACCCTTAGCAAACAAAAATACAAGCTCTTCAAAGAGAGGCAATGAAAGCAGCCCAAAATCTGTCTGTCATCTAAGCAGGCTTTAAAACACATTTATTGTCCCTTCTGTGATGATAACCTGGATTTTGGTCTATAACCAGCACTGTAGCAGGATGCTTCCCACGCCACTATACTACCTTAATGGGTTGTGTCCTAGGTTGTGTCCATTTGATGCTCAGTGGTTGCAGAACAGTCCCAGGTAAGAGTGTAAGGTGGCAAGGTATCATGGCACACAGTATGGCTTAGGGGCCTGAGCCATGAGAAACCCAAAGTTATCACAAAATTAAATCTGTAACTTGGAAACTACAGCTGAGGAGCTCATGACTATTCATTTTAGGTGTTAAAATGTCTGTGGGGTTGGGGATTAGAAGGAGGGATGCTGCAAGGGTTGCAAGGTAAGGTCCCTCAGGGGCAGATGCATAGGGAGGTGGTAGCCATTACACTGTGGGGCACTGCGGAAGAGCAGGCTTAAGAAATCTGACAACAAACAGACCATATTTGAGCCCTGCACAGCAATATGAGAAGTTTAATGCATAGCCTTCTGCAAAAGCAAAAACGTCATCGCTTGTAACCTTTTAAGCAGCAATCTCATTGAAGGGAAATAACAGATAGCAATCTGGATTTTTATTTATTTGACATACTTTGGAGAAGATGAGAGCTAGTTTCTACATTTGTTCATCTTGGGAATGGCATACAGCTCTCCGAGTAAGCCACACATAAGTGTCATAGACTGTGGTGGTCTGTTTTGGTTTTTTAAGAGTTATCAGGTAAATCCAGAGACGAGCAGATAACACACTCAGCTTGAAAATTATAAGCATGGAGATATGAAAGCCATTCCTTTCCCTGCTGTTGAAATGTAAAGATTAATGGAAATGTCACGGCTTAGAATTCATGAAGTAATGTTTCCCTAATCAACTATCAGAATAAATTGGCAGAATGCAGTGTATTTACTTCTTTCACATGAAGACTCTGGCTAAAGGCATGCTGAAGCAAGTGCTATAAGTGTGTGTAGAAACCCTTATACATAATGTTCTGCATTACAGGGCTTATCTCCTAATTGTGTTATGCCTGTGATTAGCTACTATAAAATAGCTCAGCATACAACTTCATAAATACTTGCCATAACATGCTCTGCAGGAGGGGCCTGCCCAAATACAGTGCTGCTTGCTGCCCATTTACCTTGACGAGGGTATGGGCCATGTACGTCTCGTGGTGCTGCATCCTTTGACTCTTTGGCAAGTAGGAGGTAAAGATTTCCTTTTGCTTCATAAGAGGTCTTGGCAGCCTGCAAGTGATTTGATGCTTCCGGGTACAAGTGGTAACGTCTGGGTGGCCATATCCATATTGCTTCTGTCATTCTTGGGAGATGCAGAAAATGCCAGATTTAGGAAGAACGGGGGATAGAATTTGAATAAGCATGTCCTATACATATAATTATAAAAATATATATACACACATACACATGCCCCACTGCTCCTCAGCTGAAGGTATCTGCCCCATCACATCTGGACACTAATTAGAATGAGTGAATTCTCAAAAATCTAAGAAATTATTTAGACTAACAAGCCTGCTTCACTGAAGCAAGTGAGGGAGAGATCAATCCAAATGCTCTGCTGGCAGATCTGGAGGGACAATTACTTTTGTCTGGAGTGCGATCGGGGCAAATAAACTCTTACCCCATTAAAGGAAAGAAAACGGGTGCCCTCAGCTCTTCCTGGGATAGTCTGGTACTTGTGCTTCCCTGTTCTGCCAAGGGAGCAGGCTGGAAAATAGCTCTGCTCACTTCTGAAGGTGCTGTGTGAGCAGAGAGAGGAGGATGCCCCCTGGTAAAGAGAGGTCACGAGGTAAGTAGGAGATGGGGGACATAAAGCAGAAAAAGCACAAAACCTGATGGGACAACATAGGATAACTCCCTACTTACTGACCTTGTAATGCGAACCCCATGGGCCCAGTAAGTGTGCAAAAAATTATTGCATGCTATTTTGAGGTTATATTACCTTTTTTTTATCCAGGACGGCCAAAATTCATGCTCTCTGGTCTGGGCTGAGATTTATAGCAGTGCAGGATATTAGTGCTTTTCTGATTACAGCACTGTGGTGGAAGGAGACTTCTATGCATCCCTCTTGCTGCTAGAAGGCTGACAGCCTGTGCTTATGTCTGCATATGTATTATCAAGGGTTATTAATTTCTTTTGGATGGAAAACTAAAATTAGTGTCCCTTGGCTTTCTCCTAACTGAAAATAGCTTTTTAAATATGTAAGAATCAGAAATCATTTTTTTTGATACCTGGGTCCTTTCTTGAGTCTATCATTCCCATGATCATTTGTCATCAGGCACAGTGGGTAGGAGGTTAATTGTAATTGCATGGTCATCTGGACCATTGTGTGATTTGAAGCAGAGTTTCTCTGCTGTGTCAGGTCCAACAGTATATTATTTGAAAGCGTTACTGCCAGGTTGCTCTTTAAATCTGCCAGGGGGGTTAAGGAAGAAGTGATTTAAGCCTTCGATTTAGTGCTCTCCTCTTGCTGTCCGCTTCAGGCCACTTTAGTAGCGATGGCAGAATGTGAGCAGAATTAAAATAGAGAATTTTTAAATAAAATAAAATCAAAAGTAGCAACTGAGAAGGTGGAACCCTTCATCTTGGTAACTTAATACCCTGTATCTTTGTTGACAACTCCATATGTAAATCACTAATTATTCTAAACTATTCAGTTCCCCTCCAGGAGATCTAGATTTCAACATTAAAGGCTGGCTATAAGGAATGAAAGCCTTGCACCAATTCCCCACAGGTTTTATTAAGCTGCAGAGAAAACCCAAGGTTTTTTTGCATCGTAAATAACAGTGATAGAGAGGTCAGCAATTTACCTACATCAGTGGAGATTACTGGGTTTGGAGCCATAATTGTAAGCACTTTACGGATTCAGTAATACATATTTTCTACCTCGGTGGAGTAGCAAGGTAAGGAGAACACAACACAACTGCTCTGTTCAGCTGAGGTCTTCTTTCATCTCTCTATGCCAGAGGTGATATACAGGAATGCTGTGAAGGTGCACATCTGATCAGGGATGTCTGTTGTGGGTTCTTTCTGACACAGACTTTTTCCCAGCCTTTCCTTTCTTGGGCATAGCAGGTCATTTGCAGACCTGCCTGGTGGCTGGGACCAGGTTTTATGCCTTTGTCTGGTTCAGGTCTCAGGGTTGTGGTTTGGTACCACTCCCAGACCAAGCTGTCGGTTGCTTGGTGTAAGTACCCTCTCATAGCCGTGGGATGGCCAGCTCTCTTATCCACTGATGCATTTGAACAGCGCCTGCCTGGTCCTATGTGAACTGGGGGTGGCTGTGTGCAGGATGAGGGCTGTAATCTCTGATGTTTCAGCATGTGAACACTGTGTGTTTGGCTGCATAGCCTTTGAAAAGAGAGGGCAAGGGGAAGATGCCTCTCTGCAGCATGGTGTAGATATGGCATGAGCAGATGTCATGCATCCCGGAGGAGGAAAAGGCAAACCCTTGCTTGTTCTTGCAGACTGTAGGCAGCGCTGGTGTGGCTAATGCTGTCTAGAGGCCCTGTAATGACATTGGCATGTGCTGAAAAGTAAGGTCTGGTTTAAACCCCACTAATTAACACTTCTTTTCCAAATTTTAAATTGAGTTATGTATGCAGTTTTGCTTTTGAACTCCTCTTGCAGAGATGTAAGAATTGCCCAGACTATCAGAATCCATTCCTTATCTTTATATACCAGCCAGTTACCATAAATCTCTAAACTCTGGTTACAGTCTTATTTAAATGCTATATTAATTTTCTGTTGTTTCATCTTTGTATCTATTTCTTAGTATATTTCATTATAAATAATTTACTTGCTTCTGGTCCAAAGTTTTTTGCAGGGAGACACAAGCTGAAGCCTTTTAAATTCAGAGTTCCATAAGCAGAGTATGTTCTTACATTATCCCTGGAAGAGACAACTTCATCACCTCCTGCTTCTTTCCCCAGGCTGGAAAAAGGCAGCCTTGGAAAGCAAAACTTCCTATTTAGATTTCTTCTTAAATCTAATTCCTCGGGAGCAAATGAAAGCTTCTTTTTTAAATCTCTCTCTTTTTAAAAAAGAATTAAGACCAGCTAAAAATCTTCCTATGGATGAGTGTACAATGAGCCTGATGCCTTTTCCAGCTCTGGCCTTTTGTCTTCTTTCTCCTCTATCTTCTATTTATGTTATTCTTGGCCACCTTTCTTAAAGGAGCTGTTGATTAAAGGATGTGAACTGCCTCAGATCCTCCATATCAAGATACAGAGGTTTTTTCAAGTTGCTTTGTATGTGAAAAGCATCCATTTTTGCACTGCAGTGCAGCTTTACCATATACCTGGTCTCTCCAGCTCTCTTTTTTTCCTTTGCCCTCCCATCCTGCTAAATGGACATCTTGTCAAATCCTGTTTGCACAGACTGACAGCTATAGAGGTCTTGGAGAAAAAGCCAGATCCCTGCACATACACTCTAACAAACAGAATCAAAATGTCAAGGCACAGGTGAAATATATCACTGTGGTTCCCTGTCAGATTTTTCTAATATCACCTGGCTAAATTGACAGAGGAACACCTGCATCAAGTTAACCTGGTTTTATTAGCAGTTGTTTCACATATTTATATTTGGTTATGAATATAGGGACTGCTGAGGAGAGAGCTTTCACTTATTTCCTGACAAGATGAAATATCCCCTGTTATTCACACCAAAAGACAGTCAGGGCAGTGAAGTCACTTGCAAATAGCACAGCAATTAATAAAGAAAGAAAAAATAATTTCACAGCCTGTTGTTAAATTAGCAATTCTTTAGAGTGTCTGGAGTTTCTGGCAGAATTAATACACATTCTGAAGCTTGGGCAGCCTCGTTGCATTTCATTTACCCAACAGCTGTAAGAGCCAAATGCAGAGACAAGGAGTGGTCCTTGATTGCAAGGGAAATACTGGAGTTATCTGTCTAATAATCATTCAGCAGCCTTGTTCGCAGATAATCAAGAAACATTTGGATTTGGATTACATCTCTCATTCTTTCAAGACAAAAGTAGGAGAAACAGTGGCTGGAACATGATGTGTTAAGTAACACAGGAAAAAAAAAAGGCAGGGAGCAACATACATTTGAGCAGGGAGAAGAAAATATACAATGAAAGTGCAATAAATTTCCCTTGTATTGAAGGGGAGTATTTTTATAGCAGCTTTCTGCAAATTGAATGCATCTACATAAATAATGTAGTGACACATTTAATTGCAACTATTTATTTTTAAATTTGGCTGGATGATGGGAGAATTTCTGTGTGGGATAATGAACCTTGTATTTTTGCCACTTGCACAACTTTAAAAAAAATAAATTGTGAGTGGTATTTGGGCTAAGTGTCAAAGCCTCAGAAGTTTTAGCTGCTTTCTAGTGCATCTGAAAAGAAACCAACATCCAGAAGTGCATCCACATGGAATGGATGCTTGAATATTGGGGAAGCCAAGAGATGACAGGGAGGAAAATATTAGCAGTCCCCACTTGAGTCCAGAAACTCCCATTTGGTCTTTCAGTGCAAAGCATACTACTTCAAATAAAAGAATTATTACCAGGCTTTTTACACTTGTCTTCTGCTGGTTTTGCTGTTGATGTTTGCATTTCCAGGCTTTCTTCTCAAAAAGGCTAGTAACCTTTTTTCCCTCTCTCTATTTTTTTTTTCCTTCCTCATGACAAGACTGACTCTTCATATTCTCCTGCCATCTCTGCAGGGCTGCTGAGAGGACAAGCAGCATCTTTCCATACCACCCTCGTCTGCTGGGTATCACAAGATAGATGCCACAATATTTGACAAGGCTTTGAAAATAAGGTGCGGAAGAGGAGCTCTGGAGTGGCAAGCTGTTAGGGGCAGTAGCGTATGAGACATAAGATGAGCAGATTACAATCTTTTCTTGCAAGGCATAGGTATACCAAACCCAGAGCGCAGTGCCCTTGTGCCCACACCAGCTGCTGTCCTTTCACCTATCATGTTGCCTTCCAGTCATCCCTTGAACAAATACAACATGAATGGTTTCTGTAAAGCAGAAGGTTTGCATTGTTTTTTCCTCAAACTGCCTTAGGAAGACTGTTCAAGTTGATGCAGTGCAAGGGTGCAGAGATGGAGCAAAAATTGCAAATAAAGATAGTGCTGGGTTTCCAGGGCACACAGGCTTGTATGGGCAATTCTTATTTCTTTGGATATAGCTGGAGATAAGCTACATGTGAACAACAGTATCCCTTTATAATAGTTTGGTAATTAAATTTCCATAAATCAAGCTTTGGCAGCTCAAAACCTTAAATAAAAAGCCTGTGAGAATGGACAGTATCTCTGCTGCAAAGTGTGCTTCAGGCTTGTGCTTTATGGTATGGGGAAGTGGATTTGGCAGGAAGGATGTTGTGGCGAGGCTTCATGTAGCAAGAGGGAAGGCAGTGTTTGCTTTGCTTTTCTTTTTGCTTCATATCTGAATTCCTGGAACAGTTGCATGACTGTAAAGCAGTCATTTCTGGGGCAAGAACAAAGTCCATGAGAAGAGGCAGTGAACAGGGATGTCTCTCTCCCAGTGCATGCTTTTGTCTCGAAAAACTACTGCTATAGTCTGATAAAGAAGCTATCTTCTTGGGGTATAACTACATGGGTTTTTTCTCAGGGCTTTTGCTGTTTTTCTGACTGGAATGGAGTCAGGGCAGTTCTAGTTAGTTCGTGGCAAGGATGATTCATCTCCAGCATCCAAAAGCCACAAGGCCCACTACCCAAATAGTATTGAGCTTGGCTTCAAAATCAGGAGGTTTAAAGTGTAAAGTTTATTGATTTATCTTGTGTTTGAGCATTTTTTTATATGCAGCAAGTTTTCCTCCAGAAGTAGGATAGATCATACTGAAATAAATTCTCCAAAGAGTTGGAATGTGGAAGCTCCTGACATTGTCTGTCTGGCAGGAAAGAGCCAGCAATGCCTCGGGTTGCCCTTTGTTGAGCTCATTCCTAAAGAGGAACATGTTTGATGGAGTTACTTGGCGAGGCAGATGAACTGTGAAGTGTTGCAGTGTTCATCTGAGCCAAAGGAGTAGTTTAATCAACTTTACAAATAATCTCAATATTTTTATGCCTGGCTAATTAAACTGAAATCATTAAGTGTTCTATCTGCATGTAACGGGGTAACCGCTTGATGTTTCTGCACTTGGTTGTATGTGTGGAGCTTGCTCAGCTTTCCTCATTAAATTTCTCAGGGTATTATTATTTGCCATATCCTCCTTGCACACAGTCCTTGATTTGTTGCCTCCTAACCAAAGCCAGAGCAACCCATGATATGTATAACAGGGCAGAATTTAGCTCAGTGAGACCTCCATCTGTAACTCCAACCAGTGTGCTCCAGTGCAAAAACCCATGAGCTTCTATGGAAGGAGGCATGACTGAAGGGAGATGTTCCCCAAGAGACTTGTCCATGTTTCTTCTGTGCACCTCTAAGCTGGCTGCCTGCAGCAAAATTGGCTAGCATCACCTGTACCTGAAATTTGCCAAAAAAAAAAAAAACCACGCTTCCACAGAATCATTGTTCTTTGCATAAATCCATTTAGCACACTTAGTCCAGGCAACTCTGGATAAATCCTTCCTATCTTTTTTTGTTCAGGACTGTAAAAAATCCATCTCCATCACCCTCTGATGGAATTTGAATAGATGTGTCTAGAGTGACATATGTTCAGCCATAAATTACAAAGGAACAATTTTAAAATAAATTGTCTGCAGCCAGTGCTGCCAAATTTACCTCCTGAGACAGATGATCGTAAAACTAGAAGCAAACAAGCCCTTAAACATTTGAGGCCGGGTTTGAAAGGATCATTTTGAGAAGGTGTTAAGCATCACTCTATGTTGGTAGGATACTGCCTATTTTGGATCAAACAGTTCAGGAGAGGAAAGGCTGATTTTATACCACCTAGAAATATTGTTCATGAAAATAAAGTTGTGCAAGGTAGAGCCAATCAGAAGGAAATATTTTAGGCATTTTTACTTCTCTTTACTGCCTGCATATGTGCAGTTTATTAATTCAGGCTAAAACCTTACAATTGGTAAACATGTTGGTAAACACACATGGCATAAATCATCAAAATAAATCCTCCCAAACGTCATATTTCTTAACCACAATGGCTTACAATTGTCCAAACCACAGCATAATTAGAGAATCTTTCTTTTTTTGCTGGCTGGGCTTCAGATCCCTATGGCAGACTGAACCGGAAGACTAAAACCCTTTTATTGTAATACTGTGCTAGCAAACATGTAGCTTTGAAGAATCCTATTTTCCAGGAGCTTTTGCCGACTGATCTTTGCATTACTGTCCATACTAGGTGTACACAGGCAGACATAGGGGAGTTTGGGCTGCATCATTTTCAAGTTTGATTCTGTCCCCCTGTCGCCATTAGGGATGATGCTTGTTATTGCTATTCAGTCAATGCCGCTGTTGAACTCGAGGGAGTTCTGTGCCTTGTCCATCAATCCTCCCCTCACTTAGCGTGGCAATGCAGCTTGAATGTTTAAGTTGCCATTTGTGTAACAAAGGATAACTTGGGTCTATGTCTTTGTGTGCAGAAACCCCCAAAATAGACTCTTGTACCTCCTGGATTATGTGCAGAGCTGGGCATCTCAAGTTATGCGTACAAGCATGCGGAAATAAATGTGCCTCTGCTGCCTTCTGTGTCTTTAATTATATTTTTTCTTTAGATGCAGCATTGTAAATCATCGCTTCCTCTGTTTAAGGGAGTAAAATGATTTCAGTTTGTCTTCATTAAAAAAACAAAGACAGTAATTTAAACATAATTTAAGTACATCTTTGTCCCATTCCTCAGACAACAAAGTAAAAATACGCAGATAGATTTTTATAGACAGAGAGATTTATGAAGATATATATTTTATAGCTATGATAGACAGAGAAGCTGTAGTAACAGGATGTGGACTGCCTTTTTTTATTGTAAGCCAGATAGCTGGGGCTCAGTGAGATCAACCTGGATTTGTCCCTTGTAGTCAGAGAGCGAGGAAGACTGCAGGTGCCACCTGGCCTGAGAGCTGAAGGAGCCCTTGTACACGCTTGCAAGAGCATGCAGCTGCTGGTCACAGAAATTTTGAATTTGCTAGGAAATCATCTCAGGTAGTGCTTTCTCTAGAAATGTACCAGTTCCTCCCGGTGTTTTTTTTGGACAGGCAAGTTTAGCGAGAAAACCCCCACAAAACCAAAGCATGGCCAGGTAGCCCTGCAGTTGACACAGTTGGTGGGAGCACGCTTGCGCAGTGCTGAGTGCTTTTGAAAAATTTTCTGTTTCCCCTAAGAGCATTTATTTTCCATAGCTTGCTTTCCTTCTGCAAAGTCAAACCCAAATGATAGTGTGGGTTTGCATATATGCCAGAATAAATCTCCTTCACTGCTCCTCCATCACGCTGCTGAGAGTTTAGGCTTGACTCAGGCTTTGCCTCATTGATTACTTAAAAATCTTCTTTAGAGCAAAGTTAGAATGTGCAGAAATATAGCCCATTAGATCCTAATGTAAGCATGAGCGTTTTCAAATGTATTATGTTCTAGGTATTTTTATGGCTTGCAATTGTAGCTGACTTGGGAATTTGATGAATTTTTTTAGAGCGTTGACATTTGATGAAGTTTTATACCATTTGGAAGAAACACGTTGATGTTATTAGTGGCAGTTAATTCTTAGTTTTCTAGCAACTATGGTTATGTCATAAATTGTTGTGTGACAATTTAGTTAATCATGTGGTAGAAAAGAAGTGGTATTTCAGAGAGAGGAACTGAAAGTACTAGTTTATTTATATATTTATATACTTTTCAAGGTTGTTTTGGTATTCAGAGCTAGAGCTGATTTCAATGTGGAGTGGAAATAATTCAGCCTAAGTTAGTGTGCTGTTGGACAGAACAGTATCTAAAGACACAATATTTTCTTAGAACAAAAAAAAAAAAAAGCTGAAAAGAATATTTCCCACTTGAGATACATGAATTGGCTTATATCCAAAGTAAGAGCTAAGTCTCTTTCTTCAGAGTGCAAAGACCTCAGATGCCCCACTTATCCAGCAAGCTCAAGGACACCATTTAAAAAAGACCTTTAGCAGGTCTTGGACTGCAGCATTAGGTGTTGGACATCCCGAAAGATGCTGCCAAATCTACTGGATTGAAGCAAACTGGCAGCTTCAAATTGCAGTTTTATTAGTGGGTATTTATTTAATTCCCTTCAACTATCCAAGGCATAATACAGGAAGCAACATAGCACTATTGCAGATCGAGAGACAAGCCTAAAGGAGATATAATCGGGGCATTTTACACATTTTACTGTAGGTTTGTAACTGTGGCAGCAACTTCAGTGTCGGCCTGCAGTTCAAGAGAGCTGTTAGGGAGGGCAGGATTAGCTCTTGGGAGCCTGCTTGTAAATTCTGCAGGAGGATGCTCTTTGGTGGATTGCTGTAGTTCTTGAAATACTTTTTAGAAGAGTCTGGTGATCATCTGTTTTTGCTGGTTGGAAGACGTGAAG
The DNA here is from genome assembly GCA_013396775.1 of Cephalopterus ornatus. Lineage (NCBI taxonomy): Eukaryota > Metazoa > Chordata > Aves > Passeriformes > Cotingidae > Cephalopterus > Cephalopterus ornatus. Next base: position 146,175 of record VZRE01002169.1, read on the forward strand.
ACAGTCCATTGTGCTTTTTGTTTTGTTTTTTCTTGTAAGTAAAAGAGCGTGTCAGAAGCACAACCTGAGGCTTGGAGCCTCTCAGCATTTTAATTGATTCCACATTATAAAGACTGTACCTTGCTAAGCCCTTTTATAGGTTTTGGACACATCTAAGAGGAAGCAGCCCCCCTCTTCTCAGTGCAAACGCTTCAAGGCATGGCAGCTCCAGAGATGAGAACAGGGTTTGGTTTATTTGTAGCTTGTTTTTGCTCAGATCCTTCAGTTCTCGAGGCATATTCCCTTCACCGGAGCAATGTGCTACTGAAAGCAGATTTGATGAGCTACAGAGATGAAAACACACACATCCTTCCCCACACACACATACATACCTCTCCACATCCTGCTTGTTTTTCAGCTGAGAGCTGGCTCAGTGTGGACTGTGAGTCTATCCATGAGGAAGGAGTTTCACACTGTAGTTGCTTCTAAAAGCTATGGTAATTTGAGCTGTGTGTCCCTGTCCAAAGAAGTTTGCAGTCTGGAAAGGTAAATGGCACTAAGGGGTATGAAGGAGAAGCAAAGGGGGTTTGCAGGTTGGGAAGGAAACCTAAGGTTCAGCCGGATAAGCTGTGCTCCGTCTAGACTAGGCATGCTTATCCTCATTAAATTTTGTTAGATTTAGTCCTTTAGCTTTATTTATGGATTAGTGGCACTTCCGTATGAGTTATACTTGTGGTTTCTGATTACTGTGGAGACTAATTTGGTGCTCTGCAAGGGAGACAGCATAATTCCTGTTTGAGCTTTATTTTCTGGGACATATGAAAGGTCGCTTTGCTGATCCTAAGCACTTAAGTACTGTGAGCTTATCTTCCCAGAGTTGCAAGAGTGCAAAGAGAGTAATAAGTTGGACCTTTTTCATATCTCCTTGGGTTTCAAGGCTTAGAGGGTCATGTTTCCTACCTTTTCTCCCTCCAGGGACAAAACTGGAATTCTCACTAATACTAATTATGGGATGAAGAGACAGATAGAATATTATCTAAGCAGCTGGCTGATGTTTCACTTTTGCCCTTGTTCTTGTGGGAGACTTTAACTTGCCAGATGTCTGCTGGAAACTCAACAAAGTGGAGAGGAGGCAGTTTAGGAGGTTCCTGGAGTGTGTGGAAGATTAACTTCCTGACGCAGCTGGTAAGCGAGCCTATCAGGGGCTGTGCCCTGCTCGACCTGCTGTTTACAAACAGAGAAGGGCTGGTGGGAGTTTCAGAGGCCAACATGGGCATTGTGACCACAAAATTATATAGTTTTTGATTCTTGGTGAAGTAAGGAAGGGGCTCAACAAAACCTCTACCTTGGTCTTCCAGAGGGTGGACTTTGGCCTGTTCAGGCCACTAGTTCATAAGGGGTCCAGTAAGGCTGGACATACTTTAAGAAGGAAATCTTAAAGGTGAGGGAGCAGGCTGTCCCTACGTGCCGAAAGCTGGAGGGGAAGAAGACCAGCCAGGCTGAAGAGAGAACTCTCACTAGAACTCAGGGAAAGAGAGTTTATGACCTTTGGAATAACAGGCAGGCTACTCTGGAAGAGTCCAAGATGCAATAGGTCAGGTAGGTGAAAGCTCAGCTAGAACTCCATCTGGCCACTGCTGTGAAAAATAATAAAAAGTGTTATTACAAATAGATTAACAACAAAGGAGGGCCAAGGAAAGTCTCCATCATGTATTGGACGGGGGGGAACATTGTCACCAATGATGAGGAAAAAGGCTGAGGTACTTAATGCCTTCTTTGCCTCATTCTTCAACAGAAAGATCAGTTATCCTAAGGGCAGCTGGTGCCTGAGCTGGTAGACAGGGACGGGGAGCAGAAAAGCCCCGCCCCTGCAATCCAGGAGGAGGGAGGTAGTGACCTGCTATGCCACTTAGGCATTCACAAGTCTATAGGGCCCAATGGGATCCACCCAAGTGTGCTGAGGGAGCTGGCGGAAGAGTTCACGTAGCCACGCTCCGTCATTTATCACCAGTCTTTGCTAACCAGGGAGGTCCCAGATGATTGGAGTTTGGTTAGTGTGATGCCCATCCACAAAAAGAGTCAAAAGGGGGATCTGGGGAACTATAGGCCTGTCAGGCTGACCTTGATGCCGGGAAAGGTTATGGAACAGATCTTCTTGAGTGCCATCATGCAGCATGTACAGGACAAGCAGGGGCTCAGGCCCAGCCAGCATGGGTTTAAGAAAGGGAAGTCCTGCTTGACCAACCTTATCTCCTTCTGTGGCAAGGTGACCCTCCTAGTGGATGAGGGAAAGGCTGTGGATGTTGTCTGGCTGGACTTCAGTGAAGTCTTTGATACTGTCTCCCACAGCATTCTCCTGACTGGATGGCTGACTCCAGAGAGTGGTGGTGAATGGTACTACATCCAGCTGGCAGCCAGTCACTACTGGAGTTCCCCAGGGCTTAGTACTGAGGCCAGTCCTGTTTCATAACTTTATCAATTATTTGGACAAGGGGATCAAGTGCACGCTCAGTAAGTTCACAGACAACACTAAGTTGTGTGGGAGGGTAGGAGGGTTTGCAGAGGGATCTGGACACGCTGGATCCATGGGCCAAGGCCAGTTATATGAGGCTGTAGTGGGTTGCAGGTACCCACCAAAGCTGCTCTATCAATCCCCTCTGCAGCTGGAGAGAGGAGAGAAAATATAACGAAGGGTTCATGAGTTGAGATAAGGACAGGGAGAGATCACTCACCAATTACTTGAAGTGGGGATATTAATTATTTATTACTGATAAAATCACAGCAGTATAATGAGAAGTAAAATAAATTTTAAAAACACCTTCACCTCACCCTTCCCTCCTTCCCAAGTTCTACTTTTTCACGTCCCAGCGGCACAGGGAGATGGGGAGTGGGGGTTACACTCAAGTTCACCACAAACTGGGGGCAGAGTGGCTGGAAAGCTGCCCAGCTGAAAAGGGCCTGGTCTACAGCAGCTGAACATGAGCCAGCAGTGTGCCCAGGTGTCCAAGAGGGCCAATGGCATCCTGGCTTCTGCCAGGAATACTGTGGCCATCAGGATCAGGGCAGTGATTGTCCCCCTGTACTCAGCACTGCTGAGGCCACACCTCAAGAACTGTGTCCAGTTTTGGGCCTCTCACTTCAAGAAAGACAGTGAGGTGCTGGAGTGTGTCCAGAGAAGGGCAATGGAGCTGGTGAAGGGTAAGTCCTACGAGGAGTGGCTGAGTGAGCTGAGGTTGTCCAGCCTGGAGAAAAGGAGGCTCAGGAGAGGCTTTGTCACTCTCTACAACCACCTGAAAGGATATTGTAGCCAGGTGGGGGTCAGCCCCTTCTACCAGGCAACTACTGACAGGAGGAGAGTAGATGGCCTCGAGCTGCACCCAGGGAGGTTCAGGTTGGACACCGGGAAGAATTTCTTCACTAAAAGGGTTGTCAAGCATTAAAACAGGCTGCACAGGGAAATGGTGGAATCACCATCTCTGGAAGTGTTCAAGAAACAACTGGACGTGGCACGTAGTGCTGTGGTTTAGTTGACATGGTAATGTTCAGTCAAAGGTTGGACTAGGTGATCTTGGAGGTCTTTTCCAGCCATAATTATTCTATGATTCTATGATAATTGGGTGGTTTTACCAACAGGACGATATACATGCCTGTGGGTATGGAAAGCCTCAGAGATGGTTCTTGCTTCCAGCATGTGTTGCCTAGTGTCAGTGTGCAGCGAAACCACGGGACAGCTGGAGAGGAGAGGAGCCCTGCCTGTTGCATGCAACCTTCAGCCAAAGCTTGGGTAAGGGATGGTTACAGGGATGTAAATGCAAATCATTTGATGTTAAGTCTTGCAGAAAATAATCTGCCAAGTAGTCCCAGCTGGTCGATGTTATTGGCTTGTTTTCCCTGTTTTTTGTTGTGACTCCTCACTGGTACTCACTGTCTCTGCTACTGGTATAGGTCATTCAGCATGTTTTTCAAAGAGGCCAGTTTTCATTGTAAGAGGACCAGTGGTTGTACCTCCATTCACCCATGTTCCAAGAGTCAATTTCTTTCAGCATGGCTCTTGTGGGCTCTCATCTGCAAGGTACAAAGACAGTTTCTAATCTGATTGCTGATGGTTCAAGGGATCAGCTCAAGCCATTGCTGTCCTGTCATGCTCTTGCTGCCATCCTCCATTGCAGCCATCTCTCTCTGGCCCATTTTGAAGTGTGCAAGCAAGAGGCTGCACAGATGTTAACGCTCTGTGCACGCAACATTTTGTGGTTGCTGTTAAAAATAAAAAGAGTGAAATTAATTTGCTAATAATGGATGTGCTACTAACAGAAACACATCCCACTTGTACCTAACACTAGCAGGTTGTTTATGGCATATTTGCTGTGTCTAAAAATAATTTTTTTTTCTAGCAACCAATTTAATTTAAAGACTATTTTCACACATCAGTGGCTGTTAATCAGCTAAGGAGTTACCAGTTTTAATACTAAGAAGAAAGAAGTAGATCTCATCAAAAGCTTAAAACTTGATTTCATTTCTTTTCAGCTGGTTTGCTGCAGATTATGGGGAGTCTTAAGCTCATCTTATTTCTCCTGCTTTCCTATCCCCTTTAAAAGAAAGATAGTACCATTATGTGCATGACTGTACTGTGCTAGTTCTATATATCCTTTCAAGAGCTGTTGAATTGGAAATACCTAGATAAAAATATAAGAAGACTAAAATAAGATTTAATTAGGAATTAAACCCCAGACACCCATGTAATTTTAAATAAAGTCATGTATACTTCATGAAGAGATTATAAGGTTGACTGTCAGAAGACGAATGGTAAGATAAAGACCAAAACCCCAGGTACCTGTGAGGTAGTTTGTTTGTGGCCCTATTCTGCTCTGAAACTAATTTTCAAAATGTCTGAGACATTGCTGCTAGTGGCAGAAAATTGACATGGTACCAGCGTCAAGCACAAGACTATGCTCATTCAGCTACTGTCATACTTGCTCTACAGTGTGGAGGCATAAGATCTCCCTGGGTCATCTTTCATTTAAACAGCATCCATTTCATCACAGCATCCCTGTCTATTAGGCAGTTGCTGCTTGAACCATCTCACATGCTGTCCTCTCTGTGTCATGTACAAAGCAAGCATAGGAAATGTTAAAGAGAAAAATGTTATAATAGATACTACTTATGCCTGAAACACCCATGCAGCTACAGCTGCTTTGGCTACTGAGCAAGTGTGGTTTGTTTCCATCAAAGTGTGGTTTCCATCAGGAGCTGTCCCCAAGCTGCTGGTCATGAGAGCCTGGAAGACTGTGCTGGGAGAGCCCTGCAGATCTCCCTCTGTCCTCCTCAAAGCATCTGATGCAGTTGTGTGGGGTCGGCACAACACCACTCAGTGTGGCACTTATTGCATTTATTTTTATTTTCTATACTCCCTCTTTGCATATCCCATCTTCTGTGCCTGAATTCTTCCTTTCTAACTGACACAAGAGTATTTGACTTATATCTGATAGCATTTTGCTCTGCTGGGTGTTTGTTTTGAGGACTCAGGTTGAAATCTTCAGTAATGTAGTGCTCTTGCCTGTTCCTCCTTATAGTTTTTTTTAACAGAGAAGGGACTTGCCTAACCCATGGGATGGGAGCCTGCAGATTATAAAAAAATTGGTCCAGTTCAGTTTTATTTCATATCCCTCATTAAAACATTGGTTACCAGCATTGTGGTCTCTTGGCTCCACACTCATTCATGAAAACCAAACATTCCCTTTGAGCTAAGCTGTGTATCATACCGTCATTAGCAAGCTGCACTTCACTGAAAATCTGTCAAGGAAAACTGACTTATTTTGCATTTGCTGTTTTGCACAAAATAGAAGCATGGTAATGTGTTTGTGTTGTAATGATGTTCTGTCTGTCTTGGTGGGACATAATGAGATAAATTCAGGTTCTTTTTTTGCAGGTTAATTACACTGAGTACACACTAGATGTGGGCTGCTCTCATTATATGTTGCACATTTTTATGCTTTCATTTCCCCATCTCTGTTGACTGTGTGTGCAAGTGAGTTTGATTTGGATTTGAAATACCATTGTAAGCTAGAAAGGAACCATTTGGTGGTCTGCTCTCCCAGAAGATTCTCAAGAGACTGTATAGCAAGCCCTTGCTGTAGGTAGGGCAGCATTTGAAGGTGGCTGTGAAGTAAATAGAAGAACTTAACTAGGTGCTAGAAACTTAGAAATGCGCTGTAAAGCATGAGGGCAGCTCGTGGCAAGTTACTAAAAGCTATCAAGAATAAATTCAGCCCTAGGTCTGATCACTGGTCCTGGTGTATGGACACAAAGCAGAAGACTGCATTCTGCAAAGCCTAGGTGTGGAGCACTAGTTGGATGATGAGCAATATTGGAAAATGGGTTTTTTAAAACCTGTAAATCCCTCCAGTCCAACTAGTTATTCTATGCCTGTCTTGTGGGAAGAAAAGGGAACTGGGAGATAGTGTGGGAGGGTGCTCAGTTTGGGGAGGTCAGCAGGGTTCCTGGAGATAAGCATCCCCTAGAGTAGGCTGCAGATGCGTGATGGCAACCGGTCAGCCCGCGGTGGGCCTGGGACCTGCTTCAGAGTTGCACGGTGCTTGCTGTGAGAGTTTTGTAGTCTGGGCAAGACTGTGGAAGTGGGGCCTGGGGGAGATCTATTGGATGCCCTTGTATCACACCACTTTTTATGCATGAGTGATCTTAGTCATCAAAGACTTATTGGTTAGCTCTAGGAGTTAGGAACTGATGTGCAAGTGCCTCACCTTTGATGAAGAAGCTGCTGATGTAGAAGGGAAAATGGTGAGAGAGTTTCTCTAGTACTGAAGGAAGCAGAGCCAACTTTAGAAGCAGTTGTCCTAGTTGCTTGATCAGAGGAAAAGGTTCACTAATAAAAACTCTGTACTTTATCTATGGTGAAGATGAATTCTGTCATCAATTGCTGAGTTTTAGTACATGCTGTGAGTGTCTGGGACATTCTTGGTGGGATAATATTAGTGGTTTTGCTGTGAACTCATTTTCTTTGTGAGCTAATTACAACTGGGAAAGATTGAATGCAGATGGAAAGGCTCTGGGATTTCCAGGTAACTTCTGTAAATCTGATAGCAGATCATACTTGGGCATCAATACTTTAGAGCAACTCTGAAGGAAGAAAGGTAGCATCACTTTGGAGCTGCTTTAACATATCTCTGTGCCTCTGCTTTTTGAGACAAAGAGAAAATCAAGGTTTCCTCAGTTTGCTAACAGTGTATCTATAATTCTGCATACAATGGTATGAATATAGGGCCAGCTGTTTTTCTTCCTAAAACACTACTTGCAAACCTGTGGCTTTTGCTGCTTCTGACTGAGTGTGCACCACACGAGTGAAGTACAGAGAGCTTTGCATAGAGGAAAGAGCACGTGTTTCAGGAGGCTGGAAACAAGATATTACTGTATTCATTTCAAATTATTAAAAAAAAAATCCCAAGCTACCCTTAGCAATATATTTGTAAGAAGAAAAATAGCTCTCAGATCAAGTCTTTGTACCTCATCATGCATATATATTGGAGCTGGAAGGAATATCTTGTACAGTGAGCATGCCTGGTTCAGGCTATAGCCAGAACAGTCTGTCTTGTATGGAGCGCTTTAAAATTCATCACAGGTTTGCGGGGGAAAAGACCCTAGGGAAGTAGCCTTATCACAATGTCTTAAAGCTGTCAATCTTGAGATCCACTTCGCCACCATGTTGCTATTTGTTTGCTGAGACATTGATTTCTGGGTGTAGAACATCTTAAACAAAAACCATGAGATGTATTTTACCTGTTTTTCTAAGACTAAATGGAAAAAAAAAAAATCACAGTAATGTTTTCTAAAGCAGAGCCCAGAAGATGTTACCTCTAATGCATTCAACAAGGAAAATAAATACCCAGCAATGGCAGATGCTAGGGGAAAAAAATAATCAACAAATTATAATTCTCTTTTCATGCAGATATTTAAGTATGTGCTATCTGTTAGTGTTTTAAAATATGCAAACCAAGTAGCTTGCAAGTGTTTGTCTGTTTTATAGCTGAAGATATGGGGGTTTTTTGAGAGGAAATGTGAAGACATTAATTTTATATGGGAGAGCTTAGCCTGTGGTTCTTCTTTTCACAGTATGCAGACCTGGGTTCTTCAAAGCCTCACCCCACAGTCCATCCTGCAGCAAATGTCCCCCCCACAGCTACACGCTTGATGAAGCATCCACATCTTGCCTGTGTGAAGAACACTATTTTAGGAAGGAATCAGACCCACCTACAATGGCCTGTACAAGTAAGCATGTGCTTATAGGGTTGTTTTTAATCCTTTCCAGCTGTTCCTGTACTGTGATTAGACATTATGATACTAATTAATGTGCTTTTTCACGCTCTGGACTGGACTTTGGACTAGTCTTGACACACTTGTAATGTCACTAGCTTTGTCCATTGTAATCCCATTTACACGAGAGGAGACATTTCAAAGCTTTTTGCTTCAAAAGCTGGCATCAAACCTAGAAAGCATTTTTGTAATGAACCGTGCTCCATCTCTCGCCACCAGCTCCTGGGCAGACTCAGCCAGCAGCACGGCATTCAGACATGAGTACCAGTGTGGGGCACGAACATGGGAGGAACAATGGGCAGTGCTTGTCAGCAGTAGGCAGGGGTAGAATCTACCTGGTCCTGCTTAGTACCACCTCTTAGCTCATTTTCAGTAAACAAGCAGGGAGAGAGGTCTATCTTTCCGATCTGCCTGGAGATGCTCACTCTTCAGGGTAATTTAAAACTCTGTGATGGAAACTGCTTCTCCAAATCTGTGGCAAAAATATAGAACTTAATCCTCTTTGCATAGGAGGAGGCGGTATAACAAGCACATTGGAGTACTGGGAGTCCAAAGTGGAATCAGTGTAATCAGAATCATTAATTTTGCCCTTCCCCTGTTATCAGTGAGCTATCCTGTCAGCTGTACCTTGAAAGTCTCTTTTTCAGTTTATGTTTCAGATAGTTAGGGCCATGATTTTCATGCCCCCAGCGAGACCAGAGCTGGGTCTGTTGTGCTCCGAATGTAATTTTCATGGTGCAGAAGAGGTTAAAAGGGACCAAAGAGGAGTGAAATACTGGTGCTACTACAGTAGCTAACTACTGCAGTTAGAGCTTGCAAGGAACTTAAGTAATGGTGGAAAAAGTAGGTTTATGAGTCCATGCACGCTCAGAGCTGCTGGGCAATGGTGCAGAGGTGACCTCAGTACTGTTTTCTTGCATCGCGTCGGCATGGTAGAGGCTTTTTGTGCCTTTCCCAGTGAATGCAGGTGTCCTTCCTAGCTTCCCAAGTTTGCACTTCAAAAGGAGGAAGAGAAAGTCTGTTCCTGTTGGAGAGATACTCTTGCAAAGGAAATTGCCTTCGGCAGCTCTCTGCTTGCCTGAAGGAGGCACTTGGAGCAGAATTGGGCCCCTTGAACTCTGCCTTTGATTTTTACCAGGTAAAGGAGGATGAAGCACATGGGTATTGGAAGGTGTGCTGCAGGGAAGGAAAAGACAGCCTTAGGCAGCATTGCAGTCACTGGTGCTGTCAGATCAAAGTGGTCGGGGTCATGCAAGCACTTCTCAGTTTATTAAATAGGTATGCCAGTGTCTTTTGGAGCCATAGCTAGGGTGGGTTACAGCATGAAAAACTTCAACATCAGGGCTTCTTGATGTTCCTTTTGCCCCTTGGCCTGACTTAAAAACCACAAATAACTGAGAGATAATGTGGTCCAACATGGTATTGGGAAACACATTGAGCTCTGGAAACACTCATAAAATTGGCTTTTCTGTGCAGACCCAACCAAAGCCAGGAACTGAGAGAGAGTTATGCCAGACTCTGGTATCCACTGTGCGTCCTACCCACCATTGGTGGTGTTGCTCTCTGCCCCTTTTCAGGACGCAAGGGTATGCATCCAGTCTGTCCTGATGGTCACTTAGCACAGGGAAGGAGCTGCCACCCCTGAGGAAGATGCTTATGTATGCCTATGGCCTGAGCATAGGGCAGGATGTTCAGAGGGGTACAAGCAAGGTTCAAGTGCATTTTCCCCCCTAGGTTTCTTGTGCAGTTTGAACCCTGTACGTAAAGGCTGTAATTTCCGATTCTGCCGATACCATGGGATTTTGGTTTTACGGCTTTTTTTGTGGGTTTCATGCTTATTTACTGGTGGTGGTTGGCTAAGTTTGTTGGATTTTAACATTTGGGTGTTTTGTTTCAGGGTGGGTTTTATTTTTGTTTTGAAAGCTTACTATAAGCTAGTTTAAAGCGCAGGCATGGTGCCTGAAGCTGTGTTAGGATATGGCTTGGCAGGGTACTGAGTGCTTCTGGGGCAGATGAGAGGTTTAATGCTGATCAAGGCACTGCTCAGCTTCTGTTGCCCACTGAAAACCCCAGTATAGCAGTTGAGGATGTTGCAGCATCTCTGCTGGCATTCACGCTTACAGCCCCAAAAGCAGGGTGGATTATCTGAGCCTTCTCCATGTGCTTCAGTCACCCTCACTTTCCCTGTGCATCTTTTCTTAGAATTTTGTCCTAATCCTGCTGTATTTGTGCTGAAGGTGATGAGGAGGACATGTGCTATGCCAGCTCAGTGGCAGGGGTAGAAAATTTTGGTAGGGACAGTAACGAGTAGGTAGTGATGCTAACATTTTAAACCAGTCCAATTATATCTGGAAGGCAACATCTCATCATGAACTAAAACACAGGCAAGACAGACTTGAGTCGTGACTGGTAGGAAAATATTGCAAGGGGTTTTTTAATGTTTTTATTATTTATTGCCACTGTCAACTGCTCAGTTGAGGACAGGGGAGCAATACGTTTGTTTCGTTTTTCCAGTTGCTTAAGTATGTTTTATAAGTAATGATTGGTAATTTTGAAATTAATAGTGATGTGACGCAGTCTGAAATAAGTATTGCCCTCAGACAAAACAAAAAAATTGGCTCTGAAGGATATTTTAAAATTCTCTTAATATTATTATGTATCTTCCAGGAAGTAATTGTGCTTTATTTCTTCTTAAGTAACCCTAGCTTCAGTTCCTTGCACAGCATCTCTTTAAAACCAAAACATAGTTACACCCTTTCTGTTCCACTCACATCTCTGACAAGTAGTCTTATTGCTGTTCAAAGCATGTTGGGGAAATACTTGTAATATTATGACACATGGGACAAATTGAATTTATAGTATTTGGTGTAATATTGTACATGCAAAAAGTTTACAGTTGTGTGTACATATATATATTTGTATCTCAAGGATAATTTCACTCGTAAGTTATTTTTTTAAAATATGTGCCTCAGTAAACAAAAGGTTTGCTGTCCATCAAGAAAAATAACAATATCTTTGCTTTCAGAAATTTGCCTCTTGTCACTAAACTGTGGTGCAGAAGGGGTGAATCTTACCTGCTTAGGGTACAAAGTAGCAAACTCAAAAATTATTTATGTATTTTTAAAAATCAGAGGACTAATATCTTTGTCCTTGACAAAAGAAGTTTGGAAATTAAAGCGGACCATCTTAGCAGACCTAGAGCCACCTCTTCTTAAGGTAAAACACCTTTTTGTTCTTCCAGATGGGGTTTAGCCAAGTTCTATCCAAGTACAGTTTCAGGATTCTTCAAGTAGGTCTTGTTAGATATCTGTAGACTACTAAGGACCTTTCTCTGATGCCCTATGAGAATGCTAATTTCGTAGGTTATGAAGTCCCACTGGCTTTAAAGCATTTCCACTGAAGCTGATGTTTGTTAAGTCTTCAAGAAGAGCAACTGACTTTTCTGTACAAAGCAAGTAAAAACATCTGGTGACTTTACAAAAGTCATAATTTATCCCCCGTTAAAGACACACTGTCCAGTAAATGTTTCTTGCACCTGAGTTCTTTATTTTTTTCCTGGAGTACTGGCATCAGCAAAAGGGCATTCATCCAATGAAAGAAAAAAATAGAGCAATTTAGCTGGTAAAACATATAAAAAACCCTTGAGTGCAATACATATAACTCCACACAACTCTAGTGATGAATTTCATAGTTTCAATTGTATCAGTACAAGTATGACACTGCAGAAAGTTCGGCTCAGTTTGGCTGTACCTCTGTGTCATTAGCTAAATAGCACTGGACCCCCGAGGCACAGCTTGTGAGTGGCTTTCTCCTCGTTCATAGTGATCTGAAGAGATCACCTAAGAAAACAAAGATGGTATATCATTTCCTAAGCTACCTTAGCTTTTCTCCTCAACTGCTTTTCCTCCAAAGAGTAAAAAAATACATCAGGATTATTTATTTCCTCTGTGAGCAAATTTCTCATTGAATCAGAACAGCTTGAGTCCAAATCATGACAGTGTTTCAGTTTATCAGTGTTACCAATTGTATAGACTTAGAAAGGAAAATAGGAAAGGGAAATAGAGGAAAATGCTTCTGGTTTATAAGATAATTTCATTTTTGCAACTTTGCCTGTTTTAAATAACGAATTGAGTTTAATTATCACAACAAAACAATGACAGCCTAAGACAGCCTGTTAAATTCATGTGGATCTCTAGCTAATAAGCTCCTTGTCGGACTCTTTTCAAGGAACTGCTCATGGGTTTTGACAGCTTCATTCAAACTGAAGGAAAGTGTGTTGTGTTGTCTTCCCTCAGAAAAATACCAGTCTTTGCTGTATAGCTTCTGGTGGTGCTGTGGCTAAAATCCATCCCAGCTTGCTTTGATAAATTTCCCCTTTCTTCCTCATTCATTAGCATTCCCTGAGTACGCAACATGGATCTCTTGCATGAGACTCCTGCTTGTCCTTTCATGTTGTCTTCAGGGTGTATCTGCAGCTCGCCCTCAATCTGCAACACAAGGCTGTTAAGAACAAAAAGCTAGCAAGAAAGCAGTCTTGAAGGTGTCTCCAGATGGGCTTTGCTTGTCCAGCCATGGCCTTTCCCACCAGGATGAAGAAAAACAGCTCACTTTTTGCAGGTGCTCTGGTACCTCTGTAGCAGCTGTTCCTCCTTGGATAGCCTTGCCAGAGCCATGCTGGCATCCTGAGCGGGGAGGCTTGGCAAAATAAGCAAGTGTGGTGTAGCTAATCAATGTGCTGCAGCTTGGAGAGAACCAAGAAGGCTACTGTTGAGTAGCTGGATATGGCCGTGTTTCCAGTGTCCATGTAGATCACCATCTGCTTTGGGCTACACTGAGTGTCTCACTGAAGTGTGATTTGGATGCCCAAGCTTAGGTTTCACTGTTGCCAAATAGCTGATGGGAAGAGACGGCTACTCACAGAGGAAAGATTTGGCATCTGGGTTGAGTACCTAAGTAGTATAGAAACCCTAGTGCATATCTTATATCTAAGACCTAGGGGTAGTAATATAGGGGCATTGGGGTGAAGAGGGGGGATCTTGCCCCTGGTGAAGCCAATAGCGACTTGAACAGAGCAAGGACTTGCTGCTCCCTTTGCAGGAAGAGCAAGGAGAGCACCAGAGGCAATGCCCCAGGGTGGAGTGCTCCACCCATTGGATTTAAGCCACCCAGTGTTTTGTCCTCCGACATGGATGACTGTGTCCCAACACAGACCCCTTGAGGTAAGATGGGAGTGCTCAAAACAAGTTCCCTATTTTCCCAGTTCTTCAGGTGCTGCTGCAAGTGATCCCTGTGTACTTTCTGTCACATGAGCAATGGAGCATCTCTTTTCAGCTTAGAGAGTAGTAGCGAGCAAGATGACTGATAATACTGTTTTACCATGTGTTTTTCTCACTTTACAAACCAGGACCCCCCTCTGCTCCTCGGAGTGCCATCTCAAATGTTAACGAGACTAGTGTCTTTCTGGAATGGATTCCCCCTGCTGATACTGGTGGAAGGAAAGATGTGTCTTATTATATTGCATGCAAGAAGTGCAGCTCACACTCGGGTCTGTGTGAGGCATGTGGCGGTCATGTCAGGTACCTTCCCCAGCAAACCGGCCTGAAAAACACCTCTGTCATGATGGTGGATCTACTTGCTCATACAAACTATACCTTTGAAATTGAGGCAGTGAATGGAGTGTCCGACCAGAACCCCGGAGCCCGGCAGTTTGTGTCTGTAAATGTAACCACAAACCAGGCAGGTAAGTGGACCTTCAACCTGGGGAAATGTCTGGGGTGGGAGCCCGAGCCAGTCAGACCCAGTGTGGACCTCCCTTTGGAACGGGTGGAAGTCTCCAGCATGGAGAGCTGGACTATGGCCTCTTCAAATATGGGATGTGGGAGTTGGGGGTTGCTTATGTCTCACAGGTTATAATTACTGCAGTCTTCAGTATGTTTCCCTTCAGCAGGACACAGTTTTAGGGTTTGTGACCTTTTTCTTTTACACTAAACTACTTGAAGATACCTCCGATTCTTTGAATTTTTGTGTATCTGTCCACTAAACCAGAAAGAAAACAGCTGCCTTTCCCATTGGGAAAGAGAAATTTATAAGAGTTCATTTTGATTACAAATCCCAATGGCTAAAGCATTCTAACTTTGCAAACAGTTTCCCTAAGTTGTTTTGAGTGACTTTAGAAAATTTGATCCCTCTTCTATAATGTGATGCTAAAGTAACTGGACTCAGGCTGGTGAGGTATGGTACATTGTCACTGCTTCTCCAACAAGGTAGGGCTAAGATGTCACTGCATACTGTGTTCTTCTTGGTTTTGCGCTGTACAGGCAGAGATCATGTAGGCTGGTTTATTCCTTTGTCCAGAGCACTGATCTGTCTGCCCTTCCTTTGCCCAGGAGTTGAAAAGAGCTGTCACTTTGGAAACCGGCAGGGAGTTGCCATTGTACCCTGTCACTTGGAAGTGTGATGGGATGTATCTCCTTTCATGCGCATCAACATACCAGGCACATCATACAACTTCTGTAAAGCCCCGCAGACCAACCTGTCCTTCTCTTGTCCCTCATGCTCTGTATTTTAGGGTCTCTACCTACCTGGCTTGCTTCCTGCCATTTAGTTCAGGGCTCCCCAGTGGCATTTATCCACTGTGGACCCCTTCCAGGAATGTGAACTGGTAGCCTTTGGAACTTTGAGGAACTGTGCTGCAAGACCACTGGAGCCACCCCCTGCCTTCTCCAGACAAGGTAAACCTTGGAAACCTGGTGGGCAATTCAGCGTAACAGCCTGGTGTAGACTGGCAGATCCTCACTCAGAGCAGAAAAATGCTAGCTGGAGGAGGGCTGCATTTCATTCCTGCTCCCCAGGTGTCTATGCACAGGTTTGGCAGCAAGAAAGTGCAATTGCATTGCACTTCATCAGATACCTGCCCTGGCAATTAAAGTGGATTGTTGAAATGTCTGAGAAATCATTCAGATATATCTCAAGGACAGGAAATAAAGGCGTGCCAGGGATGCTGCTGATAGATGTGGAATGGAATCTGCTGGAGGAATATTAGAAAATGGCGGTATGACACCACTGAAGGCACCTGTTTAATGCAAATCAGTGGGTGCCACAGTCCTAATGTTGTTTACTGTTTTCCCATTTTGAAGGCTGCTGCTAGAAATGCTGTTGTTGGAAAAGGAATATTTTCCTGTTAGTGGGTTTGCATTGGCATTTCATTGCTGGCATTGGATTTTCCCTATGTGGCATTAAATCCACATAAACCTCAGCAAATGTAGCTGCACAAGAGGAGATGATAATTGTTGATCAGTGTAGACTGTGAGGAAATGGTCCTGGTTTGTGAGTTATGTCCCAAACTCTCCATAGCTGCAGCAGGATTTATCCACATAGGTGGGTATCATGTGCATCAGGCCAAGAATAACCCCCTTGCACAGCTATCACCTCCAGCCTTGTATTGGAAGGTCTGTTATAGGAAATGGCAAACCTGTGACAAATGTGGCTCGTGCCAAGGACAAGTGGGTAAATGTAGCTTCTGGTTAAGTTTCACTGTTTACACTGGTGGAGCTGCAGTCCAAGGAGATACTAATGGATCAAGCTATAAGTATTTAATTCACTGTGTGGTGTTGAAATTGTATCTGCATGCTCTCATGTTTGATTCAACAGGAGGTTCAATCAAACCACTGTCTAAAGAAAGTGGTGACTGTAATTTGTTGTCTCTCTGGCTGGTCCCACCCCTAGTTCAGGAGGAGAGCCAGGCCTATCTGCTGGAGCTGTAGCATCAAATGTGCTTCCCAGTGATGTGCTCTGTCAACACTCCCTGGGGTCATCATCAGTTTGTCCATGCCAGAAATAAAGCAGATGTAAAGAAGGCCTTTGCAAATCAGAAAAAATGCCAAGCATGGAAAGTGGGTATCTCTCTTTTTAAGGTGCCTCCAAAAAATGTCCTTTGAGGCAAGTAATGAGGTGTGCAGGTATAGTGGTCCATGCCTGGCCATGCCAAATGGTTCTGTATGTCTCTGCAAAAGACTCACCTTCTGCAGTCCTTTCTCAAGTAAGAGCAGGCAGGGCACATGGGGCTTCAGGGAGTCTCAGCTCACCCACCTTTCTTCTGAAATTACCACCAAGAAGTGCAGCTCTGGTGTCTCATCTTTTCCCTTGCACAGGTTTTCTGATGGTGTGATTATATTTTCATGAAAGCTAGTTAATGAAGTTGAGTCAGTGACACAAAGCCAACTGCAGCAGTAGGACAAATCCTGCTACAAGATCTGCTGGCTGCAGAAAATTGAAAAAATACATGCCATGGGATAGTTTTGGCTGCTGGAGTCCTGCTGGCACGTATTCAGTAACCCAGCACTGCAGAGGAATGCCAGGGTCTGTTTTGTGGGTTTGGCCTTTTTCCATCCCAAAAAGACCATGCTCATTTCAGTACTGCAAAAAATGTGCAGGCAGCAGCATGCTGGGCACACCACCTTTTCTGGGCATAGGAGCTTTTGGCAGCAGAAACTACCTCTGGTTTGGACTCTCAAAGGGATTACTTCCTGAAAAAAATACGTTTTTCTCCAAAATAATTTGTCACCTTTCATCTCTCCACTATTTTAAATAATGAGTAAAAGAATTCGCACTGGCAATTAGACTGGCATTTTCAGACTGATGTCATTTTCCTCTAAACTTTTGAAATCAGATTTGGAAATACAGCAAAGAAACAGTAAAATTTTGTGCACAAGAAGAGGCTGACAGCTACTATCAGTCAGTGACCTCAGTACTTGTGGACCTGAGGTTACTTGGGATGGATTGATCCATGCGGGATGCGGTGGCCTTAGGCTCCAGATACAGGACTAATTTCCCTGTCACCCTCTTGGAATCCTCAAACCACTGTTGTTTCTGTGGGATTTTGCAGGTGTTTTTCTACTAGAAAACACGTGTCTAGAAAGGGTGAGCAATGCCACAAGCCAGGAGAGACAGAAATTGCTCTGTCCTCCATTGTGACTACCCTAGAGCTGCAGCGGGCAGACAGAGGACCTTATTCCCTTTGTAGGCATGAGTTGACCGAAGCATGGTTCTTCCCCATGGGATTGCTGCAAAATACGTGTCCAAGGGACTTCTCAGCACAGATGGCAAGGAGTCATCTGTAATGCAGTCTCACAGCATGTTTAAAAGTGTGCCTCATGCACGTGGGCTGGAGCACAGTGAATAATTCATAAGTGGCAATGATAGGATTGAGTTAGCCATCCTTTTCTTGTTCATGGTTTTGCTTAAGTTTTCATATTTTTGAAACTTCCACCTATTTAAACAGTTTGCAGAGAACAGTCTGTGTGTACTGCTAATATTGAAGTTTGCTTTTTAAGTGACAACTGCTTGACTTTTTTTTTCTCAGCAATTTCGCCAAGCTGGATGATTAAGGTATTCTGTCACTCTAGACAGAGATGTGCATCTCCCTTGAGGTCTTTCATCTTATCTACCCTGTATACAGAAAGCACCTACCATGACATCTTGGTCAGAGGCGTGTGTCTCATAATGGGTCCATGGGGAGCAAGCAGTTGAGATTCATGTTTGCCTGCACGCCCATTGTATCATCGCAGGAGCACACTGGAAAGATGCAATGTTTAAAACCTTTCTAGGCTTAAAACCTGCCAAGAGTATTCACTTTAAGCCAGCCTAAACAGATGAGCAATTTTCTTTGCTTTTGATGTCAGCAACTCCCATGCTGGGTATGGCTTCAGGCACGGAACTAGCCTGGAGGTGAGGGGTATGAGAGTGGGGCAGTTCTCCTGCTGGCATCCCAAATGCCACAGACTCCTTTACACTTAAAGTCCTTTCCTGTGTGTGTTTTCAGATGAACTCCCTGCCTGTTTTCTGTTTGAAAAGTCAGAAGCCAGTGTTCAATCCCCTTCTGTGACCTGTATGATATTTTTGAGCCTTCTGGGCAAGGAGGAGAAAAAAGATACAGATGTGCTTGCTAGCAGAGGAGGAGTTAATGTGTCTAATGCCTCAAGGAGCCTCCATGCCTGAGGCCAAACCAGAGATACAAGTTGCATCCTGTTGTGCAGCCATGCTATTTTTAACCAAAGGTGTTGGAGAACAGGACCTGACAACCCGTACCGCTGCCTGGGAAGCATGGCTGGGTTCTTGCTTGACCAAAAATACCACTAGATACTTGGAGCAACTGGAAGGCTCTTGGAACAGGGAAGCATGCTGAGAACCGTGATTCTTACTCTGATTGTTCAGTCAGGGATGCTGCAGCGGAGGGGAGCAAGGGAGAAGGTGTTTTCCTTAGCAGTCAGGATGTGTGCAGTCTTTGGAAAGCAGCCAAGGGCAATTTGGAAGGGGAAACCTGCAACACAGAGCTTGTTGCAGTCTTACATCACCATCTGCATGCTCTTGAAGCCAATAGACTGCAGCCCTACATAGTCTGGGAAGAAAACAGCAGAAAATGAGTCAAGTGATGGCTGTGCTGGAAATCACGTTTTGCGAGATTGCTTTTGGAAATGGGTGGCTTCAAGTCCTATGATGTTCAGGGTCTGATTCTTCCAACTTTAAAATCTCACAGTCTTGTTTGGTTAGGCTTGGGGAAGGGAACAGCTTGCTTATTTTCATTAGGAATAACAAAAAATTTCCAAGAGGATGCTCCGGTAGATGTAGCCTGTTGCAGCATATTGCGTCATCTCACACAAGAAGCAAGACTGGTTTTGCAACATTACTTTTCAGCCAGAACTGATGACTTAGGGCCTGCAAAAGCTCAAGCAGGTGCTTACTTTTGGAAAACTCCCTTTCCACCATCAGCGTGGTGAGCAGGGCTTGCCTTTAAACATCCATTGTAACAGTACTCTGTCCACTGAGCTGCATCATCTTCCCAGCAATGGTCAATAGTGGATACCATAGAAAGGGTATGAGCATGAGGCAGACATGTACCAGTGCTTCCCTAGAGCACTCTCAAACCTCTGGGGACCATCTCTTTGTGCTTTTTTAGCCCTTAATGGATTTTTCTCGCATGAGTTTGTCCAATCATTTTATGAACTCCGAGAAAATTTTAACAGCTGCAGGCAATCCTTTATGAATTTGGTATGTCTGGTAGTTTAAACTGTGCTTTAAATTGACGTTGGCCAGAGAGGAGCTATTAGTGGCATAAATAGAGGGTTTAAGGTTTGCAATTGCCCACCTATTTGGAAAGCACTGCCATTTAGAGATGCCATATTAGCTGCCAGTGTGTTAATACAGGTATTGCAGCATTTAACCTAGAAAGATGTACTTATAAAAGCAAAAGTAGTCTTCCATACCAGGACGGGTGAATACAGGGGTGTTTTAATACGCAGAGGTAAACTGTCTCAAAGACCATGGTCTCTATTTAAAGCTGAGTGCACCCTGCACTGCCCCTTGCAGCAGGATCTTTCTGCTGGCTGTGGACACCCTTCATGTCCAGGGAGATGTGAAAATGAGTATGGAACTGCTAGTGAGGATTCAGGCAGCAGGAGAGGATAATTTTATTTGTGAAGTTCTGTGCATATGCTGGTAATCAGCTTCAAGTAGTATTTTGGTATATTTTTGAAACATGGTCATGTGCAATCAGAGCATGCAGTCACAGGTTGTTAAAAAGCAAACACACTGGCAAAAGAAAGTAAAACCTGAAAACCAGTGTTATACAAAAGGTTTATTGTTTCCTTTGACTTTTTTGTGATGGTTGCATTTATTCTGAATGCAAAATCTTCATCCAGCATCCTATTTCAGAATCATGAGTTCACCCCAGCCCAGATGGCTGGGTGTCTGCTACCAAATGAATTATGGATCAGATGAATATTTTACGGTTTTATTTATAATTCCCCAATCAGTAATTGCTACTTTTTCATAGTTGTTATAAGTCTTTTTGTTATACTTTGCATATTAGAAATACATGCTTGAATATTGAAAGAAGTCTTTGGAATATGAAAAAAATTTCCCCAAATTACAATATGACTTTTACTTAGAGGTCATTTTTATTCTTGAAGTATGTGAGACAACCCTGTTGTTGATATATGAGGACATTAAAAGATGAAATAAAAACCATTTTCCTGCATCTACAGACAGACCTTTCAATTTTGACATGAAAACAAAACTTCTTATTTATAGATAAAAATAAAAAAAGTAAGAAGTAGTTGTCCCTATCCACCCTCCTCCTGAAAAAGGGAAATAGAAAGATGCTGAAGATCTCATTATGAGAGTCAACTGATGACATCCATTGCAATGCGTGCAGTAGGGTGCAGGTTTTACCATCTCCTGGTGGCAGTGAGACAAATATCTTTATGGTAAAGTGATTAGTCTCCTTCAAAGCACACTACTTGGGAGGCAGTTGCATGAGCTACAAAAAGCAAATGCCAGGTTACACCTGGCAAAAATTGGACTGCACCTGGATGGTGCCATACATAGTGGGGGAGCAAGAGCTGCCCAAAATACTCTGTTTGAGGTGCTGCATCCAACAGGATTGATACTGATCGCTCTATAATATCCCAGAGCCACTGGAATCACCACCAGCAATGTAGCCTCAGGCTTGAGGTAGACTAGCAGATATTGAGTAATCTGAGTCTCAATGTTTAGAGGTGTATGAGTAGCAAATATTAATATTTTCCAAAAAGCAGAGAGCAGGCCATGCTGCATCAGATGTAGTAAGAGCTTCACGAGGTCAGAGCTGTAAGAAACTTGGGCAGAGCACTACTCATGTTACATTACAAGAGTGATAGGGCTGGTTTAAAATTTTATTTCCCGTTTTGCTGGCGTATTTTTAAATGATTGCCAAGTAATCTTATATTAATCTAATTCTAATCGCCTTAAAACACAGTCTTCAGGGCCAAGGAGTTCTCTTTGTATTGTGCTGAGCACAGTACTTGGCAGAGAACAAAAGTAAAGCGTCTGAAATGGTTTCTCTGCCCAGATGACATCAATTTATAGATTTTTTTTTCCCCCATGAATGTTGCTTTTAAATTTCACTGCTAATAAAATCCTATTTAGCTCTTTAGTCTCAGTATGCAAGCTGATAATTCCTATGTCTGATATGTTATTTCTCTGATTTTAGCATTAAAAGTAGTTTTACATTTGTAACAGTCTGCATAGATGATACTTCTGAAAGTACTCTTAAGAAACCAGGAATCCAAAATAGCTGAAAGAGAATGTAAAAATACTTTCAGTGCTGTTAGAGAAATAGCAGGGGACTTGTAGGCATTTAATAAACATCCCACTTTTTCTCTGGCTGGGGTTTCTTTACCACACCAAGTAAGCTCTTTATAGTAATCTCCCTCAAAAGTTAAATATAACAGTGGAGAAGCCAGAATAGTTTGAACATTTGTGTTGCAGTAGTTGTGCATTGAGCGAGCTGTGCTATAGAAATGCCTCTCAGGGTATGGCAACTTCACAGGGCATTTCTCCTTTCCCATGCAGCTTCCATGCTGATAATATGATTTGGATGAGCATGAAGGTGTAAGTACACGCATGGCAGTGTGCACGCATTTGTGTGTGTGTATGAACATGCAGGACACTTGCCAGACAGAAGACAGAGGTTACCCTCCCTCGTTTTATGTGAGTATCTGTGACAGCTTGGTAAAGCTCAGACAATTCAGGTGCCTTTCACTCTTTCTGTCCTTGTGCCAAATTGCTTGCTAACTGAGCCTGCATTTCAAGGGGGTGGCTCTCTGTGCTGCAAGGCCACCTGGCAGTTCTCTGGCCCTATTTTCCTTCTGTCTGTTTTCTTATGCCTTGAGCCTGACCCCTCCTTAATATGCAGTTTGTAATTTATCTATTTATTTATTCATTTTAGTCATTTGGCCAGATTTTTTTTCCCCTTTGTTGCTGTTGCACCTGGTGTCTTGCATCCACAAAGCAAGCTGGCTTCTGCATCCCAGGAAAGATTTTGATGTATTAAAACTGAGCTCCAACTCAAAATGTGCGTGAATTACAGGCTCCCAGTTAGGATTTTACAGTATCAGACTGAAATGCTTTTCTCCCCTGGACTGCTTCTCATTGGAGAGATGTGTTTCTGTGAGGTTTGGAAGGTTTTTTCTCATCTTCCACTGTGGTTGCTATTACAATACACTTCAGCATCAAACCCCTTGCTCATTCCTTGAAAGATGTCCAAAATGCTACTTCAAGCACTTGTATTTCTTGCAAAGGGTTAATGTAATAGGAGTGGTAGGGCTGACTAATACTTCATCCCAGCTTACTGCCCCTCCTTTCTCCTGAGGCTGGGCCATGGGGACAAACAACAGGGAGGGGAGAGCTCTACCTGAAGAGCAAAGAGCAGCCCCAAGGTGACAGAAAACCGAGCAATAAACGGTATTTCTCCCACAGCAGCTGGGTCAAAGTTCAGCTACATGCAAATACTACAAAAAGCTTAAGAGTTGGAAGGTTTTAATTAAAGCGCACTTCAGATGTGCTCGTTTGCCGGCATGATGGAATGCTTTCTGCATCGCTTGGTCCTGGAGGAACAGTCCTGATCAAAACGAGTAACTACTGGGATTTCCAACTAGATCAGTACAATAGAAATCACCAGAAGGAAAGCGTTATTATTTATTTATTTTCCTGCTTCTTTGGGCTTGATAATTTTTTAAGAATATGGGCTCTGATCAAACGGCCGAATCGATGCAGAACACCCACTGGCTATAGTGGCGCTTGGGTGAGGGGTTTTCTGCTGCAGTGCAGCAAGCTGGGGCAATTCATTGCTCTTTGCTGAGAGGTACTGAGCACTCTGGATTGATCCTGTAAGTGCTCTGGCATGGGCAAGCCTCAGAAAGAGCACTGCTCCATGGAAATGGATGGAAAACTTTGCAAATTCTCTTTTGCATTTGGCAAAATCTGCCCTGTGGGTTTTGGCCAGGGGTGGTGGGTGCGTCAAGTGGTAGAAGGGGCCTTTTGCTCCTGACCCCTTTTTGACAGCGAGAGGCAATGATGCATTAAAAGTAGATTTGGAGAACTGGGTGGAAAATACCAGTGGAGGGCACTAGCACTACTTACTGCCTTCCCAGGAAGGAAAGTAAGTGCAATTGCCCACCATGCTTCTGCATCCTGCTGTGTAAAACTTGTGCATCTTTGTTCTGTGACCCTAAATGAGATGAAAGGAAGCAAAGCTGAATCAGGTAAAAGCAGAAAACTGGGTTTCCCTTCCTGCTTCAGTTTGCAAGGGTTTATGGGACCCTGTGTGCCATTTCTTTACAAGTTCTTTCCAGCTTTCTGCAATCTGCCTCAATCCAAGGAAAGAAAGTGCTGCTCAGCCAAGTAGATTATTAAATGTTCTATTTCATGAGTTGTCTTTCAAACAGTTCAGCTTATTATAGGGGACTAATCTGCGCCACATCATTATCCTGTCATCTCCAGAGCTCTGCCTTCCCCATGGTGGGTTCCTGCCTTGGATCATTAAACCACACAGCTCCGTGGTTCTGCCTTGTTCTCTGAGGGGTGGCACTAAAAGCATGAAATTGCTTGCTGACCTTGCTGGAGACTTACAGCATGAGCCTTCAAACACCTGGCCATGCAAGGACAGTTTCCACAGAAAGGTGCTCTCACCCAGTTCAGTAAACTGGAAGACTATCACTGCAGAAATTACTGGGTTATTTAATTTATTGTACATCACTTTGTACCAGGTGCTTCTTGGCCCCTGCAAGGAGATGGAAAGGAGCTGGAGGATGACTGGACAAGGATGCACATGAGGGCACACACCCATCTCCACCTTTTCCAAAATTGCAGACAGCAACTAATAAAGCTAGGTGTACATGAAGGACTAATTGCCCAGTGCTCTCCACAGAGGTGGTGCACCCTCTGCTGTATGTTGGCTGAAGCTTCAAGGGGAACTTCTGCCAGGATCATATAGCCCTGATGGCTTTGAGTGCTGTTTGCAACCCTTGCAGAACGTCTCTATAAAACAAAACAAATCCCCGTAAAGTAGTCAGGCAGTTGATAATATTGCTTGTGCTCTAATAACAGTTGTGCATCTGTTGTGGCCTCACACTCTTCTTATTATCTTCTGATTATGGTCAATGAATGAGAGCTGCTATTTTAAATTCAGTTTGCACAGTGTCCAGTTCTTAATTTAAAACAAAATAGGGACAGTAAATACATGGTCATTATGCAAATGAATGCAGTAAATAAATGCAAGTTGGCTCAGCTTTCTTGTATCCAGACCTGATGGATACAGCATAATTGGAAGGGCTGCCTCATGTCAGTAAATTGCTATTTCATTTCCTAAAACATATGCACTGCCTTCATCAGGGAGGTTTTTTAGTCCTCTGGTTCGTTTGTGGGGAAACTGAGGCATGGGTGTGCAGTGTGACAGGATAGAGGGCACACACCAAGGCTGGGACTCTTGCTGCTCCTCTGCCCCTGCTAAGCCCTTCTCGTAGGGCTGGAGCCCTAAGATGCATCAGAGGTGTTTCCTAACCTATTTGCCAGACTAACTTAAGAGCAGGTAAGAGAGGCTTGTTAGAGTCCACTGGAGATAGGCTGTTGGGGTTGGGGTTGTTTTTGCTTAACTGGTTTCAGTACTACTGTGGTTTCAGTTTCATTGCAGCACAAAAGATAGAAAAATCAGTCAGCAGTGTATTTATCTAAAGCGTTTAGTGAGCTAAAGTGTACTGAATAGCCTGGAGAAAAGTGTGACATGGGGTCTGTTTTCTCCCAAATCTCAACTGCAATAGTGAAAGTTCCCTCCTTCCCTTTTTTGTCTGTCAGGAAAGACAATCTTTGATCCAAGTCCATCTGAGTGCAAGGTGTTGCCTGCAATACATCTGGTTGGTGAACTGTGCTTTGTCTGCTAAAAAGGAAGCAGTTAATAATCAGACAGTGTCCATTCCAAGCGGTTGCAAATTCTAGTGCCCAGGTGATTAAATGTGATTAAAATCCCGATCATTTTGACTTTGTATCCAGCAAGAGAGCAGTTGATACCTGTTCAGTAAATACAGTTGAGTTTTATTTGGCCTTTGGCAGTAATAGTATTTAGAGTGTCTTGGCAACTGTTCACTGACAAAGGTCCAAAAAAAGCATTTAGCAAAATCAAGCGATAGCAGTAATGAAGTGCTAAGGACGCTGACACTTTGTTTATCCGCTTGAGAGATTAGCAAAGATTTCAGCGGCTCCTCCTGGTTTCTCTGCCACTCTTAACTTTTGCACCTGGATCATGAGCCCATCTGCCAGGGACTAGTGAGGGGGCTGCCTCCCAACCAGGGGCATCACTGAACAGGGCTGTGTCAGACTGTCCTCTGCTCCCGTTTCCCATGGCTAAGCCCCAGGCAGGTGCTTGAGGGACTGTGCCAGGGGTTTGATGGAAGAATATCCAAATATCTGAAGTGTGGGGCTATCAGGTCTTCTGCCTCCCTGTCTCCAGCTCCTGCTATTCTGTCTCACAGAAGTAATGATGTGCTTCTGGGGATGAGGCACACATGGCTCGTAAATCACCGGACCATGGAAGTTCTATGCACTTGGCCCTAGCAGGAGGAGTGCTCTGGCATGCACAGCAGCCAGCTTCTCACTTTGACATGAAAACTTTAGAGACGCCACAACTCAGATGATTTTACAGCTACTGTTTGGCTGAGTACAGGAGTGGTTTTCTCTCTGAGAGAAGCAGCAGCTACTTTTCAGAGAGCAAATGAAGCCACCTGTTGGGTTAACTGAGCTTTATTCAGTCCCCGGGCTGCATTGTACAACCTTTAGGGCCCAAAGGAGTCTTTGAAGTACCATTGAATTTCATTGTTAATGTCTCAGCCATTTACCGTGAATGGAAAAGGGTATTTTTTTTTCACTCGCAGACATGAATAAACTCTCTAAATTGCAAGAAATAATGCCTCTTAAAGGAGAGTTGAAAGTGGTGTCTTTTAATATAAGAAACCTGGTGCCGAGATGTACCTAGGACTGCTACAGCTCTTCTCGAAAGCACTGATTTTTGCTCAGTGATTAGAAACAAAATAAATCAGATGAAAGGAAAGGAGTTGATGACAGGGTGATACATGTGTCAGAGAAGGGAAGGGAGTAGTGAAGGAAAAGTACCCAATGTGGATGACTTTAATTATGTGGAAGGTAGGAAGATTGACTTCCCCATCCTGAATGGAGTGTGTGAGAAGATACATTAGACTATATTCTATCAGAGGTTGATGAGGTCTTCTCCAAGATGTTAGTAGTTACTTGGAAGAAAAAAAGTGCACTTGCAGGCAGTATTTATGAGAGCTTTAATTACGTATCACAGACTGAGTTCCAATTAGAAGGGAAAGGGGGGGGTGGGAAGAGGAAAGAAAAGATGTACAGGCTGTTAAGAGCACGGTGATAAATCTATGACTAAGGATAATGGTAAACAAGGTAGCTGTACATCATGGTATCATTTGCACATTTATCTTTTGGGTGCTTGTTCCAACTTCCCTCCCACCCCCCATCACAAGCAAAATGCTTATAAGGGGTCAAAGACAGGCTTCAGTTACTCATCTTCTAAGATGGAAGGCAAAGATCATTTGCAATTGCTGTGATACAGGGCTGTTACCTTTTTGTGATTTTTTTTTTTGCTAAATCATTAACTGTATCATAAAACAGCATTCCAGAAAATGCAGACAGAGATAAATCACAACATTTGTCTCCATGCTTGTGTGAACAGTGGAAAAATATTGCTGTCATTAGTGCATCTTGCACAATGCTGTGGGTTCCCACATTCAAAATCATGGTATGGTTTGGATTTGGTTTGCATTATCCTTATTAAAATCTCACTTAACCACCTTCTTACCCAGATGACCATGGATGTCCATTTATTTTAATGTCAGGAAGTAGCACTGGGGGATGTATAAATTGCTTAGCACTTACTTAATTCCATTCCCACTGCAGTCAACCAGGGACTTTGCCATTTATTTCACTGTAAGGGCAGTACCTCCATGTCTGAGTGGCTTTGGCACAACTGTCTCATTACATCCCTCTCACGTGCCTCAGAAAGAAGCTTTTCTGTGCTCTTTACCTGTGGTGTAAGCTGTTTGCAAGTATCTCCGCAGATGATGCAGGTAAGAGGTTTTGTCTAACAACGTCAGCATTATACAGTGGGAATACTTTGGATCTTGTGGTATTGTAATTAAAGTAAAGGTAAGTCTGCAAACAGTTCATGACAAACACTGAAATTCTGGCTGAAGAATAACAGGAATTAGCTAGTGAGATTGCTTTCATTTCAGGTAACGTCATTCCTCACACTGATTATTTAAAGGGTTAACAACGTTTCTTAATAGTGGTGAAATGGCTTCAGTGAAACAGTGTCAGTACTTCAGTAAATGGGAATTTTTTCTCTTTAATTCCATGATCACACTTGGACAGCTAGAACAGATCAAAGTAAAAAACTCCCCTTTCTGTGGTGTTGTCAACAACAAAATCCTTGTTTATTTAAAAGTAGCTATGTCAGGAGAAAGGTATGATGAAGTATAATTGCCAGATTCTTATTTGGTAATTAGTATTTTGCAGCCATCTCAAAGCTATTAAGAAACAAGCATAATTGCACATAGGATGCATATATTTATCATGGAAGTTGGCACTTCAGACCATTAGGAAGTATCTGTGGCTTTGCTGTATGGTACACAAAGATTAATCCAGTTTAGGAGACTTAAGAGCCTGTCAGAGCTGCTCCCATGATCCAAGAATTTGTACCATCAGGTGCTATGAGAGCACTTGGAGAGGCACCAGATGGTTTCCATAGCCATACTGCAATAATGTTGTGGGTCCCTGATATTCCTGCATTTTCAGAGGTTTCCCTGTTGCTGGCCGCAATGTTTACCTCTGCCTGTTTTATTTACACATTTAAAAAAAAAAAAAAAAAAATAAAAANAAAAAAAAAAATGGTCAGGTCCAGGAGGCAGTAGTGTTCCATTCCTGCTCTGTTGTGCAGGGTGTTTCTATGTGCCAGCATTGGAGGAAAGAAACCTGGGCTCCTGGGAGCCACTGAGAAGAGGCTTGTCCATGCAATAACCCCAGACACACGTCACGGGCGCAGGGCTCTGCCAACTTAAATGGAGAAGTTATTGTTGGAGATTAAACATGTTCTCTTGTCAGCCCATTAAAGAAAGTATAGGCAGATGCAGCATATTGCATAAATAAGCAAGTCTGAAAGTTGTGTCTAGGAATGAGATAGAAACAACTTGCCGAGGGAAGAGGATTTTCAGTAAAAGATCATAGCTAGAAATTCAGCGCTTAGGCATTTTTAATTAAATGTGTTTGGGAAGGGATGGACAAAGAAGATCTCAGGGAAGAGATTGTTTCAGCCACAGGCCTAAAGCTACCACCAAAGATGAGACTGAAGTAGTCGGTGTTAACTGTGAACATCCAGTGCTTTGCGAGCAACATGAATGTCCCTCTGCACACTTTATAGGGTGCAAGAGAGAGTGAAGTGATTTTTCCCAAGATGACCCAACAGTTCATAAGCGGGGCCAGGAAGGGACCAGAAGTCACCAGGGTTTAGTGGCACTATGCTTTGCTGGAGTCAAGGTGGAGCCGTAAAGTTAATTTAGGTCATTTGTGTCCTTCCCTTATCCTCCATGTTTCTTGACTACTTTTTAGAGCTCTGCACAGGAATACAGGGTTAGGGACTGAATCTTGATGTGCATCCGAGTCCTTCCTCGTGAAAACTGCCGAACAGTTACAAGACTGTTGGTTAGGATCTCTTCCAAAATGGAAGAGTAAATTTTTTCTGTGTTAATCTGCAGCTGACCATAGGTCCAAGTGGTCTTTCGTTTCATTCATTTCTTTGTTTAATTCAGTAGCTGGAGAGTTATATTATGTTTTGCCTTCCCTTAGTGGATTGAATTCTTGTCCTAGTTGTATGGAAGATGCTTCTGATTAAGTACTCTGGTGCATGAACATAAAATCATTTTTATTTTTAGTATTTGAACTGTGCAATGTCTTGCAAAACTGCTTTTTTCCTCACATTTTGGAAATGCCTTTGCCTGGGTCATTCAGTATATAGTTGTAGAGTCTGATTTAACATGCCTTATTACTAAGGAAAAGATGAAGCAGAGAACACCAGATTTATTATTGGGTCACTGACTGAGATATTTTTGAGTTCTCAGAGCTTTATTATAGTGGCCATCCTGGGCCTTGTCAGTAAAGAGATGATCTTGAGAATTAGATCACTGAGATTATAATATACTGCTGTGTTAGACAAGATTCATGGTCAAGAGAGGATATGGCATTTCCTGTCCCTTTTAAATGTCACATCCAGATTTTAAAGGCCAAAGTCTCAGAATAAACAAAAGAGAACACAGCTGGCTCAAGCGGCTTTAAAATGAGCAGCGTCGCAATGATCCAGTGGGAGCTTGTGGTCTCTCTTTATGCAGCAAATACAAGGCTAAGCAGCCACTGGAAACCCTGCAAGGTTGATAGCAGTGTCTTTCTTGAGATACAAGGTAAGATGTGCCTACATGGTCAGCATTCCTTTCATTGAGCAGCAGAAGGAAGTAATGTGAAGTTCTTATCAGAGTGATGCACAAGAAGTTAGGCGTTAACGGCTCGAGTAATTTTGGTTGGAGTACAGTAAATGAAGTGATTGAATACCACATGAAGTAATATGTCTCTGCAAGCAGTTGCTTGTCAGCTGTGAGACTGGATGGGGGGTTTTTTTCTCTTCTCTTAGCTATGTAATAGTTTGAGTGGATGATAACACTGAGAAAAACTTATTTCCACTTTTCTCAAATGCATTCCTCACTGGTAGAAAAACCCCTATGGGAGGGTAATCCATGGAGCCGAATTCTGCACACTGTAGTGCTATACAGCATAAAAATCCATGTGGACAGTTCCCACTGATCAGATGTGATAGTTCAGTGTCTGCAGGCTTTTTTAAATCAGGCTGTTTTTATAATTTTTGTAAACTGGTAAGTGTTGTCAAATAGCTTGGAAATTCACTGACAGTCTTCAAGGGACATTCAATTTTAAAAGTACACTTGACGCATGCATCCTTACTTAAGGCTTTTCTTGATTTTTTTTTTTCTGGGTGTCTTATTAAAGTGTGCTTATGTGTATAGATATATTTTAAAGTGTCCTTTTCTGTGTCGTTTTTCAGGTTCTTAGCAAGTAACTGGTGTATTGATTTTTTTTAATATATTTTTTGTCTTCAGTACTAATTTCTAAAATAAAGTTCAGTTATCTCTTAAAATGTTCTATTTTTTTAGCCAACTGGCAAGATGGACAGTATTGCAGCAAGTCACTACATGGTGAAGTTTGGTAATCTGCCCCCAGGATTAAATTGTTATTGATTTAAAGGAAGATAAAAAGTCAGTGGTGTTTTGTGGGAGGGCTAAATGATCTATGCTGACCTTAAAATCTAGGTATATTGATTTAAAATTATCTTGGTTTACCTGCTGCCTATAAATTTGCAAATTCAAGTTAAATGAACACATAAAACACATTCTGGTTGAGTCCAGTTTGTTTGTGCAGCGTTTTAACTAAACCATTCTAAATATTGTTCTTTTTAATTCTCCTTAACTATGTATAGCTTTCTTAGAGTACTTCTCATTTTGGGGACAGCAACGTAGAAACATTTGTATACTTCACTGTAATGGAATCCTCATGCAAATCCAAGTCTTTGTTATTCTTGCATTTACTGCAGTGGCCTTGATGATGTGAATGCTTCACCTTTGCTGCTCCTTGGAAGGTAGTCCTGTGAAAACGGGAATTACGTGCATTGCTAGGATCCTATTTTCAATACAGCTGAATTAAAAACAGAGCTAGTTAATGGGCTTTCCCCTTGTATAAGGAGGGGCGGGGGGAATGAAAAAAGGAGAACAGAAACTGAGTTGTTCGAGAGGAGGTAATCTCTGTTTGGTTTCTGCCATAGATTAAGAATGATCAATTATCATGTCAGAAGGTGGGGAACCTAATATGCCCCTGAATCTACACGTAGTTATTTAATCATCCTTGCTGATACATAGCATTCATCATTCACGTTTTTAATGCCACTTACTGTTATCATCACACATTTATGCTGGGAACATTTAAAGAGATAAAGTCATCCCAGTAGGCAATGTCCTGGGGAATAGAATAGTGGAGAACCCATATGGTTCGATTGTTGGCTCTTCAGTCCAAGTAGCTGGAGCCCTGGAATGATGCAAACTGTTGTACAGGTCTGATTGTGGATGGCTCAAATTGTCGTCTGAAGGAAAACCTTAGTGAACTCCCACCTGTAGTGGGAGGGCAGTTCTCAGTGGTGCTGTAAGCTGCTTTTTTCCAAGAGCAAGTGGGAACTAATGTCATCACACACCTGCGAAGAATACAGGTAAATACCTGTGAGCACCTGGTGTTTGTGCTCTAGTAAGCCACTTAGTAAGTTCTAGTAGCCACCCCATCCTGTGATTTGCCTTGTTCGGACTACTTTTAGACATCTTCAAGGCACAACTTCAGCCAGCCACTAGGCGCAATGAGCACTTGCAGGATGAAGGTTGGTCAAAGGAGAGTCATGAATGTACAGGGTGATACCAAGCAGGGGAGTGTTTTATGTATTGCATGTATGAAGATATGCATATATGTATTTAATTCCTCACTAAAATTTTTGGTGGTCTAGTCCACACACTGAATAAAGATGAAGATGGGAGAATTGGAAGGACTAGGGCACTTCCTTAGATCTATCCAAGTCATTCCCTGGTCCAAGTTGGAGAAGAAAGTCAAGAAACTCCTCTGAAGGAGTAACCCACAGTGACTGATGTTGAAATCCCCTTTTCTCTTCTAGCAGTTACAAAACTGAGAGGAAGTGAATTATCAGTATAAGGAGGACTTGCCAAAACCAGATCTGTAGTCCTATTAAAGTGGTTGCGAACCAAAAGAGGAATCTGGATGCAGTGAGACTTGTCTTGCCTCCATCTTTCTATAATGTCATGGAAATATTGAATGAGATGATGTCATCAAAGCCTCAAGATGCATTTGAGAGTGCAGCTGCTCAAAAGCTTACTCTGAAGCAGTAAGTTCCTTGAGTCCTTTAAGCCTCTTCCTAGCCATATCAAGGACTAGTGAAGCTTTTGTTTCGCAGCCAGGAGGTAGATGGATCTAAAATACGGATTTGTGGCACATCTCTTTCCCCTGGTGCTTCAGAGAGTGGCACTATCAGAAATTAAAGCCAAAAAGGCAGAAAATTCCCACTCTGCTATCTGGTGTACATATATCTTGCCAAATTTTTTATCAGTCATACACACAAAGCAGTGAAAAATATTATCATGGAAGGATCAGTGTCGATTGCATTAAGCATAGTGTTGCATAAAGCAACCTGTTTGACCACAGTTCTGATGGTGTGGAAAAGCTAAAGACATGCATTTATGCACTGCATGTGCAGCTACCATTTGAAACAGCTGACATCTCTGTTGGGACCATTTAGCTTCTGAATGGTGATCCCACCTTTAGGTGGTCAGGCTGTTTTCCTGTCACCTGATCTGCAGAGCCTGTGGTGACCCAGTTGAGTAGGCAAGGGCTTAGGACATATCCTGTCAGCAGTAAAGGGAAAAATTGGACTAGAGAGTC
This sequence comes from Cephalopterus ornatus, assembly GCA_013396775.1. Classification (NCBI taxonomy): domain Eukaryota; kingdom Metazoa; phylum Chordata; class Aves; order Passeriformes; family Cotingidae; genus Cephalopterus; species Cephalopterus ornatus. The sequence goes on from VZRE01002169.1 coordinate 178,926, forward strand.
TCCATAGTCTGTAAATTGGGTTTTCATGTCAGAAATGTTCTGGTGCATTCTTGAGTTTGTCTCTAAATCATTTTCAACACCTTCAGAAACTAACTGTACTGAAAAAGCCTGTGTTTTGTCAGAGGAGAGTCTGTATTTGCTTCCTTCAGGAAAGTGATGCCTCTGCAGGGTGGGAGAGTCAAAAGCCACGCTTTCGTATGCAGCTGCATTTATCCCATTCAAAAAGTTGAAGTTCATCCTGAGCTTTTTGTTGCTCCGTCGGTTGTGATCTCTGCAGTTTTGCCTCAGCAAAGCCATTTTGCCCAGCACTTGTCTTTAAACACACAACTAGTGCTTCTGTTTGGAAATATAAGTTGGAGAGAGTTATTAAAATATGAAAATAAGCCTTTGCCATAAATTTCCCTGTAATTTTCCTTTTTGTCACTCACATAGGGTTTTTGTTCCATGTTTGAGCTCAGCGTGATATCAACAAGTTGCTTGTGATTTAAATAGAAGAAGCCAGCTGCCAGGAGTAATGCTTGCAGGTATTCCTTCTTTTCTTTTTTTGCCTTGCAACAGTGCCCTCAGGCCAAAGCAAAGATTGTGCTGGCGGCATCTGAGTACTTAGTTCCTCCCCCTCAAATCTATACAGATAAAGGCATTATTATTATCTTCATTGCACAGGTAACAGTAGTGAAAGATGAAGGGACTTGCCTGTGGTGGTGCTAGGAGTGTCTGGCAGAGATGGAAAGCAAAGGGTTATTTCCTCTGGTCTGATGCTTTTATCTCAGTGCCATCCTTTTGTGTGACCAGCCACTTTCAACAATTTAGATTTTTCCATAACATCTCCTGGCACAAACGTGCCAGCTGGTAAATGACACTAACTGTATATCTCCTGGATCTCTGCCTTTCAAGATCCTTTTTATTTTTATCACTCACCTTATGATACCCAGCTACCTTTGTAGAGCCTTGTGCCTGGAAGGATCTCAGGATGTGCTCATCTAACCTGCTTTAGAACCTCTATAGGCACAGACGCCAGAGGTCCACTGGGTGATTTTTTTCATTATTTTTGTCCTTAGAAAGCTGTACCTAAAGTTAATACTGTGCTTGTCTTGCTCCAGAGACAGCAGCCTTTTACTTATTTGGAGACTCATGCTCTCTTTCAGTCTCTTTTTCCCCAGGACAGAACAGTCGCTGTTCATAGCTTTCTCAACTTGTGCTTTTTCACCAATTCCCTCTTGGATTCCCTCAAAATGTGTTTTTCCTGACATTCAAAATGGGGCACAATGTGGAGCCGCCAGCTCCCTCAAGCACTTTCTCCTTCTCCCTAAGGACCTGATAAATCACTTAGCCTACTAGGAAGCCATGGGTTGAAAACTTAGCGAGGCAAACAGCTCCAGAAAAGGTGCATTCTGTAGCAGAGCAGGGCAACACGACACACAGAAGTGTTTACTGAGCCAAGGGAAACCCCAGAGGAGTGCCAAGACCCACTAGGAGCCCACAACTTGTACAAGAAGGCTGGTGAGTGGGCAGGGCCAGGAGTATCCACTGCCAAAAAGAGCAGCCCCAGCGAGAACTGTGAGTGAGCAGGGTGGGCAAACAGGGCATGGTGTGGGCATTTGTGCAGGAGGGTACACAGGGAAGTCACATTCCAGTGACTTGAAGAGAAGAATCTCAATTCATCCCACTCCTACCAGTTTGATGTCAGAGCCAGCAAGAGATGCCCAGAACCTGGAGAGGGAATCAAAGCTTAGCGGGAGATCACCTGAAGAGTAGCACAAAGGAATTCCGGCCACTCCATCCAGTAAATCGCCTTTGTCAATGTCCCAGTTTAAATGCTTCTATGCAATGTATGGGGAATAAACAAGAGGAGTTAGAGACATGTGCATGCCTGTGACCTTACTGGCATCACAGAGATGTGGTGGGATGGCTTTGGTGACTGGAGTGTTGGAATGGAAGGCTACAGGCTCTTTAGGAAGGAGAGGCGGGAGAGATGAGATGGGGGATGCTGCCCTCTATGTCAGTGGCCAGCTGGAATACATGGAGCTCTGCCTGGGGATGAAAGAGGAGCCAACTGAGAGCTCATCAATCAGGATTAAAGGGAGGGCAAGGACAGGTGACATTATAGCAGGGATCTGCTACCGGCCACACAACCAGGAAGATCAGGTGAATGAGGCCCTCAATAGACAGATAGGAAGTGCCTCATGTTCACAAGCTCTGGTCCTCATGGGGAACTTCAACCACGCTGATATCTGTTGGAGGGACAACACAGCAGGGCATAAGCAACCCAGGAGGTTCCTGGAATGTATTTCTGATAACTCCCTTCTCCAAGTGACAGAGGAGCCAACAAGGAGAGGTGCTGTGCCTTGTTCTCACCAACAAGGAGGGGCTGGTGGGGAATGTGAAGTTCAAGGTCAGCCTGGGCTGCAGTGACCACAAAATGGTGGAGTTCAAGATCCTTAGGGCTGTGAGGAGGATGCACAACAAGCTCTCGACCCTAGACTTCTCTGGGGAGACCATAGTCTGCTCTCCTGATCTTCTTGCTAGAGTACTATGACATGAAGCCTCCAAAGGGAAGAGAGGCCCAAAAAAGCTGGTTAATATTCAAGGATCACCTCCTCCCAGCTCAGAAACAGTGCATCTCAGAAAAGTGGGAAAATATGGACCCTCTCCAGAAGAAAACAGGAGATCTGGTTACCTACGACATAGAGAAGGCTGAGGTACTTAATGACTTTTTGCCTTGGTCTTCACCGTCAGGTGCTCCAGCCACACTGCCCAAGTCACAGAAGGCAAAGGCAGGGACTGTGAGAATTAAGAACCACCTGCTGCATCCAGCTCTGGGACTGCTCCACGAAGGATGTGGACCTGTTGGAGAGACTCCGAAGCAGGACTGTGAAGATGATTAGAGGGCTGGAGCACCTCACTTATGAGGACAGGCTGTTGTTCAGCCTGGGGAAGAGGAGCCTCCAGGGAGACCTTACGGTAGCCTTCCAGTACCTAAAGGGGGCCTTACAGAAAGCTGGAGAGGGACTTTTTACAAAGGACTGTAAGGATAGGACAAGGGGGAATAGCTTTAGAAGAAAAGAGGGTAGATTCACACTAGATATAAGGAAGAAATTTTTTATGCTGATGGTGGTGCAGCACTGGAACAGGTTGCCCAGAGACATTGTGGCTGCCTCATCCCTGGAAGTGTTCAAGGACAGTCTGGATGAGGCTCTGAGTAACCTAGTCCAGTGGAAGGTGTCTTTGCCCATGGTAGGGGGGTTGGAACTAGATGATCTTTAAGGTACCTTCCAACACAGACCTTTTTACTATTCTGTGAAGCTGCAGCTCTTTTTCCTTCCTTCCAAAGGGGCATTGCATGCTCCTGTTTCACACTGCAAAGGTTGCTCCTTAGGAAGCTTGAAGGTACACAAATTTCCCATGGTAGTATCAAGAGGTGTTTTCCCAAGCACCTGTAGTAAACTTTTATCTGTGCTGGCTTTGCTAGTTAGCTTCGTCTCAATGCTTGGAACATGAGATTTTAGGGCTAACAGTGCTCATGGTCACGCTTAAGTGCCAAAAGACTGGGCACAATACCTGGGTCGGCAGCAAGGATGAGATCTGTTAGATTTTGTCTCTACTTGTCTGCCATTTCCCTGTGAAACAGTAAAGACCTGGACAAAGTTTGCCCTGATCCAGAAAAAACACTGTCACTCTAAAACCAAGGACAGGGTAGGAGTGGGTTTATGGATCACATCTATATACAACCACAGGTACATAAACCTTTCCACTTCAGCTCTAGTCATTTTGAGATTTTACTATTCTAGGTTTTTGTTCTAATATTACCCATTTGATATATTTTTATTTGTTTTTAAGAATTTTATTTCAAGCCTTCTGATCTTCATTGGGGAACTTACTTATGGAAAAGGTCTGGACTGTGGTTCTTCAAAGCTATAGACAGCTCAGGGTCCTGTCAAAGGTGGTGAGCTCACGCTTTTCTTCCATTTCTGAATAAGAGGTGTGAGAAGAACAGTGGTGGTATCTGAAGGGGCCAAATACCATAGGAAATCCAAAACAAGCTATGATGGGAGTTAAGGAGTTTGCCTATTCTTCCCTCTGACCTGCTGCACCTCTTCAGTAGCTGTTGTTCAGGTGGAAACATAAGGAATTTATTTGTCTGCCTCTGATTTCACTAGAGTGTTTAGTAATTTGGCTTTAACATTAGAATTCATCAGCAAGACTGATTGCTGTATCATACAGAGTGGCAGGCTTGGCAGAGAAGGAAATTTCCCCTGAAATTTAAAAACGTTCCATGAATTTGCTGGGTTTAGAGTTTGATAGCAGCTGGAAGAAGGATACATCAAGTCTTGTATGAAGAAAGGAGCCAATTTAGAAATTAGGAAGGTGAGTTATGGTAGGGAGCAGGGATATGCGCGTTTCACATGTTTTATTCAGTATCTTTGTTTTGGTTTTGGTTTGTTCTTAATGGCATGTGATTTTAAAAAGAAGTTTTTGCTTAAATGCAAATAAGATATTAGTTTGCAAGTGATAAGAGGGATGCTGGTGAGTGTGCTTGAAGCTAGTCTGATAAATCTACTCAATAATGAGAATTCTGCAGCAAAATGCTGAGCCCTGTGGCTATGATCCAGTCAAATGCTGACAGCAGTGGTAGTACTCATGCGCTTAAATTAAGCATTTTCCCAAAGTGCTTTGATGGATCAGAACCGAAGTCCTTATCACCTTGCTAGGAGTGAATTTACAAGAGTGTTGTGAGTCAATAGTATTTATTCTTAGGCTTCACAACTAAACCACTAATGGAATACAGGGAAATTACGGCTTTTCTGTGGCATGAAGCAATCTGGCTCTGGTCTTAACCACAAACTGTTCCCCAGCTTTGAAAAAAAGTTACTGTCTTGATTTCTAGAGGCCCTAGAAAAGCAAAATCAGGTATTGGAATTCCCTGTGGACCTGCACCCTATAACAAGATATTTCTTCATGCCTCTCTTCCTTGCTTCAACAACTCTGCATCCCAGATAGGTGTTGACCTTAGGGGCAAGCACCTGCTTGGGACATCAGGGAGATCTTTTTTTCTTGAGCAAAGGCAAACTGTGATGCCCTAATGTCTCCCTCTCCTTTCTGAGGATCAGCATAAATTGAAGCTTAACAGGAACTGACTGTGCAGGACTCAGGGCTGATGCTGCTGTAAATACAAATGAATATATGTTAGACCTGACAATTGGAAAGACATTTCCCAAACAGTGAGTTATGGCCAGAGCCAGCCTTGCCAGGCCAGTTTTTTAAAATATTTTTTCAAAACAGCCTGTAGCTTTATGAAGGGGATTTTGGACCCTGCAAAATACAAATGAGTGTTTGCAAGCCTTCAGGTTTCAAGGGAAAAAAATTACCTCGATGTTACAGAGCATGGTGCCTTTTGTAGCCCTCATTATATAGAAAGTCCTTAAAATTTCTTTAAAATTCTCATACACCAATTTTCCTGATAAGGCATTGAATGCATTTGTTGATGAACAAGCTGGAGGTAATACTTCCCCTCCCTTGAGATGAGTGGGCTCAATATTATGTAATTTTCTATGATAAGTCTTCTCAGAAATCACAAGGGGAAAAAAAAATAAGAGTACAGAGGATTTCTCAACAACTGAAATACCAGGACATTTCTTTACATCCCAGTAGTGGGCATTTCCAATAGTGGCTGTGCTAGTTAGCTCACAGAATCTGGAGATAAACTACTGCTAATGCCATTATTGTCCTTTACAACTTTTGAGATTGCTGGTCAGTGGAGAGGGATCCTAATAGCTGCAATTTTCTCTTTTGGTATCTGATCATGTTTTCGTCAAGCCTCATGCCTGCAAGCCATGTGAATTTGCAGGCAGCTTCCATTCTTTATGAGTACACATCTCTCATCTGTGATTGGCAGGAGTCGAAAGTGTGTCTGTACAACTTATAAACATAAGGCATATAGCAAGAATCCAATTTATTTTTTGAAACCATGTGCTTTTAAGAGTCTTGCCAAAGATTATATGGTTTTTTGAGATAGCAGCAATATATGATATGTTCCAATAAGTATTCTAGCTCTGTTATATATCGGGTGGTGCACACACGAGGAATGCCAAGCCAGTCTTACCCCAAAGGCTTTATAGTTTAGTGCCTAGCTTTTGTGAAGTCTTTAAGCTCTGCTTGTAATCCTGTTGCAATTGTAACATATGATAGCCCTGACACAGGGTAACTTCATTAGGCTAGATTTTTTAGAAACTATTTGCTTGCTTTGTAAGTGTTTTTTGGAAACATTCATGCGGTCAGCAACAGGGCATACAGAACAAAGTGCCAGAGATGAGATGTTGCTAAGGCTTCCTGTGTTGCCTCCCCAAAAGTAGGTGCTTCAGTGAGTCTTTTGTTAAGGCAGAATATTTTGTGAATGGCAAAGCTTGCTTTGGCTTCATCCACTGTCCTTCGAGGAGTATGTGTTGAGCCCTGCTTGCTTACATTTAACACAATATTTTGATTAAATGGAAAAGCCTTCATAAAAAACATTCAAAGCTGTGCATTTTATTGTTTTCTTTATTTATGTGTCAATAATTAGTAATTGGTCTTAAAAACAAAGGATATTTTATAGATACATTTTTATAACTCAAGGTGTTGCAACAAGGATTTGAGTAGTGATTTTTTACATGTAATAAGACTACTCTCTTGCTATTTGTTGTTTGAATACCATTTAACAGGGGTAGCTAAATATCATGGAGTGTTAGCTAGTCATTGTGCTGTTTCTCTTGCAACCTCCTCCAGGAGATACTCAAAGAAAAGGTGGCCTTGAATAACATGAATTTAGTGTGCACACACCCCTCTGTCCCCCAAATGCAGTGGAATTGCTGCAAGAATAGGATATTGGGGCACAATAAATCTTGGAAGTCTTAGACAGCACTGATGCATAGTCAGGCGTGTCTCCTGAGTTGTTACACAGATCAGAAGTAAGAGATGAGCCGTTATCCCTGTGATAATGCAAATTGCATGCATATTAGTTCTGTTTTATCTCTCATGTGAATATGATTTGAAGGGGTCTTTTTCTGGTTTGTGTCTTTGAACTCTTGGGCACTTCTGTAGTGGGGCTGCTGGTAATTAAAAGTATTGGGTTAGTAGTGTTCACAAAACCACAGTGCCTATACTGCTCTCTTTAACTTTAGCAAAAATACTTGTCTAGTATCTTAGGTCCAAGGATTAGAAGCCTATAGAGAAGTTATCTGAGGAAAGCTTTGTCAAAGAAAGAACAGGCTCTCCAAGAGAATTAGGCACATCTTTGGGTTTCACTTTTCATGAATCCAACCTTCTGTCCAGCTGGGAAGCAGAAAGGTCTTGGGAGCACCTTGGCTGTGACCAGCTTGGATGTCATGTCCTGTTGCTGAGCTCAAGGAGCTGTGTTGAATCTTTTAGGAACTGGGTGGGAGCCACCTGAAAGATCACCCCTTTTCAAATTAGATAAAACGGGTTCCTTGGGTTAGCCATGGATTCATATTAGAAAAATGGGGCCTTGCCTTCCATCAGGGCCCCTGAGTGCTTCAGATGGGTTCCTCTCTCTTCTCTGACCTCTTTTCTTTCAAGGTACGCATCAGGGCATCTCAGGTTTCAGAGGCATTCAAAATGGTGATAGATAACAGAGACTGTAAATATATCTAAGTGCTGGCACCTCAGGTGGTCATCATGGGAGGTAGAAGATGTGAAGAAACATTATATATTCATTGCCAAAGAAATTTGAAGATTGTATTCTCATTTTGATATTTGATGTATGAAAAGGACCAGCATGAAGTCCCCATCTACTCAAGAGACACCTTGAAAAATCATTCAAAAGAAGATGATCTCCATATATGAATCATGTTTTAGGATTAGACTGTTATTTGGCAAGGTGTTTGGATTTAATCTAATCATGAGGCTAAAATTTACTTCCTTGCACTATTTAGGGCCTGTGCATGATTGAAATCCCATAAAAGATCTCGGATACAGTTGAAAAATCATTTAATGCTACTTAACACAAGGATCTTTCATTCTCTGGACTTAGTTTTCAAAAATATTGGCAAGCACCTGAGAAATTGTGGCCCAACCTTTTTGCCTAACTAGCCAGGCATGGTTTGCAACTACTTGTTCTCAAGGTACAAAGAGTTTTGAAACCCATTATCAGGAAAATCTGGATACACTTTGGGATATTAACAATTGCAGCACAAAAGTCAAGTTACAACTCAAATGCTAAGTTCTGACTCAAGTATAATATCCACAGTAAAAGTACCCTTAAGGGAGCTATTGGGTGCTTTTCTAAAAGTCTGTAGTTTCTATACAGAAATGCAGAGAAGGTTTTGGCTTTTTTTCCTTCCCCAGTGTTTCTCTTTTAACTAATGTATCTATCTTGTTTAAAATGAACTTACTGCTTGAAGCCACTTGCAATTTCACGTGCCTTTAGTGTGACTTGGTGAATAATGCAAGTCTTGCTCCAAATTCTGAAGTCACCAAAGGCCTGAGGAAAAAAAAAATCAATAATTTCATTAATTAGAAACTGAGTGAAAAATTGCAATATACCAGGCTTTTGAAGTGAAACCAGAATTACTTCTCTTGTTGTTACTCTTCTGATACAGGTTTCATTTGCTTCAATTAAACCTGGGTTTATTAGGTGTGTCAATGATAGCATAACTGTTTGGTTATATGATGACAGGTGAAAGTATTAATTTAATCAAAAGCATGAATTGGACTTTTAAATCTTCTGGCATAAATTCAGACTGCAAAAGAAACATGGCATCACATGGAGGGAGGAGCCCCAAGGTGTATTGAAAGGTCTGTTGTGTAGATCTCAGATGTTCATTCATACAGGAATATATGTACTTATGATAAAAGAAATTGCAAACACATGAAAATCCGTAGCATAGGTGTCTGTAAAAAGTGATGCCTATGTCTCTAGACATCCGTGTCGTAGATGTCTGTTAGAGCAGCCAGGGCAGAAATGGGAGCAGTAGGATCTTCCTCTTTGGTGGCTTAGTTGTCTTTGGAAAGGGGCCTGAAGCCCAAATACCCAGAAGGCCAAAGGAAGTAGAGGTGCCAGTCCCATTGCCCATGTAAATAAGCATCTCTTTGTAGGCTACTCTGGGCTGCTCTGAGTGAGGATCTGTTCTGGCAGAAGTTAAAGCTGATTAAAAGTCTTGGGCTGGTGGCTTGTCTTTTGCACTGAGAGTGAAGGGAGGGAGTTTGTTTGGGTTTGGGTTTTTTTTAAATCAAAAGTGGAGAACTTCACTGGCTGTGGGGCTGAGTGAGATGGCAAGCTCTTAGCTGTTGTTTTTGCCGGAGTGAAAAATACTAAGGCAAAAGTAACTGGGCTGGAGAGAGCATTAGATAGACCATGAAATGTAGAAACTGGATTATTTGTTTTATCTTGGTACAGTGGTCATTCACCTGATAACATTAGTTTCTCTTAAAATATAATTAACATTTTATTCCACTAAACATTACTGTAGGTTAGACATTAGTGGGACACAGCATGGTATGTTGTAAATATGGCGTTGGGTGCCTAGATGGCTAATTCAGTTCTAATGTCATTATTAAAGGTTGCAGAGGAACAATGTCCTAAAATGTCTGTTCCTCATGAACTAATCTCCTGTAATTATTCAGATGTGACTAATGATGCATCTTCTGCAGAAACTTCAATTTATTTATTTCGTATGTACCCTTATTCTTCTTAGGAAATGTTAGAAATGGAACAAAAAGGTAGAATCAGTTTTCTATGCTTTTCTTTGCTTCCTGATTAATTTTTGGTCTCAGGAAAGCAAAAATGTACATTAGCGATTTCACACCTTGTTACATCTTCTGTTTGCTTTCATCACACGCATGGCTGTTTTCATAAATATAGCAAACATAAACATAAATGATGTAATATCCCTCTTTGATCTTCGGTGTGTGGCTGAGAAATTAATGCATAGTGCATTAATAGTGCAGATTGCTTGTAAAGCAACGTCAACAATTCACAATGTACGTTCACCTTTTGTAGTGTCAAGGCAGGAATTTGAACAAGACTTCTGTCTGCTTACATAAGAAACCTGAGAAATTATAGCTTTATGTATCTTGACTCTTAGGTGAATTTATTTTTTGAAATCTTGTACTCCAAATGGAAGGGCTCTGTGGCTTGACTTCTTTCTGTTAAGAGGATGCTGTCCTTGCAGACTCAGTGACCTTCGAAAAGCAAGTCTCAAGTAATCCTTTTATTTCTCTGAGATCATATAGCACAGTATCCAGTTGCAGGCTTTTAAGATGGAATGATTGCAGACTTTGTCCACTTGCCTGGATTGGATTACATTTTGTTTGACAAAGAAAACTCTAAAATACTTATACCTTCCTTCCTTCACTTCACAGCATCGTAATCTCTGTGCATTCAGGATGCAGAGTAGTTGCTATATCATGCCAGCACCACTGGGATTTATTGAATTTACTTAATTGGCCTTTATCTCACGGTTACACTTTAACGCTTCTTTTGAAGGCGATTCAAAAAGGATAGGGTTACTCCTTTTCTAATTTACTTTGAGAGTTGTGTTACTGATTTTCTTATCTTCCCTCCACTTCCCGGTAGAGAAGAGCATTCTGTATAGCCACAGTTGAACGTCTTACAGACTTGCACACCAGGAGATTTAAGTCCATGAAGTTGTTAGCTAGCCATGCTTTGTGCAAACTGCTTTTTAAAGAGAATGCTCTATTAAAGGGGTGTGAGAAGTTTGATGGGTGTTTTTGGGTGGCTGGGTGTCTATTTTGTGTTGTACTATGCTGGTGCATATGAAGGAGAGCCCTGAACCTCCCAGGGAAAGATTTTGCAGCAGAGTTTGGGATCACTTGCATTGTTTTCTTGGTTTTAAAGCACCTGTGAGCCTCAACCCTATAAACACTTCAGGAAACCTCAATATGGATGAAAAGTCCATTATCTGGTCAGGCGGTTTTGATCCTGGGAATTGGATGGTTTTCACCTTCCTGAGAGGCATTCAGTACCAGGGAAGGCTGAGGTCTCCCATCCATGCACTTCTCAAGTTTGCTTTTGCTAATAGTTTTAAAAGGTTTGATGCTCAACACTGACTTTCTCTGTCCTGCCAGACTTCTGCTGCGAGCTCTGTAAGCATGGAATAGGTGTTGCAGAGATTTGGGGGCATTGGAGAACAGTCCCAGGGGGCATAGGTCCCTTTTTCTGAGTACTTTGGTGGCTCCACCCCCCATATATACAGTATCTGAGTGCCTCATGATAAGTGATCATTATGGTCTCTTTAACTAGGATTGTAGAATCTGCTGTTATTTGGCACCATCACCACACAGTGAGACCTGTGTTACAATGCCTCTGAAAATCATGTAGCTCCCTTGCATTAGAAGGGAACTTCATACAGTTTTAATGGATTTCACTACTCATTATATCTTCTGTGAGCTAATTCATCTGACCATACACACATGCACAGACCATATATCTCACGCGTACAACTCAGCTTGTTGTGCACATGAATGCATGATGCATATTTAGGCACCAGATTAGCAGTTTGTACTTAGGTTGTTATTTGCCTTCACGTAGCCCAAAAACTTGTAGAGGACGTCAGCTGGGGGTAGGGTGACTTTTGCAGATGAAAAATTGTTGATGATCACCGTGCAGCACTTGCATAAATAATCATCATTCAAATCAAGGTGGTTTTTACTCACTCAGTGGAGCAGTTGTGAGAACAGTGGTGGGTGCACAACTAAAAGGCAAACGTTGACTGTCCAGCTTGATGCCAGCTCTCCAGCAGAAATCCATATGGAAATGGCCAACACCTTTCAGGATCCTCAAAGAGCCAGTCTGGGGATGGGTTAGTAAACAGGGGTGAGAGAAACTGGGGCTGAAGCAAGACTGAGGTGCGGGAATTTGCTTTAACAGAGAAGTCTTGCAACTAGCTTTCAGTCCAGAAATAGTTGTCTGGAGCTCTTCCCTTACTTTTTGGCTTAAAATCAGACGTGGAAAAAATAATTTATTTGTTGTCTTTGTTTTACTTAATGTGTTGGGGGTTTTTTTAGTATTAAGATAATTGTCTAGTCCTGCATATAGGAGAATTTTTTTTATATCGTTCCAAATACATTTTAAAAGATAAGATGTGGTCATTTGCTACTGCTCTTTGCACTCCATTCCTCATATGGCCACAAAAATCTTTGCCATGGGTCTCCTCAGCCTCCCTGTCATCTTTGCCAGGAACTGGCCCATGTAGGGGATGAGTCAGTCCCTCAGCCAAGCATGGGCTGTTTTTATCTCTGGAGAAACTGCTCTTGGACCTGAAAATGAGAGACTGAATTTTGCCTGCCCCCTTTTCTTTTCACTCAGTGTTGTTTCCTAATCTCTGGCATGAAATACCTGGGGTGTTAGAGTTGCATTGCCCATAGCAACTTTTGCTAGAGAGCTGGCAGGGTGGTAGCAACCACAACTTAAAAAGTCTCTGCAGACATCGCACTGAATACAAAGGATCAAGCCTGTTTCTGATGCACATGTGCTGCAAAGGGCAGATAACCTTTCAGAGCTGCATCTTAAAATAATAAGCAGAGCTGGTATAGCTGCTTTCATGCTGTGGCTTTCCCGAGCACACCGCGAACTTCCGAACCGTGATTGCCATTAAAATCTTTTGCCATTTGCAAGGAATTAGCATCACTATGTGAACTGTAACACCCCAGTGATATTTATGGTGAGCAATTGAATTATAAAGGTCATAATGTTCCTTGCTTCTGGAAGGAGGGGGCTAAAAGATGCCTAGTCTTAAACTACTTGCAATCCAAAAAATAGTTGAGGAGCCCATGTAATCTCAGGTCTTCTGAAGAATGTATAACTTGAAAGCAGCCAGAAGAAAGTAAAACATAATCAATATGTAATTCGGATAATGTAGGCCCTTGACACATTTGAAAAGGCAAGGTGTGGAGCTGACGTGTTTGAACAGTGCTTGAAAAGACAGGGTTGATATATAAGCTGCTGACAGTAGTTCATGTTGTTCCTTTGCTCTGGCTGGTGATGCTGGTCAGCTGCTGAAAATCTGTGCAAGTCCAGTTGTTAAAGATGGGCAAATACCACCAAGGTTAAAACAGGCCCTGCTGATCTGCAGTAGCTAAGGATTGTCTTGTGTTTGAGGATGCATTGATGAGTTTGACTTTAACCAGGGCAGACCATCTTGCTAACAATGGTTTTTGTCTGTTCTGTTTTTCTCCTGTCTTGCAGCACCTTCTCCAGTCAGTAGTGTGAAAAAAGGGAAGATAACTAAAAATAGCATCTCCCTTTCCTGGCAGGAGCCAGATCGACCCAACGGCATCATCCTGGAATACGAAATCAAATATTTTGAAAAGGTGTGATGGACTGATTGCTGAGCATCCCAAGTACCTTCTCTTTACTGTTTTCTTCTTTTAGTTATAATTATTTGAGTCATGGAAGGGAATGGAGTGATTTTATGCATAAATCAATGTCAGATTGATTTTGCAGTAAATGATTAGGAAGACTTGAAATGCGGGTGTTGTTTTCCATTAGTGTACCACTTCTCTTGAACAAATACATTAAATCTGTGTGTCAGATTCCTCTCTGGCATTATCACATTAAGATAGAGCCTGCTCATTTGTTAAAAATAGGAGGGGTTGGGGATTGAGCATCTGTCTCCTCCCAGAAACATCAGACAATCCCTTGCCTTAGGTATTTCAGTTTCTCACTTGATTTTCCATCCACAGTAAGGAGAGGAGAAATGTTTTGTGGAGAGATTGTATATGCTCTGATATGAAGAAGTGCATCCTGGCTTAAAAACTTGCCTGGGTTTTCCAGTTCTTGCTCTCAATCTAATGGGAAGTACTCTCCCTACAAAACTTGCCTCTCGTAGTCTTCATTTCCATTGTCAACTTGTTCTCTTCCTGAAAAAAATAATGTAGTTTAAATTAAAAATGTTACAAATGCTCTTTATCAAAATAGTATAATTTTGAGTGATACAGCCTTGAATCTTTGGAAATCTTAGATTTCCCTGAATTGGGTTTGCAGGAGTTGACCAAACAGCAATTTTTTGCCATAGCTGGAATGGTAAGGTGTTCTTTTTTGTTCTGAAATACCCAGATTTTCTACATGAAAACAAGAAAAAAATAATGAAATTGAGTCACAATTCACCTTTTTAGGGGGTTGAATTTCTGTTTTAAGGAAGATATTCCATTAGCTCTGTCTATGACTCAGTTGAAATCACTGAACATGGACCAGTACTGGGTCCTTATTCCTTCTCTCTTCTTTCTCTGACCATGGGAGGGACCTGCTTAAGCAGTCCGTGCAAAAAGGGGAAAGAATTTCATTAATCTTCTCCATTAAGATAAAATCAACATTATTTTTGCGGATGAGTGATCTTGTGAATGGGCACTAGATGTGTGAGTAACCTAGATAGGGCTGAGGTTTTCGAGATTAAAGCACAAAGCAAGAATCAGGATATTCTGTTGCTGGAAGTAATTCATTACTAATTATTTTAATAACTTGTTCGAATGACTGTTGTGGCACATTGAATCCTTACCATGGAGTGTCTTGCAAAGATTAGCTTCTAGAAACCTTGATAATGAGCAAATAATTAAAGCCAAAAAATCCACATATTCCTTCATTTTACTTAGTTTGTTTTCCAAAAAATTGGCAGGATAGGAGGCTTAAAAATGTTGTATGTGTGGTCCAGAACTAGTCTCAAATAGCTTCACTAAATAGTTCTTGAAGTGCAAGTCCTTCATGGGGATGTAGCTCCAGCCAATCCAAATTTATGCTATCTCAATTTATTTCATTCAGGTTGATAGCAAAGTTTAGTATTTTCCATATTTCCATGCCCAAGAGTCTAAATGTTTGCAGAAGCCAACAGTGTATTGAAAACCTAACTGGCTAACATACAAGCAAAGTTATGACCTACTATTCACTTATTGTTTTTTAACCAGTCATTGAGTTAGTTTTGGGATTTTGTCCTTAATCCTTTTTGTTTGTTGCTACCTATAATTTGTATTGTCTGGGTTTTCATCCCTTCATAAGGGTAAATTCACAGCATTAATTCCAAAGGGACAAGGATTGTCTATATTAAATGTTCGGGAAAATTAAGTTTTGTCAGATCACATTCCTGCAAGAGGCATCACTCTTTAATATGATAAAAAAGGCACATATATATGTGCGTTTGTGTGTATGTGTGTACACATTTCTCCAAAACAGATTTCAAATGAGAAATTCTGTAATCTTACATTTGGAGATTCCCAGCATCTTAGTCAAGCGTAGTACTGTCTGTAGGAAGTAGGCCATTAAATTGAGAAAAAAGAAGAAAGAATTAGTTCAGATCTGAAGAGCTATGCAGAAATCTTGGTAAGGAATTACTAAGAATTCTGGTTTAAGTTATAATGATTTGGATCTGAGAGGATATAGAGAATAAAAAGCAGTTTCCAAATTTGTAGACCTGAATTTATGAGCTCTTGTTTAGATTATGTGTTACAGTAAATAATTCTAAGAGTAATTACCAAGCATTTGAGCAAAATTTTAATCAAAGAACTAAAATTGTTTCACATTAGACACTGATGTAGATGAAGATTTATTTCAGCAATTTTTCTTCTAGTTCATTGCTGCAGCAGAACAATGCAAAAATTAGGTATTTTCCTGGAGTTTTGGTTTATTATTCCCTTCCCAGAGTCTAATTCTTGGTTCTAGAAATGTCAGCATAAAGTTGTACAATGTATAATATATTATTCTCTTTTAGGCCTGGATACATTATTGGGAAGCTGTTTTGGTATAAATTTAAAATCCTTTTCTAAGGAGATGGGGCTTTTTTTATCTTCCCTGTGCCTTGGGATTGATCTTTGTATGATAAACCTTTCCATTGCCCCAACCCATGTGCATCCTGAGTGATGGGAAGCTGCTTCTACTACAGATGCCAGTTTCATGCCTCCTAGAATCACTGATTATCAATTGAAAATGAGAACTCACATTTTGTACTGCAGAAAGGACATTCAGAGAGGGGGTTTTGAGGAAGCAATCCTCAAAAATGCATGCTTTTTAAACCCATTGCTCTGGGCGTGGTTAAGAGTCTGTCTTCTTTGAGAACCGTTATTTATGTGTTTGAACTTTGTGGTTTTTGGGGGGGTGTTGGGAAAAGGACCAGGAAACGAGCTACACCATCATCAAATCCAAAGAGACAGCAATTACGGCAGATGGCTTGAAACCAGGTTCAGCGTACGTCTTCCAGATCCGAGCCCGGACAGCTGCCGGCTATGGTGGCTTCAGCCGAAGATTTGAGTTTGAAACCAGCCCAGTGTGTAAGTCTTTTTAATTACTGTCGGCCCGTGTCTCTGGAATAGTTACCAGAAACGAGTCAGGGGATCGATATCTTTGCAGAGAGCTCTTCATTTTACTGCCTTCATCCCCTGACTTTGGAAACATCAGGCACATCATGACTGTGCACTAGACATATCTGTCCTTTGCCTCCTCAGCCCACATGGTGAGCAGGAGATACTCAGACTTTCCCTGCTTAGAAAACTCCTGTATTTATGGGAGCTGATGCAAGAGAGGATAAGGGCTCTCCTCTCAGCAGGGACAGAGGGGCTAAGATCTGCTCCTCCACACCTCTTAATGGTCTTCTGCAGAGAATGCTGAGCTCTCTTAAATATCTGTATTTGGGGAAAAAAGCCCTTAAATAGTGCCTCTCTGCAAGGGGAGGAGTTTAACCAGCATTAGTGTCTTTTGGTGCAAGTTCCTGTCAAGTTAAAAGGTAGTTTCTGTTGGCTGCCAATGCTACAGCCTCGAGAAAAGGAGTTTGACTTGGGATTAAAAATGGAGAAAAATGTGCACTACATGTGCAGGAGTTCTGCTTGGCCTGGTATAGATTTGTGGGGTTTGAAATTTTCTTTAATTTTTTTTTTTTTTTAAATGAATCTGATTATCCAGGACTGGATTCTGGAACAGATTCTGTGGCAGAGTGAACTCCTGAGCCATGCAGAGGCTCAACTACTCTTTCTTCTGTGTTCAGGCACAGCTGTGAGAAAATTCTTTTTGTCCCAAATACAAAATTTTTGCTGAGGTGTCAAATATAATTTTCTCCACCAGAAAGTATGTCTTATCTCTTTTAGTTTGTACAGCTGTCATTTATTAATTTTATACTTTTTGCTTGGGAGAGAAATTTTATGGTAGAAATACTCTGTTCATTCCTGTGGGAAAGAGACTATTTTCTGTGTTTTCCTTGGAACTTTAAATTCATCAATACTTTGATTACTGTTATTACAGTTCACTTAAAATTCATCATCTTTGAGAAGAAGATGCCAAGTTGTCTTTTCAATTCATGCTACCTTTGAAGCTGTAATAGATTTTAAACAAATAGCTGTAATAGATTTTAAACATAATTTTATACATGTGCAGATGTAGCTGTGGAGCCAGTGATTGAGCTAATATAGTGAAAATTGCATCACGATGCAAACATTAATGCAATAAGAATGGTCTATTTAATGTATATCTTATTGTAGTATCCATTAATCGTGCCCTATAAGTAGCAACAAAATCATGTCATGCCAAAAATTATTATATATAGTTTTGCTCTCAGCTGGAAAGTTTCTAGCTTAGAATCATTTGAGTAATAGTGTTCCAGGCTATTAAGGAGTATTATGTGAAATACATGCACATTTGATGTAGTACCTACAATCCTGGCCCCAAAATAGTGGCACTTCCATAAAGCCCATCATGTGTTAATAGGGATTTTTTGAGAACATCATGTGGAAATATCTTAAAACACTAGAAACGTCTTGAGTCATTTTGTTGCACCTACACCCTAGTCCTTTTGGCATTTTAAAGGCAGAGATGTAGGTACTTCTCTGATACCTAGGAGCTGCTGATGTAGTCAGAGGAATACCTAATGCATGGTCCCCAGTTTGGGAGCTGGGAACTGTTCCTCTCTTGGACTCAAACTCTGGCTGAGACCAGATTTAGCAAGATGTTTAAACTCTTCGTAGAATTGAAATACGATGTTAGCCTCAGTATCTTACAAAATGCATCTCTGTTCAACATTTAAAACCTTTTAAAAAGGGAGTTTTTCCCAAGGCCCTATATAAAGTCAGTATTAGTGTCAAGAGTGACCAGGCTCTCACTGCTTTCCTGCATGTCCTGAAGAATCTGAAAGCAAGCACAGATCCAAGTCTCACTGCTACATCAGAGTTCAGATCTGAACTTTATGTTAGAGCCAAAGCAAATTATTTTCATTCAAGCACAGATGAAAACCTTTCAGTGACTGTTCTGAGAATCAAAAACAGTCTCCAAATTCATTTGGACTGAACAACAGGTTTTGTTTCCAGTTTGCACGATTTCTGTAGTTATCTTTAATACACTTGGAGTAAATATACAACAACAACCTGAGAAATGCAGTCCAGGGGAAGTTATAACCTGCTTTGGAATTTTCTCTTCTTTCAAATTTCGGGAATTTTTACTTTCTGCTATCTGCATGTGCAATTCTGCAAAGCACCATGAGGCAGCCAGGGCTGCATTTTTCAGTGAAAACTTTTTATTTGAGTGGAAGCTGTTGCTGGATGTATCCACTTGTTACTGTCCTTCTTTCCAAATGCCACTGAGCTTGTCTAGCCTCAGTAAAACTAACCTTGGCAAAAGCTGGGTTTAGGCTGGATTGGTGAGCTAATCCGGTTGGTCTTCTGTGCAGGAATAGGAATGTCATCAAGTTGAGAAGGGGTAATGAAGGTGTATATGTGGCCCTGACTTTGGCAGCAAAGTCCCACATTAGGACCTTAGATTCAGGCTTTTCAGCTGCCATAGATCACAGTGGGATTTATCTCATTTCCCCATCCCTTGAGCTGTGCAAAAAGCCACCAGTTACTGCTTAATGTTCTCCTTTAAATGTTTTTCTTTTTAATTATTTTGTCAAGAAAGCAATAAAACATCATCTTAAGCTCCCGTAAGTTTGTGAAGCTAATAAAATCTCCAGATGATGGCAGGGTTTTGGAACAGTTAACATTAAATATTTAATGTATCAGGACCCATCCTTCTGAAATCATTTACATTGGTGTAGCAGGTCCACCCCACTCTCAGTTAATCACCAGAGAGCTCCCATGTGAAGAACTACTTGAGGCCCATTGCAGATCAATGTTTAATGACATACCTTTTCGTCTTTCTTTTCATGGGGCTATATTCAGTTATTTTATTGCCTCCATAACGTTAATCCTGTGTTAGGGATCCTTTTTTTAGTTCAATCATTTAGTTAAAGACTTCTTCAGTATGCAAGTGATTCCTTCTGCTCCCCAGGGTGGATGAAGCTTCATTGCAGGCTGGCACAAGGGTAGGAGCTGTAATGAGGTTTTTCCCTGCAGAGCAGCAGTGCCTGCGCCAGGGACCTGGTTTTGCAGGGAGAACGTGAGTTTTGTGCCCTGGGGTGGTTAAATATACACCGCTAAATAAGCTGACAGCAAAGAGGGCAAGGTGAGGAGGCTTTGGGTTCTACTTGGGGAACCCCCTACACAAACCCCTGGGCAGAGATGGGCTCTCCTTGCAGCGTAGGGCAGATAATCGATTAAGATACAAGTGGTATTAGCATTTATATTTTACAGGTTACAGGAGCTTGCTCACCTGCTCTTACTTAACCTATGTCAAAACTCAGTTCTTGAACGGCTTTCTTGACTTTTCTGCTGGCATCTTTATCACAGGATTTGTCTCCTGCCTTTTGGCAGAACAGCTCTGTATAAGGCATGGACTGGAAGAGTTTTGCTTCCTTTGGCTGATAAAAAGACCAACCAGTGTATGTGTCTTAGCAAATTCCTGTTTTACAGAGGGCACCTTCTGGCCATGTGATATAGATGGAACAAGGAGTTAGTTTATGAACGTTTATAGCTTCTTGAAGTGCAGGTAATTCTTTTTATCTTGGAGATCTTGCTTATGTCTCTTAACAATAACATTCCATAATGTTCTCTCTGCAAATGGGAGCCTGTTGGGTTTTCATCTTTTATCTCTATGATTTCTAATGCAGCTAACTCAGGGAGAAAAACTTGAGTTCACAAACTCAAGGGCTGCATTTTGCAATACTTTAGTTTCTGAATTCAGTGATGAGATGCAGTCTTGTTGAGTTTTTGGCTTAGTGTTGCTTGTGGTTTTGTTTTCTTTCCACTCATATCCTGTCCAAACTAGAAACAGACAGCAAAGGGGCAAAACACAAACCATAAAAGAAGAAACGAACTGGTAAGACTTGAAACCTCACTGGCAGCCTCACTAGAAAGACTCATATGAGAGCTGACTGTCATTTTAACCTTAACCTCCATTTTCTGTTTCTCATCTCAGCAGTAGCTGCATCCAGCGACCAGAGCCAGATTCCTATAATTGTTGTGTCTGTAACAGTGGGAGTCATTCTGCTAGCTGTGGTTATCGGTTTCCTTCTCAGTGGAAGGTAAGAGAAGAAGCTGTGTATTTATACTTCTCCAACTTTTGTAATAACTTGTATCTGTCCAGCTGATTAGTGCGATTTAGGCAAAAGCAGCATGTGAATGAAACTTTCAAGCAGTAGCACTGTAAAACAGCACGAGGGTGGGGTGATTGATCTGTTTGGACAAGCAGAAATGGCAAAGGCTCACTCACAGATGTAGTTCACTTCCCAGTGATTGTCATCTGTGTAAAAACTGGCCCTGATTATTTGACTTGATTATCACAAGAGTGTGTTCACATTCCTTTAAAAATAAGCAGAACATATTACAGGTAAAATATCCTCAACCCCATATGTTTGCATTCAGAGCTTGCAATGGACTTTGCTCACAGAGAAAGCTCAACTTCAGGAAACCACTTGCAAAGAAAATGGGAAGAAACCCACCAGAATGACCAAATACCTCACATTTTGGTCAGATCTGGATTTCATTTTTCATGTGTAGAATACTGATGTATTCCCCAAGTGTCAGTAAATTATACGGAGAGCTCCCCCCACAGAGGGAGACACTCAGCTTCAAACCATCAGACAATCCCACTGACTTCTCATGTGCTTAAACATAGGCAAGTGATGAAAGCCGGCGCTATACTGTCTATGACAACTCTAATGGAAGTTGATGGAATTTGTTGGTGAACAAGAGATTGTGGTACTGGGGCAAAATCTGGCTTGTATCAGGATCAGTCTGTAATGCAACACCAAATTTGCGTGGCAGACAGCATACAAGGCACTTCTTTTGTGTTCTACATGTATATTAGTACATTTTTTTAGTAGCAGTAGTCAAACAATGCAACATCCTTCATGCAAAGCAACGTGAAGTGCATCTCCTGATAAGGCTGAATTTATTTTCAGTGCAAAGTAAACAATTATGCTTCTAAGATACCAATCAGCCCACTGTTGCTTTCATGACACAGATTGGTCTTAAGCTCAGGTCTAGCAAGGTGGCTTTAAATTACAGGATATTTTAAGTGTTAAGAGATGTTACAGGTACTTGCAGAGGAGCTGCACTGAGTATGTTGGTCAAGGGTCTTTTTTACCAGAGGAGGTAGGGTATCAGTCTGAGAATGCAGAGCAGTGAAATCCAGCCAGGCTGAGCAGCTGGATCCCCAGGCATAAGGCATCCATGGAAGGACACGAACACAGTTATTTCCTGTCTTGAAAGGTAAGTGTGCTGCCAGACTCATCTCCACTCAAGGTCAGAGACTGACAGTCTCTTCCAGCTCAGCCTTTAGAGCTCCTGTCGTCTGCTTTGAGTGACTTGTTGGGCTTAAAAATGGAAAAGTAAATGCTCCTGTCTGCATGAGAAGCATGCAGCAGCAGAGAGGAGTTGGGGGAGGGTGAATGGCTAAAGGCAATTCACACCAGGCCCTACATGAAAGCTGTAGTCAAAAGACTTAGCTCTGAACATGGTAGGCAGGAATTCAAGTCTCTCCTTAAAGGCTAGAGGTTTTAATTCAAATTCCTCCTCAGACAGAGCAGGTGAATGTAAACTTTGGCTTCCCTCAGCCTGGATGTGTGCTTGTATCGGTGCAAACAGGAGACTGCACGTGGGACCCTAGGGAAGCTATGGATGTAACCTGGCAGCTCTGGAGGGAGGAGTCTGGGAAGTGAGTCACAGGTGGAGGAATGTATATCCCTCTGTGGCCATAGGGATTGCTACTGTGTGGCTACCAGTAACTTCCCACAGCCGCCAGCAAGCACTCAAGACTCCTCTGGGGAGAATGTACCCTTGTAGGTCTCCTTTTTACTGCTACTCTCTCTGGTCCAAGCAAGCAGTTGCAAATCCTGAGCCATTTATCAGCAGTTCTTGTTAGTTATATCTTTCTGTCCTTTTGTCTAATGGACTTTCCAGGATGTTCTTCCTCTTAGCTCTTTATCTGTTGGCATGCTTTTAAAAGCCCTTGTCTCCTTCGGCTGGAGTTTTATCTGCTGCAGCCTTAATCCTCCTACCTTGTACTCACACCTTCCTCTGTGGACCCCAGGACAGCTGCAGGTTCCCGGGAGCTTCCCCATGGTGCCACACTGTATATGTGGAAAGGGGCAGGCACAGGGAGCTGAGCTTTCGGTACATTTTTATCTTTTCAACCCTTCCCCTAAACTGAGAAGAGAACAGCACCAAGGTTTGGTCCATTAAAAAACTGGCTTCAAAACCACAGAGCTTCTCAGCCCATTTGAGTTTCTGTGAATTTTAAAGCCTGTCTAGTATGTGGAGTGACTTGTAAGAACAGAAAAATAAACCTCGGAAACCCAGAAAGATGACAGACAATTTGAAATTAAACAAAGCAAAACAAAGAAATTGCTCTGGTTTGGAAGAAGCAGAGGTGCCACAGAGATGTATCACTCATGCTGCTTTGCCTTGGTTATGGATTCAAGACAATTTGTGGAGTGACTCTCCTGCTGTGACACTGCAGGGACAGTAAATGGATTCCAAGTCATGGGATAATCCCTTTCTGAATCTGTTAACCTGTTTCTGGAAGATACTTTCCTATATCTCTGGAGTAGTTGTATTATTCCAGTGCCTCTTTCAAGGGAGATAAATTTTCCTTCCTAATTCTTTCCTGTACTTGCTTTTAGAAAGACCACCATTTTAAACTCCAGGTGGAATCATCATAGCTTGCCACACCAAGCAAAGCCCAGGCTCTGTCTTTTCTTCTGGTGTAAGAGAGCAGCTACTGCTCAGCAGCAGAGCTAAGGAGAAAAACCCTCTTGCTCTGTAGCACTGAGAATGTAACTTGGCCAGCTCCTGCAAATAGGCTACTCTTTCCTGGCTTCATGCTGCACCCAGGCTCCCTGGGAGGCCCTGGACACCTCAGAATTAGGATATTCCTCCCTAGGATGCTTTATGACGTCTCTTTGCACCTATTCTCCCAAGTCCTATGCTGCAGCGAGCAGAGGCTTGAGAGCAGTTCTGCAGTGTGAAGTGGATGTCATCCTGCTCTTGGCAGCTCTGAAAGTACTTTCCAGTCATAGGGCTGAGGAGTTTTCTGAGGTCTGCAGGCTTTTTATTTTCTGCTAGGTTCCCGAAGGCAGAACCACAGCCCTTCCCCTTTTTTCACTTTCAAATATCTGCAGTTTTCTCACTTCTGAATGAATGTAAGTAACAGCTTGGCATTTCCCATTGGCAGCTGGCCCTAAACCAAAGGTCAGTTGAACAGTAGTCATGGTGGCATTTCCACATGCCAGCGTCCATCTGTGGAAATGCACTTTGTGTCTGAAGCTGGAGGTTCCTGGGAATTTGAATCTAAATGTGCTTTGCCCTAAACAATTAAGCTGTGTTTCAGAGCTGATTTACTTGCAGATGCTCCCGAAAACTCTTCCTGTAAATAACATGTCCTCTGACCAAGGTCAAAAATGCCAAGCAAAATAGCTGATCACTTTTTTAAGTTATCCTGCTCCTTGCATCAAGGGCATATTAATAATATAACAATCGGGATTAGAAATCAAAGAGATTCACTAAATCAGGCTGTAGTTGTCTCAGCAAAATAAGAGAAGTGGATTGAAAATCTATTATTAAACCAACTACAAGTATTGAATTCAAGAACATGGAGTTGTTACTATCTTTGTTTTGTTAGGATTATGTGTTCTCAAAAGTGCAGTGCATTTTACAGATAGAGCTAGGCTATAAATTTTGCTTGAATTAGGTGTCGGTTGCCATTATTGTTCCTTATTGAAGTATATATTAATCTAAAATTGTTACTGACTTATTTTACAGTCTTTGTCAGACAATCCAGTCACAGAGATCTTTGTGCTCCATCTCGCAGGAGCAATAAGGTGCCTCAGTTGTTGTTGTGTGGCATCGGTCTCATTCTCCCTACAAACCGAGGTAGGGAGCCAGGTTTTCAGCACTATAGGAAGGAGACTGACTGCTCCAGAGCAGTTCCTCCTCTTTTGTCCTTCAAACCAAGCCCTGTTTGCAAAACTGACAGGGTCTTAGGGTGAGTGTTAAGAGACTGCTGGTCCCTCCAGTCCCCCAAGCTTTTGAACTTTGTATCACTAAACAAAAGCATGGGCTTTTACAGAGTAAAGTGGGAACGGTATTAGGTCAATGCTGTGTATGTTTGCAAAAGCTGCTCAAAATAGCTAAGAAGTGTACTGTGCATCTGCATTTATAGTCAGCTACCCATTATGGATGACCTTTTCATCTCAAGTGATATTACAGAGAACCAGAGGGAGCTTTTCATAGAACTTAAGAAAAAAATAAATTTGAAGCAACAAAAACTGCCCCTCTCCCTGTGTCGTGCATATATAGAAAGTCTCTTTCTGGCAAGGAGCTAGCCTTTGAAAGACAAAGCAAAGACAAATCTTGCCACCTGGGTATTGGCAATTAGGGGCTTCTGCACCAGTGTATCCATCCTTGACCTTAGCTGATTTAGACTTTTAAATATCAGCGCCTGTGGTTGCAGAGGGCTACTTTCGGGACACAAATATGTGCATCTTGTTAAAAAGTGACTTTCAGGAAACAGAGTGAAAGATTTTGATGTATATCCTAGGTGCTGGGGCAGTGTTTACAACCTTCTGTGATGTGGAAGGTAAAAATGGATTAATTTTGCCACAGCCTCTCCCCATCCTATTTTCCAAGTTGTGTCAGGGCTTAAAATAGTTTGCTTTTTCAATATTTCCATAGGAAACAGAAGACAGTCTGTAGATAATATTTTTCATAGAGAATTTTTCCAGCATGAGTCACAATTTTTGTTAGTTGGGACTTTTTAAAGGATTTTTATCGCTACATTCTTGCCTGCTCTTCCTTCTTCCTGCAGGACATTGTCTTATGTGATTTATAGCCACTTTATGATGCTGCCTGCTGCCAAATATTCCCCATGATTCACCTGATAAGAGGAAGGGTTTTGTTGAGGAAGCTATTGCTCTGCCAAGTCAAGATTCCCATCCACCAAGAGCAGGCAGGGTCCGGGCCTGCTTCTGTTTGGGTCAAGGTTTTTACTACCTCTGTCGCGTTAACAGCCTCTTTGCTGGTACGTTTTCCCAGCAAGGAGCATTCACAGCATTGGTGTACAGTGCCATTCTCTGAAAGCAGAGTGCTCCAGTGCACCCTCCTGCACAGGGTGATACCTTCCTAGGACCAGTGTGGAAATCTGCTGCCCATAGTACCCATCTTTAACATCCTGCCAAGATCAGGTTGCCAAATTTGGCTACTTCAACACCTTATTCCTCTTTTATTCTAAACACTTTTTGGCTTTTGCAAGCCAGTCTACGCTCTGCAGTTTTGAGGCAGGTTTAGGGACCCAGGATAATCTGCCTTCAGATGACTTCGGTCCAGACAGGAGGTGAGAGTTGACCAAATCTGTAATTAAGCTCCAAGCCCATGAGACACTGTGCTTGAAAGCATTATTTCTGAGTTGCTCCGGCAGCAGCCAAGGGAACAACTTAGAAGGACTGTCACGAACAGATAAGTGGCTGGCATAAACTTCGTCTGAGGAGGGAAAATGTGGGGTAGTGCAGCAGTAAGTGACAAAATCTTGTCACCTTCATGCAAATGATCTATTTGATGGCATTGTGCAAGTCCTTTTTCCACTTGGAGAAGGGAACTGGGCTGCCCTTCAAGCTGAAAGTGGTAGCACCTTGAGGCTCCTGCTGAGCACCCCAAGTGGATGTAGTGTTTAGAAGTGGGGTTTTACAGTGTCTTCTCTTGGCTGTGAAGTGGGTAGAGGATGAAGAAGAAAGTCAGACTCTTGTCCTTCTGCACCTCCAAATATGTGGATGTTTTGCCTTGCTTCGAATGCTAGAAATCAGAAGCATGACCTCTCCTGGGGGTTCACCATGTTGCAGCACTTGACCTCTTATCTAGAAAAAAGGATTATTTGTACTTTTTCACATCTTAGACATAGAAAAGTATAATGCCGGAGGTCTTTCCAAGTGCGGTTCCTTTCCCTGAAGACGTTGCTTTCCTTCCCATAGTGATTACATAGATATCACCTGCTTGGGCTTCTGCATTCTTGAAAAGTGCAAAGATGTGCTGTAACGTGTGAACTAGGATAGCTCAGCAGGAAGAGCAGGTGACTTCTTAAACATTCATATACTTCTGGACAAAATGGGAATATATTTCTAACAGCTCCCAGTGTGTAATGCTGCTTCTCTGATGTTTAAAGCAGGCATGTTGACTCACAAATTGTTAGGTGTAGTGCTGGCCTCCTGACCTGGAGATGCTGGAAACAATCATTGCCATCACTCAAGGCTGCATGGAGGATTAGAAAAATCTTCCCAGGCACCCTCAAGTATTTCAGTCTCTGAAGAACATCCCATTAGAACAGCTTATTAAAAGCAACAAGCAAGGCTTTCATTTATCATGATTCCAAGACTTCAACTTATAACTCTTAAAAGCCACAGCTATATATGGCAGAGCCTCTCTGAATTCTATCTAGCAACTAAAAGTGCAGTTTAATTCCAAATGCTCACTGGGTCATCTGCAGACTTGTGGTAAATTAATTACATTAATTGCAGGCACAGTTGTTGGGGCCCATGATATATATACATTTCATTAATAAAGCATGTAGCCTAGGGTTTGAAACAATGCCAAGTTTGTTGATAAGTCCTCCTAGCACAGCTTTGTTAAAGTCTGCTCTCTGGACAGTTGGGTTTGGAAACCACATAAGCATTTCAGGGGTCACCTTAGCTAGAACTGGAGGACGAGTGTTGTCTTTGTGTGCCCAAGATAACTGAAAGCAGTAGAGTTGGGCCAGACAAGGAACAGGGCCGTGCCAGCAGGCTGTGAAGGTCTTGGAGGTGTCACTGGAGCTCCAGGCTCCTCTGCATTTTCTCTGCCTATCTGCAGCCCTTTCCTTGATGCCAGGGCTCAAAGCCTTGTCCCACTTTGTTTGAAGACAGCTTGGCATTTGGAGATGGTGTCGCCTCAGTGCCTTGATCTTTCCCAGCAAAGGGGATTTAACAGTGCAGGTGTTTGCTCAATAACTTTCACTGTTAACATGGGCATGTCGTCTGTTATCCTGCAGCAGATCGGATGGGCTCCTGACCAAGAGCGTCCCCACAAGCTCTCCTCATAGTCTGCTGATGGATTCAGTGAGGCTGGAAGAGACTTTGCAGATAAATTTGATGTTTACAGTGCTCGGTTCCACTCTGACTGCTCCCTGGTATAGGTCAGATTGCTGGCTAAAGATCCTCTGAAGAGGTCCAGGTGTATTTCATTAAACAGCAGTTTCTTACCCACATCATTTGATCTTGTCTGGAAAAATTTTGCTTTCAGCTCCTCAGTTTCCAGACTAGGAAAGCCCTGCATGAAGTGAGGAGATGGGAAATCCGGCCCCTCCTCAAAGCCGTCAGCACCCAAATGCAATGCCCACACGGTGCGTGTTGGGTTGCCAGAGTTTAACATCAGTTTTATTTGACTCAGGATTTTTATATTCTGAAGTTTATCTACCAAGTCAAGCCATCCTTTTAACATGAGTAGTAATAAATCTTCCTTTGTCCTAACTGTTCAGTCTAATTAGTAGGTTCACTTACCTTTCCTAGCACTCCTTGGACTGGAAAGTGAATTTTGTTGTCTGCTGATACAGTTGAGTTTGTTTCTAAGCACTTTAGATTTCCCCTAATGTTAAAACTCAGAGTATTTTGACCACAAGTGTATAGCTGATGCGTGTGCAGGAGCAAGGCTGCATTGAGGCACATTTCCCTTGCATTTCCCTTGCACGTTTTTTTCCTCCATGTAAAGAGAATGAGATCTGAAGCGCTCTGCATTCACTGAAGGGAACTGATTTTGTCTCAGAGCAGCCCAGTTGCTGATGAGGTGCTCAAACAGTCTTCTGTGTTTAAGAAAACAGTGAGCACTTTTCATTTTAAGGAAGTGGTTGCTCTTCAGGTTAATTGAACTGTTGCTTAAAAAACTTTGACTTTGCATGCTGAGTGGTGTGGGGATATGGGAAGGTCTGGTGGCAGCAACCATGAGAAAATGGCTGAGAGAAAAGGGCCTCCTATCTGAAACATAAGTTAAAGTGTCACAGCCAAAGTGATCTTATGGAGATGCACCAGTTCCCTGCACTCAAATCCTGCAAGGTTAAAAGAAGAAAATTTCAAAAATACATAGTGCTTGGCTTCCCTTTGTGTGCTTTTGGGGTTTGGAGCTCCGGTGTTAACTTGGATCAGTGGAGTGGTTTAGAGAAGGTTGATCTGCTTCCATATTAATATGACTGCACAAGCTAGGGTATTATGAAAATAGAAAATATTGTCAATTATAGTAAGAAATATTGGCATTGCTGTTTAGAAAATGTTAGCAAGTTGTTTTGCTGATGCAAAAGGAGCTTAGAAGACATTCTTCACCAGCTCTAATTTAAGTAAGCACATAATCCAGTATATAATTCTGTAAATCATTGCATGCCTGAAGTTATTTTGCATCATAATTTAAGGCAGTGCAGTTGCAGAATGTTAATTCTGTCTAAATAAGCTATTTTAATGTATTTAGGCATTGTAAGTTATGCTGTATGAAAGTCTGATGTGCACAGCTTTTTTTTCGAGAGCGACATGTTACGATGACTGAGGAGAAATTATGAGTGAGATCTTCAGATGACTTTAACTGGAGTATATCTACACCACTGGGCTCTTGCTCATACTAAAGTCCTTCCTGTTGTTTCTTCTGCACTATGTTTTTTTTCAGGGTGAATTTTCTTAATAGATTTGGTAACAGAAAAATTGTCCATGCGCATTCTCTGACAAGGATA
This sequence comes from Cephalopterus ornatus, assembly GCA_013396775.1. Taxonomy (NCBI): domain Eukaryota; kingdom Metazoa; phylum Chordata; class Aves; order Passeriformes; family Cotingidae; genus Cephalopterus; species Cephalopterus ornatus. Next base: position 208,015 of record VZRE01002169.1, read on the forward strand.
AAGGGGGCAGCTAGACTTGGGTTACTGATGCCAGGTGAACCCAAAGTCTGAGTAGACTAGAGTAATGGCTGAGCAGCCTTCAAAGGCAAGCTGTGGATGCATGCAGTGCCTTTCAGCTCACCATATTTTGAGTTTATTTGGGCTGAATGCTCTCACATGACACAAGGTCCTGCTTCTGCAGCTCCCTAACGTGGGTGCAAAGCTTCACTGATACAAGGAGATGGGGAAAGGACTCTGTGAGTTGAGTACATGCATAAGGGTCTGCAAAGCAGGGTTTGTATTCATCCAGCACTTTTCTTTTTTCAAAGGAGATTGTAATTGTACCACATGCATGCTTGTGGAAAAGTCACTTTGCCTGCTTCAAGGCAGGTGCTTAAGTTTAAGCACATGGGTGGCCCCATTAATCCCAACGGTGGTACTCAAGTACAGGAAGCACATGGTTAATTGCTTTACAGGACCAGGATCTATACACTCTCCCAAAGGCATTTTTCCGCAATGATAGCAACATGCTGTGAAAATCTTGCAGCCCAGGGTGTTAAGGTCCAAATAATAGTTGCAATAAGAAGGAAGAAGTGCATATAAAAATGTTGCAAATGTGTTTGCACCTTGCCAGGACAGTGGGATTATTCCTTATCCTAGGCCTTTTTGTTTGCTTTTCAGTTGCTGCGATCATGGCTGTGGGTGGGCTTCTTCTCTTCGTGCTGTTGCCTATCCGAGCCTAACATGGTCAGTGTTCCCACCTGTGCTGGCTCCTACTTCGTGTCCTCCGTCCATGTTTTCTGTGCACAGTCTGCCTCTCCCTTCCTTTCTTGTATTGGTCTGGAAATCACTTTCTCATCTGATCTCTGTACCAAGCTTTTCTATCTCAACAACTGGAAATAGCATGACCCAAAGCAGAGTGTGTCTCCAGCAAGAGGGGAAAAAAAGCCAATACGTTATGACATGATCAATGCAGACACTGCACCAGGTGTCTAATAAAACATCACATGTGCTGGACACTCACCAAGTTCTGCTTCTTGTCATCAAAAGGGGATGGGGGAGGTAATTTGCCCCCAGAGAGGAGGCTGGGGGTAGGCGGGAGTGGAAAGGTATTTAGTGGCATGTAACATGCATGTCAGTGGAATGAACTGTATGTCATTGACATACATGTCAATGTATGACATACACAGCAATGACATGATGCTGTTTGCCAACGATATGCTCCAGCAGTACTGGACATATCTCTGCGGGCATCAAGAGGTGCGTGTCGGTACTGCATGCTTGTCCTGTTCTTGACACCATCTGGGCTGCCTCACGAGTTTCTACTCTCTTGTATTCTCCACTCTTTTCTAACTAATCAAAGGAGGGGTGATTTTAATTTCTGTTGGTTTGTCTGGACACGAGTTGCTTCCCAAAGGGAATGTGTTTTAGGCTCCTGAATCAACTGTAATCTGTGCAGAGATCTTCCCAGATCTCCTAAGAGACTCATGAAATCACCATGCCCATCAAGTAGTTGCTTGAGACCATAGAAGGTCTGAGTCATCCCACACGCATTGTTAAATTGGGATGTTTTTTCAGCACAGCTGGTGAGAGATGTGAAACTCTTCTACTGTGTTTTCTGTGGGATGCCGAGGCTTTGCGTGGTAGTAGCTGGGTCATGGTGCAGTCCTTGCTGTAGGGCACAGCAGTTTCTAAGGTGGACCGTTTTTGGGTCCTCTAGTGCTGTATTTTTGCTTTGACAGCGGCCTGAACCAGGGAGAAGTTTGTGAATGCAAATCCCAAAGGTCCTAAAACAGAAGGGGAGTTTGTGGGGTTTTTTTCCTGATAGAGCATTTTTCAACTGGTTTTTGTGACTGTTCAGTTGATGCTCAGCTCAAAGTGTGTGCCTGCAAAATGTTGTTCTGGTATGTGAGCCACGATTTTGGCAATGATTGTGCTGAAGGAAAACTCCCTGGTACTTCTGTTGTCTGTCATGCCTGTGCCACCAGTGCACAAGCCATCCCTCATTGCAAGTCATGCTTCAAATGTCCTCAGCAAGGCCCCCAACCGGAGTGTGACAGCAATGGAAAATACTTCTCAGAGGAGACCAGGAATGCACTGGATGGCTACGAAGAAGAGAGACACATAAAGAAAACTTGGCTGACCTGGAAAACACCCTCTGCAGGTTTCCTCCTAAGCAGCAGAAACTAATGTAGCAACAAGCTGGGAGGGGGAAATGGGAAAAGTTACTTCAAGGCACAGATGCCATTGTCTGTGCTATGGAAAGGCATGACAACCTCTTTAGAGAGATTTATGGAGATCACTTCAGAGGGAGCTTCCTGCAAGCGAGGAAAATGGTATCTTGTTTAAATTATTTTTAGTTGTTCTGGCGGTGGTCTAGGAAAGCCGTGAGTCATTCACTGCAAAGGCAGGGAAGGACTATAGGCTAAAAATACTGCTTCTAGATTTGTGAAACTTCCTTTGTAAGGCATCCAAGTTAATCAGAGGTCAAAGACAGGGTCACACTGTGCAGAGGTGGACAGCAGTGCTGGGAAAGCAGCTATGAAGATTCTGAGCCTGCAGCCCTTAGGAAGGGAATCTGCTCTGGTTCCTCTCAAGCCAGCCATCTAGTGTATCTTTGCACTGAGCTGAAGGTCTTAGCTTGTCATCACCAGACCTTTGATCTTGTGCAAGAGAAAAGTGAACAGAAAAATGGGAAGTAACTTCCAGTATAAAAGCTGTTAGTTTTACACCAGTCCCTCGAGTATTCCCTGATTCTGTGATACTGAATTTATTCTAGGATTTAAGCAGTAAAGGCAAATGCTGAACATGGACCAACATCATGAGTGGTAGGCTTTCACTTCTGGCTCTCAATATCGGTATTGTTTATCAAAGATAAAGCTATTTACTGAACAAGTTATTGTCTCCACACGTGAGCTGAAGCGACAGGATCTTGGCCAGATGGACAGATCCGTGTTTGTTTGTTCCTGTGCATGGAACATAGTCCTGCCGTGCAACACGTATGCAGCTTTGTTGATTTAACATCTTGGAACAAATAGTCTGAAATGAGTACCAGCCCCTTGTAAAACGACAATCTTGCAGTCCTTGCTAACCTCCTGTGAAATCACAGCTTGAGTTGGGTTGGTTGCATTCCTCAAAGCTGATTTATTGAAAAGGTGTACTTCTTACTGAAGGTCTCACCCCTGAAAAGCAAGTGGTGTTTTGTCCCTGTTTCAGAGAAGTACACATGCTTCATTTATCTCATATTTAAGAGATTAAATACATGTATAAATCTCTGCAGGTGGGATAGGAGATTGCGTGCTACTTTCAGGGCACAATCTGTTCGATTGGATTGACTGCATCTAGCAAGGTGAAGTCCCTTTCCTCATTGGGGATGTCTGAATGCTGTCCCCACCTGCATTTCCAGTAATGCCTAGGGTGTGTGCTGAGATGCTTTGGCCTATGCCTGTAAGAAAAGTATGTAAAGATTCTTCCACGTCACCACCCATGGGCTGGATGTCCAAGGTCCACATTCACAGTTCCCTGACTGTGTCTTGCCTGGGTTCTGACCAGAGTGGTGGCCCCAGCTAGGGAGATGAAAACTCCTTCCCTTGGGCATTCTGTGGTTTTCAGGGGGATGCCTTGAGTGGTGGAGGGGCCACACACAACCCAGCAAGGGCACCCTGAAGCACAGGGCAGACGCAATGAATCTCCATCAGTCCATAGAGAGCAAATATCTTCCTACCTCACTTTTTGGAGGATTTTTCTCCATGAGTTGGCTTCTGCCATGCAAGGTAGTGGGCATTGGTTTCCCAGCTGGATTCTTCATCTTCCTACCTGTCCGTTTTATATTTTATAAACCTATATAGGGATCATTTTACAACTTCACTTTTATAATCTGCTCCATAAATATTTTATGAGCTGCCTGCCAATTTGCAAGTAGTTTTTAAATAAGACATGATGCCTTAAGAATATTTAAAGTCTCACTTTTTTTTACTCTGATACCTTTATTGAAAAACACGGAGCTGTGCAAGGAAGACACCTGCTTTCTAGACAGAGAAACTGGGACAAATCCACAACAGGAGTAAATGAATTGAGATTCAGGTGTGCTGCTGAATTATGTTACCTATTTGGCTGAGTGTCTCCAGCTCAGTGGGAGATGAAATGAGTGTCAGGATATTTATGCTTTTGCTGTGCATGATACAGAAAAAATATAGGAAATCTATGGTATGTATAATGATAATATGCTGGAGAATGAGTCTTCCATCGAAGCTTTTGACTCACAGCTTTGCCATTAAATATTAAGAGGAAATATACATGCATAAATGGATTATTTCACAAACAACTGGGAGCTTTTTCTTCTCCCAAAATATATTGCAAACCCACAATATTTAGATTCTTTGATCTGCCAGTGAGATTCACAAAGTGAGTCAGGACTGTTAACCTGAAATTGAAGATTTTTATGGGATTTAGTTGGGGGAAAAGGAGAAAAAAATGCTTGTGTGTGTTATTTAAAGCACTGGAAGGTCAAGAAGAGAAGAAGTGCAGTTGAGTCAGCATGTACATGGCATGTTTCTCTGGGTAGTTTAAGAAAGTGAGTGTGAGAAGGGCACAAGTGATGGCAACAGGCAGGTTTTGCAGCAAGCTTTATTAGTGACACCCAACTGTTGCTTGACAGTCACAGATCACTAGCTGCCATTTCACTTTGATGTGTCTTGTCAAGGCTTGTTTTAATGATTCTTTGGGTTCCCCAGAGCCTGATTTCATATGCTAATATGACATGTTGCTATATGTGTTACCCAGCTCGAGAGAACGGTACAGCTGGAGCCAAGTAGTTTGCGTTGGCCCTTTGAGTGTGTCCCTGGGCAGTAAAACAGGGAGTGTTGTGCATCAAGGTGTGCTTGAATCACTGGATGCAGGGGATGGCATGTTCCCCATTTCTGTCTCCTCCGTCTTTATGGTCGAAGAATCGGGAGATGCAGGTCATAAAAAGGATGATGGTAGAACAGCATCTTCATAGGTGAAGTACTCTAAACCTGAAGAAGAGATGAGGGCATTTGCTTCAAAAGGCAAAGAAAAGAAATCTTGGATATGTGCATTTGGTAAAAGGATGAATTGAAATATGTGTGTATTTTTAAAAGGAAAATTGAGTTATATATGCCTTTGTCCAGAAAAATTACTTCTGTAGAAAATTGATGTCACTTTGGCAACTTGCAGCAGAAAAAAATGGGGTTGCCAGAAGTGGGACTTGATACTGCTACTCATGTCTCTAGTTTATTCAGTTGAAGGGGGAGGTAGTACAGTGATGAAGGAGAGAGTTTGTGAACACCAGAATGTGCTTTGAAATGAGCCTTGCTTCTAGGGTCTCCGTGTAGACCTAGTGTTTAGGGTTTGAGGTAATTATGCAGGACCCCATCTCAGGAAATGGCACTTCTGCTACTGGGGCAACGCAGTGAGCACAGATGCACAGATAACTGAGCCGTGTGTCCGGGCACCTCATTACCATTCTTGAGGGTTTTGCATTCAAAGTGTGATGGTCTCAGCTTGGTTGCTACTGCTGAAATCGTGTCCTGCATGGATAGCCTGGCTGTTTATCAGTTGCGATCTGTTTATCTCCCTGCCTGTGTCCCCGGACTGCCTGTCAACTTTCCCCTTGTCTTCTGCACCTTATCTTGATCCATTCCGCTGCGCTTGCACAACCTTTGCAATCTGTGTTTTTCCTTCCTCTCCCCATGACACAGGTGTCCCCTTCTCCCTAAGGTAAGCTTCCTCTTCCCTGGAGTAATCCCAGAAGCTCATATTGCTTTTCCCCTTCTCAGCCCTCTGGCATCCAGCTCTGCTGGTCCAGCTCAGTGACGGAGTTTTGTTGTGTTTGGGATTTTGTTTGTAATTGTGATCGTTTCACAAACCCAGTGCCAAAATCCTATAGGTGAAAGGCTGCTGGGCCCCTTGCATCCAGACAGACAGCAGTTCCTGTAACAGGACTTCATGCTGAGAGTATGTTTCATGCAGATGCCTATTACTGCCGCCTCCTAATTGCAGTTTTGTTTCTGCTAATCGTATGCTCCTCCTTGCTGTGAGTGATGCTGGAGTGTTCACATGTCCCTAGCTCAAAAATCACGGGCAATGGAAGAGAAGACTCCGAGTTTCTCAGCTTTAAGTGGCTTCTTAGTAATCTGAGACTTCCTTTAAGGTTGCCAGCTAGCAATTCCACTGTATACTGACTGGCTTGCAAGTGTCTGTTCCAGGTTTTTCACTCTGTCAAGCAGTGTACCTCAGTCTCATGTCCATGCAGTTTGCTGTAAGGATGATCCAGTTCCCATAACCAGTTTTCATATCAGGTCCTTGGAATGACTGGCATATATATGTGCATCCTACATACCTGAGCCCATATTTTTAAAAGTATGTGTGTGTATAGCAATTCTCCTTGTCTTTACCATTATCCTGTGGCTTCCTATGTGGTTGTCTAAGTGAAGCAGATCTCAGAAATGCCACCAAATAAAAAGTGTAATGCCAATGCAAAGTCATTGCCTAGACAACCAACAAGAAGAATGAGGGCTGAGCCAGGGAAGACCAACCAAAGACTAATAGGAGGATGCCCTGGGGGAGATGCAATTCCCATAAGACTGTGGTTGCAACTCTGTGGTAGGATTCAACGGCATCATTGCACTGTGTTGTGCTAAGGTGGGAGCAAGATAGATCAGGGAGGGACTGCGTGTCTTCTTCCATCTTTATTCTGCTGGGCAAAGGGTATTATATGAATGGCAGAAAGTCAGGAGATGTGCAGGAAATGCTGTGCAGAGCCAGAAATACATAGGAGACCCTTGAAGGCAGTGAGGGAAGAGGTTTTGATTTGGTGTAAGCCATTATTTTGCATGTGTATAAGGTTTAATGTTCACACAAGGCTGTTTTCTAAAGTGTCAAAATTTAAAGTTCTTTGCAAATGCCCAGTGGATGAAGGGGAGCATGCAAGACATACAACATAGTGCCTGCAAAAGCTCTGCAGTCCAGGAGATCTTGTTTCTGCAATTCTTCTGTTTCATCCCATTCCCCTTCCATTGTCCTCCTGTTCTGGCTTTTTTTTTCTTCTTAATAATAGGTGAATTAGATATAAGGTAGAGTGGAGTTGTTCAGAAGCATTTCTGGGATTTGGAAACACAATTCCTATTGAAAATCCATGGGCCTTGGGTCCTGAATCCCATTAGGAAAATTGCAAGTAGTTTGATGAGCTAAAACTGGGACAGCAGCAATAGAGCCACTAGAGATGTTGCGTTCATCACTGCTCTGGGTTTTTGTGTTTTGTGTGATTTGAAGTAAAGAACGGAGTTCTAACAAAAACACTCTTCTGTTGTATTTGGTTTTTTTCCAGGCGATGTGGCTATAGCAAGGCTAAACAAGATCCAGAAGAAGAAAAGATGCATTTTCATAATGGCCACAGTGAGTAAAGAGAAAACATGTATATATATGGTTTTGGCTTTCTACATTAATAAGAAATACAACTGAGACATGCTTTTCTGAAAAAAAAAAAAAATGGTTTTGCTGGTAGTTCACAAAAGAATCATTTGTTCAGTAGGTCCCCACCTACCCCTGCTGTAAGCCCCACAGAGAACTGAACACTTGAACAGCCCTGATACGTGCTGAGCTATTCACACCTGTACGTTTTCAGCAGATCTCTCTAGTGAGCCATTTTGGTTTGTTCCTGTCTCTTTGCTGTGTGACCCGTGGTGCTATTATTTTTGCCTGGTCGGCACATAACAACTCTACATTTTTGTGGTCTGGATGCATCAGTCCAAAATACCTGTTTGAAACCCTTGCTTCACCCCAGCCAGCTGTGAGGACCAAGCCCACTGCTACTCCTTGCCTTTGATGCCTCTGCAGAGGTATGAGGAATAACACCTACTTCTTGCTCCTAGGAAGCTTTCAGAAATGCTGTGTTAATGCCTTTGTATACAAAAACCCTCTGCAGTGATGCTGGAAAGTAAATCTCATAGTTACTATCAGTCCTTCTGTTCATCCAAAGCCAGCATTTGAAGAGCCTTCCTTCATCAAGTGTTGTGGGATCTGGGGATGGTTAACAGTGAGGTGCCTTTTGGGGTGGAAAAGGCAAACGCATCTTGAGTGAAAGTCAAATTTCCATTAGTGCTATGTAATGAAGGCAGCAGGAAGCAAATCAATTAAGAGCCACAGTGTAATGTAGCCGTCTCATTAGACTGATGAGCAATTCTTCATGTGAGTAGCCTTAATGATTGTCAAAACAAACTTATAATATGGATAATGAAAATACTTTTCCCCCTCTCAAATCCCGGAGAAAAAGCCTGGTATTGATTATATTTATACTGGTACAACCCACAGGCTTTGTACTGCAAATATGAAGTTCATTTAAATCTCAGTAATGCCATCTGAAATAATGTGGCTGATTGATTAACTAATATGTGACTGGTAGGCCATAATTTATTTCAGCCCTCCGTCAGCCCCTATCCATCCAACTTGCTTCACAAGTTGGACCTGTAACATTTTGGTTTTTGCACTTTTCCTCCTGGTATACTCTCTCCAGTTCCAGAAAGGGATCCTTTTGCACCAGACCCCTGACCAACCCATAACACAGCCCCAAAAGGGACTTTTAGCTGTACATCGTTCCAGCTGAGCACTATGATGTACTTTTCTAAATACACTGAAGTTGCACATGGGTCACATATAAACTAAATATCATTTTCCAAGAATAATATTAATTTTCACCATAGAAATAGACTTCCCTGCTGCAGTGTTTTCCATCAAAGCCGAGTTCAAGGGACAGGAGTGTATAATGCCTGTCTTCTGTATTGTCATGTGCCATTAATGTTTTAAATTTGTGTCTGCAGTTAAACTGCCTGGAGTAAGGACCTACATTGATCCCCACACCTATGAGGACCCTAATCAAGCTGTCCACGAGTTTGCTAAGGAGATTGAAGCTTCATGCATAACTATTGAAAGAGTTATTGGAGCTGGTATGGAAATGCATTTCATGACCCTTAGCAAAGGGTTGGCTTTCTTAACATAAGAGATATGGGAAGGGCTATGAAATATTTGAGCTGTTAAGTACCCTGCAAGTGATGGTGAGCCTGTTCCAACTGAAGTTTGGGACAAACCTCTCTTTGTCTGCAGTTTTGAAATTCAATTAACTGAACTGAAAGTGTCAGAAAATGGTCACATTTAAACCAAGTTGAGTTATTTCAATGGATGCTAGGGGAAATGAGTCACTTAATTTTCACATTATTTTTGGCATTTTAACCTTTTTCACCTCCCTCATTAAGGTCAGTCTTGAAGAAAAAATTAAAAAGTCATCTGGGAGATTAAAAAAGCACAAACCAAAGTCCAAAGCTTTAAACTTCCTTGGTTAAAAGAAGAAACTCCATTTTCTTTCCAGTTAAGCTGTTTGTTTAGACTTGCATCCAACTTTAGGAGTATTTTCATTGATCTAAAATTATGAATTTGGGGGTAATTTACTGTTCACCAGAAAAAAGATCCATTTGGGTTACTTTTTTAAAAAGTAGTCATAAAATTGTAAAAAGTTTATACTCTATGAAAATATATGTTACTGTGGAAGGCTAACAGCATTCCATCTATGTAATTTACCAGAGGAAATTTAAGAACCAAGTGGTTTGTGTCTTATACCTATCCATACATGGTATAGGATGTGACAGGACTTTTTCCTCAAGTAGACAAAAGTATGAAATGAAAGAAAAGCTCAGTAAAGTATAAAGCATAGCTCTTTAAATAAAGGAAAAATACATTTTTATTCCTAGTTTTTTTGTGCTTATGAATTACTTGGGTTTTGGTACACCAGCTATTTGAGATGGTGAACTGTGATGTTCAGCAATCCACATCCATGAGTGCAGGACAGCCCTGCATGCTTTTGGTCAGCTGAGGCTGAGCTGCATCCTGTAGACGCATATGCGTCGTGTGTTCCCTGGACATGCTCTGATCCCGTCCTTCCTGATTTTTCTCTGAAGGTGAATTTGGGGAAGTCTGCAGTGGGCGGCTGAAGCTGCAGGGAAAGCGTGAATTTCCAGTGGCTATCAAAACCCTGAAGGTGGGCTACACAGAGAAACAGAGAAGAGATTTCTTGGGAGAAGCAAGCATCATGGGGCAGTTTGACCACCCTAACATCATCCACCTGGAAGGTGTCGTCACAAAAAGTAGGTACAAGTTGCTGTGGACTGCTCTTCCTGAACTCTGGCTGATGGGAGAGTTGGTCAGGGGAAGAAGACTGAAGTTACTCACTTTTTGACTGCACCTTTCTTAATTCCTCAAAAAAAAGTGAACTCCCTTGCCTGAAGTGTCACACTTGATAGGTCCAGCCAGAAACAGGTTCCCCAACACAGTAAATGGAGTTTATGCCCAAAGGGTTTTGGTGTTCATCAAGCTAAAATGATGAAGAACTGTAACTGCCCCAGCAGACCTTGCCTTACTTAGGCATAATATGCATGGGTTAAGAGAAAACCTCTCTTTGAAGGCCCAAAATCAAATTACACAGAAATGGGAGATGTTTTTGGCCAGTCTCATGCAATGTGTAGATGATAGAGATGGCAATAAGCCTGGGATGTCTGGATGCCAGTGGAGTGTGCTGCCTGATTCCTGCCTTGCAAGTAGTTCAGCAGCACATACCACCTGCAAAATGCGAGAGCGTTTTGAACGCAGCAACACCAAGCCAACAACTAAGTTTTCCAAGCAGACTTGCCTCTTATTCTTGCCTTTATTTGTTCATTTTTGAAACCACATTATCCCCAGGGTGAGCAAAGATGTGCTAGGAAGTAGGAAGTGATTTCCCAGGCAAGGAAATGAGGAAGATTTTGCTACTAATAGTCTGGGAGAGGGGGGAACTCGTCCCACAACCCCTGATGATTTCCAGCGATCATGTTTTGAGAAACCACTGAAGCAAAGCCCACAGGAGGGTAGTACTGAGTCTAGTGATCACTCACATGGGATGTGAGCAAGAACAGAAAGTTTCCAGAAGCATGGAAGAAGAACAGGATTGTAGATGAAAATGACAGGACCGTATAAAACCGCAATTAAGGCAAGGTCCCCCTGGGATCTGATAGTGATGCCCCTGGTAATTATTGCCCATGGTGCTGGCATATAGATGATGAGTGGGGTTGAGGGCTTGAGGAAAATTTGGAATGTCTGGCAAAACATCTCAGCACAAGAGTTACTGAGATCTGACTTTTCAGTTAGCAAAACCTTCCATAACTTTCCCAGCCCAGTTCTTCTCCAAATTACTGTATGCACTGAAGATAAGGGCAGGGAAAGGGACAGCACATCCAGATGTGCCCAATCCAAGCCTCTCTGGCTGTTGGTGCTGTGCTGAGGCTGTGGAAAATGTGCAGAGGTGTTGTTACTCATTCATTTTAAAGCCTGGGAGGATCTACATTGTTTGCATCAAGTATTATTTTCTTGAAGAGAGCTACTACTTTATTTCAAGATGTCTCTTAAGTGAAGGAGCACCAGCCTCACAAGTGTGAATGGCTGTCTCCCCTTTTGTCTTCATGTTTGGCAACATCAGAGCTTAGCTACTACTGTTCAAGTGGTGGTGTTTGGTGCCGTGTGGCTGCTGTTGGTACTATTTGTCATTCATTGGAGGAAGTGTCTCCGACATTCGTTCTTTCTGAGAGCTGCAGTAGGCCAGGTATAGAGATCCTAGCTGTTTGTCTGGTTCACATCCTTATAACCTACACAAAATCAATGCTGTTTTGCAATCAGAAACCTTTTCTTGCATTTTTTCCTTGAAATTGCATTTCCTAAAACTTTTAAGAGAACTAAAAAAAATTAGCAAAATAGGTTTCTCCTAAAAATTGGATAAATATCAAAATCTCTCAGGGACACCTTGTGTAACCCTTAATACATAAAAGCTCCAATTTCTAGCCCTGCAGGGATTGGAGTATTGGGCAGGAAGAAAGTGATGATCGTACACCCAAGAAAGCTGCTACTGGCATGGGCTTGAGCCTTTCTGGCTGCTGGGGCCTCAGGGGGTGGATGGGAATCCCACTTTCAGAGGGAGTGTACCTCCCTATCAGGCTGCCTTTTATGTAAAGTGGCTGTCTGCTCCAAAGACTTTGGAAACATCAGGAGCTCTGCTTCTGAATTGGACTTGAAGCAACTGGAGTTTGGATGCAGGATGGGTACATGCGCCCTGAGCTTCTCATTAGCTCAGTACATGCTAGTTTACTCCACTCAAAATTTCTTCCAGCAGCATCTTGGCAATTGTTTTTCTTTCCTTTTACATGGACTAAAAGAACCTTTATGAATCACAAACTATGTTGCTGTCTCAAAGTATTTTTAAACTTCTTTTTCCCTTCAGTGTTTCATTCATTGCCCTATTGTAGATTCAGATCTTAGGGTAAAATGTCTTTGCTGCATCATGATTTACTTTGGAAGTAAATTAAGTTAAATTGAATTAGACCATTTTTAATTCTGAAGGATAATATCGCTCAAGGGCTTCATGCCATTTAAGTAATATAGTTCAAATGCATGCCTTAGTTAATTTGGATTAACCATCTTCATTGTCCCCTTGCAGACAAGCCCTTAGCTATTTCTGCTCTGCAAAGGTAGTGACAGACCTGTTTTCATTTGCATGCCATTTGGTTGTGCTGGTGGTGCCCACACTGCATTATTGCATTGATATGAGTGTCATCCACATACATTTTATGGCCACGTAATGCCAGCAGGAGGGAGCCCTGCTGACATAGAGAGTCAGCCCAGGGCTTTAGAAGGGCCAATGTTTACTTTTAATTTACTTTGTTGAAAGCTGTCTATTTGTGTCTTTATTTCCACGCTCTTGGATATGGGGTTAATTTATTCCATGATTACTGTCAATGTGCAGTAGTCAGATAATGAAACATAAGTGCCAGAAATCTTATTTTCTTTTCTCTGAAGGCAGCCAAAGGCAGGAGTCTGGAGGAGGTCCCCCAGGGTGGTGCCTAAGGAGACACCATTCTCACTGCAACACTTTCCTTGAAGTGTCAGAGATAAGGGACACCATGCTACAGACAGGTGTTTAGTGTTTAAAAACAAACAAAAAAAAGTTAAATTTGAGACATACCTAGGATTCTTCTTCCCTGCAAAGCCACTGACACATTTGCCAACCAATAGCAATGGCTCCCTCCCACGTGTAGCCCAGGTTGTGCATAGACAGATAGCTGTCAGCCTTGAACATGGGGCCTGTTATTTTATTTGGGACTCAATATTTTCTATGGTCCCAAGGTGCATTTCTCATATCAAAAGTAATACTTTTGGCAAGTTTCAAGCTCAGGCAGTAGTAACTTAAAAGACTTGAAGCAGCACAGGTCCCTCATGCTGCAAAGGCAGTGTTTGCACAGCAGTGAGTATTTTGATGGACAAGTTCAAAATTACCTTTGTTGTGTAGATAATTAAGCAGTAAATTAGGTAAAATAGTTAAGGTAATGCGAAAGTGGGAAAATTAAGATCTATCTAAATGGTAGAACATGTGCCAATTTTTAGTGTTTACCTTCCTGTGCATGTTGTGACACACAGCAGCTCTCATTGCTCATTTCTATGAAAGACATTTATAATGCACTTTACAAATAATTGGCAGCTCCTCTTTTGTCTGTGCTTCTTGCTAGCTAATAAAAATTGATTTAAATAAAAAATAATTTGCATGTTCTTATAAGATTTCATTGAATTTACAAGGAATGGAGCACACCACATTAATTATTGCTATGCCATTGTGGCAAGCTAGCAAGAAATTAGATATAAAAACTGAGGAAAAACTTTATATAATTACCATTAAAATGACTCGGGCATGAAAATTAATCAAACAAATTTGGAAAAACATTATTATTCATGTCAACAATAAGAGACCAGATCTTTGACTTCCACTTGCGCTCATTCCATGCTTAAATAGCTTTTGTTCTGCCGCATAAATATTTCTTTTCTTACTTCCCATTGTATTTACAAGAGTAGTCACAAGAGATTACTTGAATTAGAAGGGATCTAATCCCATCCTTTCCTGGTCTTGGTTTTGGTGGCTACCAAGCTCAAGCTTCAGATCATCCTGGTTGCTCCTGTTGGGCTCCCGTTTTCACTTTAGGGTGTTAAAGCTCTAGGGAAAAGCCCAAGGAGGTCACTGTGTGCAATTTGGCCTCTGCAAGCTTTCAGCGTGGTGGAGCTGCGAAGAGGGTTGCCTGGGTTCAGCTTGCAACCTCTTCCTCAATCATCATCTAAACAACTCTAGGGCTTGGTACCTCAAATAATTTGGGATTACTTTTTCATCCCCTCCTCCTCAATTCCCCTACTTCTATATATATTCTGGGAAAAAAACACTTGTCCTTCTGCTGGGACAGCAGTGTCTTGGTGTAGATTTACTATTGCATGGCTGTATATTCACATGCAGATGCACTATGAAAAGACTTCTGTATTTTCATGTTTTTTAAATAAATTGCTTACAATTTATTGCTTACAAAAGTGCATGCACTTTTTTTTCCAGGCAAACCAGTAATGATAGTGACTGAATACATGGAGAATGGTTCTCTGGATACATTTTTAAAGGTAATACTTAGATCCTTTTTCCAGAGGGACCTTGGTTAAGGTTTGGGTTCTTTGCAGATGGTTAATATCAGTCAAAATGTTTGCTGGATATTGGTTCTGTCTGGAGGGAGGAGTAACTCAGTAGTCTGTTTGATCTACATTTACACAGCATCATGAAGGACCTGCTGCATGCATTGATAGAAACAGACAAGAATAAATTGGAGGATATTACGTTTATTTTAGAAGGCCATTGCCTGCATGGAAATGATTAACTTATCCTGCAAAATTTGATGTGTTTCAAGAGTACATCCACACTGCATCATGGCAAACTTGACAGAGTTTTTCCATGAATCATAAGACCTAGAAAAGGAAGGATAGGAAAAGTGGTTAGAAATGCATTGTGGCAACATTAGGAAGAGCCCCTACTCCCAAATATTCACATGTGAGTCTCTACAGGTAGGATTTTGCAGTTTGATACCATTCAGTTGGGCTGGCTGAGAAACAGCCCACCCTGGTTCCCTTATACACATAACTACATGTGTTCACTCCCAGTCACGATCTCTTTATCAGTCACCAGTGGAAACAGCTCACTCCTTGATCTCCAGTTAAAAGAACTACATTTGCTTAGCTTTGTCTCTAGAGATCCTAATCTAAACAGTGAAACTTAGAAAAGCTTCGTGGTCAGAGCATGAAAGTAATGAATTATTAATTTTCCTGGTTTTCTTCCCTGGAGACTTGCCTTTGCATTTTTATTCATGCACACACAATTCTGAGGGTGCAGAGACTCTCAACTCATCAAATGTCTCCTTCCTTTTGCAGAAGAATGATGGGCAGTTCACAGTCATTCAGCTGGTTGGGATGCTACGAGGCATTGCATCAGGAATGAAGTACCTGTCTGACATGGGTTATGTACACAGGGATCTGGCCGCCAGGAATATCCTGATCAACAGTAACTTAGTCTGCAAGGTGTCAGACTTTGGCCTCTCCAGGGTCCTAGAAGATGACCCTGAAGCAGCATACACAACCAGGGTGAGTTAGGAGGATACCAAACTAATTGAGATCAAGAAAAACATATTCCCTGCCACATTTTAGTGTTCAGGCTCTCTAGCCAAGAGGTTTCTACAAATCCAGGGCCTCTAAACTGTGCATGAGGGTTTAATCTGATGTTAACAGGTAATTATTATCAGATTATTTTTGCAAAAGCCTTAAATTTATAGTGGGGATAGCCAAATAAGGCAGAACTTCATTAATAACTTTTAAAATCAGGTTGGGTACGTGAGTCAAATAGCAGGCTTTGCAAAGTTGCCATGCTCCCAGCTCTACTCTGACCTCTTTGGTGAATACCAAAGGGAAGAAAAAGCAATTGCTTTGCTCAGGCACCCATGTGGAGATGTAAGCCATGGTCTTCAGAACAATTTGACCATTTTAAAATGTTTGTAGGTGTGTAATGAATGCCCATTGCAAATAATGCACATTGCCCTCAGTGTTACCCTGAGTAATTTGAGGGTAATTTCTCCAAACCCAAGAAAGAGCTTCTCCAGCCTCAGTGCTCTGCCACTGTTCATCCTCCGTCAGTCGTTTCAGGACATCAGCCCACCTATCCTAGTGCAAGGCCACGTGGCCCCAGCACTGAAGAGGGGGAGTGAGCAGGACCCATCCTCAGCAGCACAGACTTGGAGAGAACCTCCAATATTAATGGCAGTGACTGGCACACCTGGATGTGTCCTATTAGCATGTTTTTCCAAGGGTATTGTTTTATGGGTGGTGGGAGCTCTCGTAAGTCACGTTGCCAGTTTCTGCAGAGATCTGGGAAAGGTCTTTGAGCTCTTGGCAGTCACAGCCCCGCAGTGGGACTCAGTGCACAGCTGGACTAGCGTTTCCCTGCAGGCTGGAGGGCTCTCAGCCAGCCCTGGTGCAGCTGCAATGTGCTGCCATGTGCTAATTGGCACTGCTGAGAATCTGGCCCCTCACTTAAGGCATGCCCTGATAAGGCTGTGAATAAGTAATTATTGGTAGAATAGACTTTTTAAAAGTTGCTTTAGAAGTGTGTTCCAAACCCTGTTATTTTTCCAATAACAAACACTGTGAGGGGGCATTCAGGGAGACCTTGCAATATTTAGCTCAACGGTAAGAGGAAGGGACTTCACAGTAAAATATTTTTTTATATAAATCAAGGGAGACAACTCTTTAAACCCAATGAGAAAAGTATTCATTAATCCCCTTTCCCTCCCCTTTTCCTTCTCAAAGCTGGTCTGAAGTTTGGTTTCTAAAATGATAGAAAGGGGAAAAGGAAACAGCAAAGCACATTTGACAGCTGTGGCATCATTTTCAGTCCCACAGCAGAGGCTAAGCAGGCTGGTCTTTGCACACACAGATTTTTGTGCCTACACAGATCCCTCTGCAGGATCAGGACTGCATTAAAAAAAAAAAAAAAAAANAAAAAAAAAAAAAAAAAGGCATTTCTTCCGCAGCAATTTGCATGAAGCCCTCGTTAGATCAAAGTCTTCCTTGGCTTCAGAGCTGTCTGTTCCTCCCCCGCTCGCTCTCAGAAATGGAGGAACTGTATTCCCTTACCAACCCGTGCAACATAATTGAGATGTTGATCCTATACATGTCCCAGCATTCAAACAACATTCAAACAACAAACCTTCAGGACAGCCAATTAGTAGGCAGCCTACAAATGCTTATGGGCTGAGATAATGTGGAAAGGGGCCCCATGCTGTCAAACAGATTTACTTTAAAATTCGATGTCTCTTTCCAGAGAGAAAATCACATCCCTTGGTGCTCTGAGGAGAGCTGTTTCGTCTTCTTTTGCATGTTCTCTGCCCTTCTCTGCAATCTGTTTTTTGTGGTTTTTTTCTATTTGTTTTCCATTTAGGGAGGGAAGATCCCCATCCGATGGACAGCACCTGAAGCAATTGCCTTCCGCAAATTCACATCGGCCAGCGACGTCTGGAGCTATGGCATTGTAATGTGGGAGGTGATGTCCTATGGCGAGAGGCCTTACTGGGAAATGACAAACCAAGATGTAAGCACGTGTGAGAGCTGCTGTATGATGGGACTTTGAGGGCTCAGCATTTGTTCTGCAATCAGAGAGGCAGAATGGGGACAAGATGAGGAGAGCTGCTGTAAAAACGGCTTTGCTCCCCTATGGCAGACAGAAATGATCCTCCCATTTGATGCTCCTTTTTTTTGCAGCAACCCAGAACAGGCTGTGCGCAGAGGGAAATGTGTCTGCACACAGGCAAACCTGCTTCCCCCAGCAGACCGCTGGAGCTTCACTAATGTTGTTAAGAGCTGGAGCCTGTCCCTCCTCTGCTTAATGACAAAGGCCTGCCAGGGGATAGAAGCTGATAAACTGGCAGCATTTCATTTGTGTATTCAAACCCCTGCTGCCACGTAAAGCAGCAACTCAAGAGAGTCATGGTAAGGGCTTCGTTTCCCTGGACAAAAGCTGGGTGATTTGATCTAGTGACAGCAGTCCACAGAGCTACATCTTGGTTGTTTGTGCATTGCTGATCTCAAGAGAATAGTTTTGCTCCTGTTGTGAACATCTTGTAAGTTTGTGCTAACGGAAGCTCTTATGATTCATTTGTACGCCAGCCTTCAAGTTAGTGTCCCCTTGTTCCAGGGTTTCAGTGCCCCCTTGAGCTTCTGACCTCAAGGCCACTCTCCGAAGCATCTCCAAACAGGGAGGTGCCTGGGGACACTGTCTCCTGTCTGACTGCAGCTCGAATCCCAGCCTGGTTAAGGATATCTTGATCCTACTGCAGGGCTAGATTCTACCCTGAGCTCACCATCCAAATCTGTTCTTGTCCAAGGGTAAAAAACTTCATCCTGGTGTTGCCAGATTTTCTAGACCCCTCCTTCCTCTTTACATCTCTGAGAGCCATGATGGTGAAGGTTTCTGAGAATGCCAACTAGCACATGAGGTTGGATTCATCACGAGGCATGCAGGGCAGCCCTGCTGCCTGTGGAGATCCTACCACCAAATGGGTTTTCACCAGGATTTCCTCTGGTCACATCACCTGATGTTTTATCCTTTCTTCTTTTTTTAAGCAGCATCCCTATCCCCATGACTTTCTGATGTTTCACTGGCAGCAAAGGCTCTAGCTGAGCATTCTGTATCTCCTGTGTTTTCTTTGCGAGCCTTTGCCATCAGTGGATGTTACTACCTGTCATGCTGAGCTGCTGTCTCATCTCTCTTTGAGTCCAGGCATGGAAACAAGTGGTACCTTTGAGATGGTCACGCCACCTGAGCGCATTGTTTGGCATGAATGCCCCTCTGCTTCTGCATTGCTGAGGCTGTCACATTTGCAGGAAGTTTGGTAAAGCACTATGTGTCTACACAGGAATTTATCTCAATCAAATACGGAGACTTTCTTCCATAGTCTGTACAGAGAATGCAGTACTTGAGAGCCAAGCTTTTTCACTCACACTGAGCACTGTAACTATCTTTAGTGCTGATGCACTGGCATAGCACAGATGTTGTTCAGTAAATGCCAGGCTAAGATTAAGGCTGGTGCCAGTGAAATAACACTCCACAGCCAGGGGAATCCCTTGTCTGGATCATAACACTATGAACATCCACACTTTGCAGAACTGTTTCAAAAAACCCAAATGCCTCCATACACTGTGGGGCATGGGGTGAATTTCACACTTGCCTGGTGTGAAAGCAGAAAGCAGAGGACTGGTGAGATGTTTAGGAGCATCAGTTCCTGCTCAAGCTTTTCTTGTGTAACCTCTATGTGCTACTTGCCTCTTGCTAAGTGCAGATGGCAAGTGCCTGGATGGTGGTGGCCTCAGATCTTAGTTCAGGGCTGTGGCGTGTTCCTCCTGCAATTTTTACCTTCCTCTTTCATCTCCTCTACTTCTTTCCTCCCCTGCTTGTGTTGAGAGAAGAGTAAATGATATTAGATACAGCATTGGCTTTTGTGCAGAGAACCAAGGAGTCACATGAATTTTGGACTGTTGCACAAGAGTTTCTCGTTGCATGGCTTGTAATTAAAGCACATCATTTGCAAGCAGAGTTGATGATAAGAAAAATTATTCTCACCATGTTACAGATGTATTGCTTTAAAGGAGGTGCAGTGCAAGAGGGTAGGCAGTGTTATAACTGCAAAGGCTACAAACCACATTTTAAAGTCATACTGTTCTCTGGATGGCCCTCTAAAAATATGCTTTGGCTTGACCACAAGATAAAGCTTTGATGCAGGAATTGTTGAGAGGAATTTCGTGGCCTGTGTTGCACAGGTTGCTAAGATAAATGATCACAGTGGTTGCTTTTTAGTATTCAGACTGGTGGATTTATGAAACACAGAGCTAAAAGTGTTGCTTTGGCTTACTGGAATAGACTATCCCAAATCATCCTCTCACAAACATCCAGTTGAGGCATCCCAATCCGTAAGTGAGTAATGCTTGTCCAGAAGAGGGAGAGGGACAAAAATGCCTCCTTAGATGCAAATTTTAGCTCCTCAAGTCTTACAAAGCAGTACACACAAATGAATGGAACAGCAAATGTGCCATTTTCTCATTTTCTAAGCATTGTGGTGACTAGAAGTGACTTGGTCTTTTTTGTTTCGTTCTTTTGTTCATCTTATTGCTAGAACCCAGAGGGTACCTTCAGATGCAAGAGGGTATTTCAGCGTCCTAGCTCCTCACAGTATTTTGATACCATTTACATTGTATCACCAGGATGAATGACATCCTGTAAATTGAGTTAACGCTATTGATTGTGATGTTACTGCCAGGAATATCAAACACGCATAACCCCATTGCAGATGTAGTTCAGATATTCTGAGCTGGTGCCAGATGGTCTGCTCCCTGTCTTGCTACTATTTTCTTTCTGCTACAGCTGGAGGGTTATCCATTATTGTTATAAATACACACATGGACACAGCAAATAACATTCTCATGGTTGTGCCACACTGAGGCTTTTTTTATAGGGCAGCTGCAAATTCAGAATCAGCGGCCAGCTGAAAAGCATGATGTAAAGAACAGACAGCGCAGATACCATACTGTGGTGGGGCTAGGTTTTGATGCTGGGAGCAACAGCCAGGCCTTAGAAGAGATTGTCTTGCAAGTACAGGTTGGGTGGAGAGTGGTGCAACTGCTTCTCCGACAGATGAAATCTTAGGTGGGTGCACAAGGACTGCATATGTTGTGGCCAAGATCTTCAGATGTGCTTACTACCCTTGGAGGAGTTCATTAAGCCTTGCCTAACTACCTCTCTACTATGTACATCCTTAGGGAGTTTGAGGTTCCCGCTACTGCTGCTCAGCCAACCTGGCTCATTCCACTTAACAAAAAGCTCTGTGATGGAGAACAATTTGAAAGCAATTCATGAGGTCCTGAATTTTGGAGCCTTCTGAAATGCAATGCCAGCCTGATGCAGCTCTTCGTGTACTGCTCATCTAGGAGTAAAGATCACAAAAAATCAACTTCCATGCTAACCCCATAGCCTTCTTTTTAAACGCAGGATGTGTTCAAATCAGGAGACAGTGCCTAGAACGAGTGGCATCTGTGGCATTCAGTTCTTGGAGTCCCACAGTGAACCACTGTGGTTTTCCACTTAGCAAATATCTGCTTCCACCCTCTTTTGGTCAAGGAGTCTTGGGAGTAGAGGGTGTGAAGATCGGCTGCTGGAACTCTCTTGGCACAGACGCAGACCCTTGTGGTTTGAAATGTGAGCTGCATTCTCTTGAAAATTTTAATGGTTCAAAATGGGAACTGCTGGGCTTGGAGCCCTGCTGTAAATCTGCCCAAATCTGGGGAGAACAAGTTGCTTTCTTCAATTCTGCCCTCATTTATTGATTTCTCCCTTTCAAGAGAGCAGGCAGCACATGTGCATACCACTTGTTTTAGATATAAAACCATAGATGGTTTGTATTTGAAATCAGTGCAACAACTCCACTGGTTTTAATTTACATACTCTCAGGCTGACATTTTAAATTCCTGGCAGAAATGTGGCCACACTGAGAAACGACTAGACCCAGACAGTATTGAATGATATATGAGATGGTTGTTCTGCTTCTGCCTTGAATCCATCCATCAATTAGCATTCAAAGTCTCTTTTGAAATACAGTCAGACGTTTATTACTGTAATACAAATTTGCGGTCTAGCACATGCCTTTTCATTTAAAAAGAAACCAACATCTGAATAAACAAAATCAGTGCACTCCATGAAGATGCCAGAAAGCCCTGTAGGTTGCTTTTTGTGGACTTAGCATAGGCTCCAAGAGTTTCCTGCCATATAACCTACAGACCGCAACTGAGCTTTGAACAAGCACAACCTGACAATCTGGCCCCCTGGTTGCAGCAGTGCCTTGGCTTTCTGGATTCACTTTGCAGTGACCAAAAATTAAGTTATTCAACATGTCCCACAGAAAATATGAAAGATAGCAGGTTCAGTGGGTCTGCCTCTTACACGCAAAACTGAGAGGTGGCAGGATTCTACATGAGCTTATTGCTGGTCCCAAAGTTCTATATTTAACTCCAGTTGCATTTGGGAAAAAGGAGAGAGGAAGAAAAGCCTTGTGTTTTTTGTCTCCCGTAGGTGATTAAAGCTGTGGAGGAAGGCTATCGCCTGCCAAGTCCCATGGACTGCCCTGCTGCTCTGTACCAACTAATGCTCGACTGCTGGCAGAAAGATCGCAACAGCAGGCCCAAGTTTGACGAAATTGTCAGCATGTTGGACAAGCTCATCCGTAACCCAAGCAGCTTGAAGACGTTGGTTAATGCATCAAGCAGGTACAAACTCAAGCCAGAAGCATTTCTCAGAGCAAGCTCCTTGTCTGAATACCCACCTCTGGGGTTGAATTCTCTCTGATTATTTAGCCTGGGTGAATCTGTGGGTGGATGTTCCTCCAGCTTCATTATGTCCGGGAGAGTTTTCTCAAATCAACTTTTTCTGTTGCAGTCGGCAGCCAGGTGAGCAATTCACTTACTCTACATGCAGTGCTGCTGCCACAAAGAAAATTACTGTGGTCTGTCTTTTGGAAACAGGAGTTTCAGCAGTATTTATAGGTCTATGATAAAGCTACCTGTGCTCTACCCCAAGGCTAGAGACAGCAAGACTTCAGTGCATGAAGTAGATAGTAAATGCTGCTCAAATTATCTGCCTTTTGACTTTATTTTTGTAATACAAATGAAGAGCATCTCTTGGGTAAACTTTTAAGATGTGCAAAGCTCACAGATGTCCAGGTACATCCTTCTACAACTACTCCCAGGCGTGCTAGCTGCCACTGTAAGTTGTGAGAGACTTGGTAATCATGAGAGGATCTTTGTGGTTTCCAACGCACTCAAACACTTAGCTAAAACCACATTAAATAAATAGAGCAGCCAGTTTGCATTTAAACATGAATCTGAATAGCTACACAGCTACAAGTAAGTAAGCACAGTCAAGAAATAAAGCTGCACTTGGGGAAAAAGAGCTAAATATTTTTTAGTGAGTTTTAGTACTGGCATCTCCACCATACTGGAGTCTTGGACAGGCTTTTTCTACGAGCCATCAGTGTTGCTAATCACTCAGTCCCTTGCAAGGTCATGAAGGAGTAACAAATATATATATCATTGATGCTTCGGTGATGGCAGTGGAGCTCCCCTAATTAACACTGGATAAGGCCCTTCAGAAAGGCTTATTCCCAGAGGAGGGGAAAAAAAAAAAAGAGACATTGTTTTCCTAGGACAGGTATGAGGGAAATAAGATGAGGTTAGACTGGTGGTGTGGACCAAAACAGATGTACTATTGTGAGCTTATAGTCATCTGTCTTCAACCTTCAGAGTGGGTCTTGCACAGCTGCATGTGGCCCATCTCACCTGTTGCAGCTGGACATCCCCACAGTGGCATGTCTCCACATTTGGCATTTCATGCCCTGAAAGAGAAGAACCTGAAATCTCTGTTAATTTTTAAATAAAAGATGGATCTGATTCCTCGGGCAATTTTACGTGCATTATTTACTGTCTGAAGAAGAAATTATTCTTATTAGCAATTGGATGTAATGTCAGTGCCAGCAAACCTGCAGGAAAAGGTTTATGATAGCATAAAATATGTGATGTTTTTCTTTTATTTTCAGTTCAGAACAGTTATTTTCCAGGCCTGTTATGCAGTGGCTCATGCACTATTTTATACCAAACTGTTATGCCAGAAAAGAGGAAAGTAGGCAGCAAACCATTTCCTTGAGCTGCTAAGCGCTTTGCTGATGCTTTATTCCATGAACAGGTCCCTGCAATTCCAATCCTCTGGCTTTCAGAGCTGCTGTGAGTATTTTTGATATGGATGGAGCACCTGAACACCCAGGCTTTGGGGCTGTATTTCCATACTCATAGATTGCTCTGCCCAGACAATAGTAATTCAAAAGGAATCATAATTTCAATGTAGAGCAGCACTAAAGGATTTTTTTATGTATGTAATGTGTTCTTTATGGAAATTCTCATTAATGCAAATAAGGGAGGAAGTCACTCTCTACATTACAGCGTGTGAATATCAGTAGGTACCTCATGACATTAGTGATGAAAATCCACTTCTCATTATGATTACTTAGGAGTTTTGAATTTCTCATGTGTATAAAATGTTATGGGAAGCCATTATGTTCTTGGTACTGCAAGTATTCACATTTTATTGGACCCTTCAGCATTGCTATTAAGTAAACAAATAATACTAATGTGCTCATAAAATATATGAAGATTCCTGAAGTGCTATAATAATATAATATCTCAGCTCCCCTTCTAGTTTAGAGTCTTATAAGTGTAATACTCACCATCAGAGGCTGACCCAGAAAATGTTTTTTTACCTGTGGATAATAATCTTCACACAAGGCTTATGTTAGCTGTATGTCCCGCTTTACAAAGCAGACAGCAAATCTAGTTTCTTTCCTGCCTGACCTTGGACAAGCCTCCTCTGCTCTCTGCACATCATTAGTAGGGTGGTGGACCTGTCCATGGCACGAGTTGCTTGTGCTAGGTACTCTATCGATGCTTCTGCCACGGTGAAGGGTTATATTTGTCTCAATTGCTTCTTCCATGCATGGCATAACTGAGCAGGTAGCAATTGCCATGGCGAGGTCTGGAGTGAGGGAGCAGTCTACCTCTAGTTTCAGGGCTGGAGCATGGTTGGAGCATTGCTGCTCTCTGCAGGGCTCGCTGGATGTTGTCCGCATCTGAAACCCCCATATGACTCTGCAGGAGCAGCCCCTGAAGCGTTAACAGCAGCCTACCATTGATGGACACTGCCGGGAAATGTAATTTGGGTTTCAGCTTCCAGGCTCTGGGCTGCCTTAAGTTAATTATGAGCTTTAAAGGCAGAGGAGGAAAACAGAGCAGGAGGAGTGAAACTGAAAACTTTGAATTAAGAGTGACTGGGGGAGCCTGCTTGTAGCCAAGAGGTAACAGGGATCACAGAATCACAGAATATGCTGAGTTGGAGGGAATCCACAGGGATCGTTGAGTCCATCTCCTGGCCCTGCACAGGACCATCCATGAGAGGCACACCATGAGAGTATTGTTCAAATGTTTCTTGAACTCTGTCGGTTTTGGTTCTATGACCACTTCCCTGGCGAGCCTGTTCCAGTGCCCAACCACCCTCTGGGTGAAGAACCTTTTCCCAATATCCAACCCAAACCTCCCCTGACACAACTTCAGGCCATTCCCTCAGGTTCTGTCACTGGTCACCACAGAGAAGAGATCAGCGTCTGTCGCTCCTCTTCCTTCCCATCAGGAGGAAGTTATGACAGCAATTAGCTCTCCCCTCAGTCTCCTCTTCTTCAGGCTGAACAGTCCAAGTGACCTCAGACACGCCTCATACGGCTTCCCCTCAAGGCCCTTCACCATCTTCGTTGCCCTCCTTTGGACACTCTCTAAGAGATGAATATCTTTCTTATATTGTGGTGCGCAAAATGCACACACTATTCAAGGTGAGGCCACCCCAGTGCAGAGCAGAGCAGGAGTATCCCCTTCTCGACCAGCTGGTGATGCTTTGCCTGATGCCCCCCAGGACACAGTTGGCCCTCCTGGCTGCCAGGGCACTGCTGACTCATATTCAATTTGCAATTGACCAGGACCCCCAGGTCCCTCTCCATGGCAGTGCTCTCCAGCATCTCATTCCCCGGTCTCTATGTACATCCAGGGTTGCCCCATCCCAGGTGTAGAATCCAG
>VZRE01002170.1:0-122183 GCA_013396775.1 Cephalopterus ornatus
CTCTCCCCTGTCTGGCTGGGAAGGGGAGCAATAGAGCGCCTGGGTGGGCACCTGGTGTCTGGCCAAGGTCAACGCACCACACATGGATGCCTGTTACAAACAGCAGTGATCCTGCTTCCCAACTCAAACAAATTATAGCTGAGGCTTCAAAGCATTTGCTTGGGAGGGAGGACATGGGCATCCCATACAACATAATATTTCAAAGAGGCAGCATTAATGTACAAGTTCTCTCTTTATGTTTTTGTTTGAATTGTATTGTTGATGGCTAAGAGTATGTAAGAATCAAGCAATACAATCTGCCATCTCCCCAAACTGATGTTTGTCTTTGCAACTCATATCATAAATATCTATACGCTGCTCATGATTTGTTAAGTGGAACCCTTC
This sequence comes from Cephalopterus ornatus, assembly GCA_013396775.1. NCBI lineage: Eukaryota > Metazoa > Chordata > Aves > Passeriformes > Cotingidae > Cephalopterus > Cephalopterus ornatus. The sequence goes on from VZRE01002170.1 coordinate 385, forward strand.
TGGGAACTGAAAATCTATTTAATTTATCATAGAATCATAGAATCAACCAGGTTGGAAAAGACCTCTCAGATCAAGTCCAACCCTTGATCCGACACCACTGTGGTTACTAGACCATGGCACTAAGTGTCACATCCAGTCTCACGTTAAAAACCTCCAGGGATGTGAATTCACCACCTCCAAGGGCAGCCCATTCCCATGTCTGATTACTCACTCTGTAAAAAATTTTTTCCTAATAATTCAACCTAAACCTCCCCTGGCGCAGCTTAAGACCATGCCATCTTGTCCTACTGCTGGTTGCGTGGGAGAAGAGACTGACGCCCACCTGGCTACAACCTCCTTTCACGTAGTGGTAGAGAGTGATGAGGTCTCCCCTGAGTCTCCTCTTCTCCAGGCTAAACAACCCCAGCTCCCTCAGCCTCTCCTAACAGGACTTGTGCTTGAGTCCCTCCACCAGCCTCGTTGCTTTTCTCTGGACCTGCTCCAGCACCTCAATATCCTTCCTGAACTGAGGGACCCAGAGCTGGACACAGTACTCAAGGTAGAGTAGATGAAAATATTCTGCTGGTATATACCTTCCTGGTCTGAATCCGTTTCCTAGACAAGTAAAGAACCTTTTAACTCACAACAGTTCAATCCACTAATAGAAATGATTTTGCATCAAAATGGATAGCTCAATTAACAGTGTTTGATCCTAGAACAGAGAGTCAGAAGCAAGAGAATGGCCATCCTGATATGAGATTGCTTGAAAAAAAATCCCCTTGTGAGAGAGAAATCTGTGCAGACACAGTTTCTCCCTATTCCTGTAATAACTCCCCAAGTACACTCAGACATGCCACTTCTGTCTTCAGAGAGCATCCTGAAGAAAAGAGGTCTCCGCTCCCTTTCAAGTAAAGGGAATTTGATAAAGGATAGTGAATGGAATTGAATAGCTCTGGGCAGAGATGCTTAATGCCCATTAGAAAGGTGATAGCTGGCCCAGAACAGTGGAAGGAGGCAGACAGGCAAGTTTCCAAAGCTCTTCTGCAATTAGGCAGGCCTTTCAGCCCACCAGACTCCCAGAGATAAGTATCTGCCCATGGTATGTAGACTTCATCCACTTAGAAGACTTCATACATCAGTTTCAGAACTCAGATGATATTCATGTCAGCACAGATCCACAAGATCTTTTGAGGGGAATCTGAACTGTTCAGGCAAAATCCCCTGCTGTGTATCCTGAGCTCTTCAGACAGAGTCATTTTTTGGGCCTGAGGATGAGGCACTCTACTCCTACAAAGTCAGGTTTATCTATCCTGGGCTGTACTTAGACAAGTATTCCTGACTCCACTGTAGTGTTTTTTTCCCCATAATGACACTTCTGAAACTGTAGCAATCACTTAGGATGTTATATTAATATACTTATTAGTCTGTAGCCCATGGTGACAGGCAGCAATGCTCTTGTGACTCCATGCCCTTCACTGTAGCAATTTCAATATTGCAGAAACATAGCTTTTTTTAAGGCATTATTTCCCTCTCCCCCCAAATGATATTTCATTTAGTATTTCATTAACATGAAAAAATACTCTGGCAGATGTTGTTCTCAGAACACTAAACAATTTCCAAAACTCTTGTTATTCAAACAACATCTCAGATTGCTCTGCTTCTTTGCCATTTGGGACAAGTGGCCAGGTGAGAGATATTATGGTTTTCTCTGCTGAGAAGAAGTCATTGTGACAAAATAAATGGAATATTTCTGCTTTCTCTGATTCTTGTGGAGAGGACAGAAGGCTGGTTCTCGGTAGCCACAAGCCAGTAAGAGGAAACACCTGTTCTGACTCAAATCCAGCCCTTCTTCTTTAGCCTTTAGAAACCATAGCACAACCAAAGACAAAGTTCTGTAGAGAAAAAAAACACCTCGCATTCATGGCAAACATCTTTTTAGGTATATCCATCCTAATATGGACTTGATGAACAGACGTTCTTTTACAAGAATCACTGCAATCCAGAATGTCTTGCACTACTTCCTTACATACATGCATAGTAAGCAGTGTCTGAACCCTGCTTCACAACTTCTGTTGCTGTGTACCAAGTGCAGCACTATGTCAGACATGGCTGAGACATTCCAAGACTTCCTACTTGATAGGATGGTGCAGCAGGAAGAACTGATGAGCTTACAAAGATATCTGGCCTTCACAGAGGACCAAAGGACATAAGTAAGAGGTGACAAAGTGTCTTCAGAAATCACTGACAAGTGTAACCTTTTCCTGAGGAGTCACTTGTAAAGCAGATCCGTTAATGCATTACCCAATGCAAGAGAGCGGCCTGGGCAATGACTCAGTGCTGACATGTACTGACTCACAAGCACAGTTTATCAGAACACTGGGGCTAAGCACGTCTCACGCTCAAATGCAAACCTACAGAAGCAAAGAACTTAACAGCTGGGTATGCCTTTTGGTGGCAGCATTGTCCTAGATAAGCTTACACTGACTGCCACCGCGCACTCTTAAAAAGGGTCTTATTGCTGCAGACTCACAGATCTTATTCCTATGAGTTGAGACAAATCGCATGGTTTTCTGTCAGTCTTTATGACATAGAGGAACATGAAGTAGCATAAAGTGAGCACATTAAAACATTATCTCTCCTATGTTTTGACAGCAGGTTTCAGTATCTTCCTAACTGCTCCTTTTTACTTCCTTTCCCTGCTGCAGCCTAAGCCTGCCTTGTCCTAGCACACTGCAGCCTCTGCTTCATCTTGGCCTCTGCTGCCATGAGCTCTGCCAGCGCTGGCCTGGGCACCTGCTGAATTATCCTGCATAGTTCTTCTCTGAGCACTGGCTCTTCTCTAAGCCTTCCTGGGGAGGCACAATTGGCAGCTTGGGAAAGGGAGGTTTTGACAATATATTGGGTAATCAATCAAGAAGGAAGAGAGTGCTTTCGAGGCATCTCTGACACACCTGTCCTACATTTCTTGGAGCAGACTTGGATACCTGCCTGCCTTTGAACAACAGCATTAGGTATGTATCCTGCAGGTAGGATTAGTCAGGGTGGGCTGAATTTTTCAAGCAGTTTAAATAGAGAAAAGATTGAATCCTGAGCTTACACAGAGTTTAAACATAGGCAATTAGAGATAAGAAACCAAAAATGGAAAATGCCCTTGCACTCACCAACAGTGTGCAGTTATGTCTAATTAAGGTGAGGAGCAGACCCAACTTGATGCTTCTCTCATGCATTCAAGCCTGTGCTAGGCTCCACTTTGGTGAAGTCTGTGTTACAGAGACATTTGTCACAAGCAAACACCTGTGAAGTCCATTTGTCACCGACCATTACACATTGCTGTGTACAACTGAGGTGGCACTTCCTGGCTCCGCATGTGTTGGGCCACAGCACTTCTGAAGTCTCTTTTGGACTAAGTTTTAATTTAGCTACAGATCACTCTGTAACACAGAATACGCCTCCAACAATCCTATGAAAAAGAGAGGTCCCAGTTCAACTGCCTTAGACTTGAGGACCAGTGATCAGCCCATATCGAAACCTCCTCCTTCCCTGAACGCACTCCTAGACAGAACATTGTCCACAATGTAGTTTACAGTTTTACCCCTTTAACTGCATTCAACAGAGACAGGCAGGAGAAGAGGACTTAATTTAGACAGGAAAAGAATCTGACCGATCTATCTAACACAGGCAGGAAAAAAAAACAACAAAGCTTCCTCATGTCTGAGGAGCATTCATGGTATTTGTCAGAGTACCTGAAGAAGCACAGGTATTTTTCCAATCACTTTTGTTCTTTATTGTCTTGGGGTTTTTTTTTGTTTGTTTGGGGTTTTTTTGTTTATTTGTTTTTCGTGTTGGTTTGTTTTGTTTCCCTCTACAGTAGCTGCTAATAGAATCTTCCTAATTTCAGCCTTTCCTGGCCAGTTGTAAACCAGATCATTTACTGCTTGACCACTACACATGTGAATACCAACCCAAGAAGAAGAGTTCACCCTTATAATTCATACCAGCCCTTCATTCAGGTGGATAATCAGGAACATTTAATGGTCATGTACTGTTAACCCTCTTCTGGCATGAAAAGTTTGGTGTCAAAAGACTTGTAGCTACAAACACAATGCAAGGAACAATGTCTCCATCTGCAAAGACTGTATTCATATTTAAAACTGCTTTGACTGCTTCACAATCCTGTAAAATCTAACATTTCTGCGAAGTATTTTCCATGTAAACATAACCTAACCTAGAGTCAACAAAATGCAAAAAATAAGTGGAATTTGGAGCAAAAAAAGTAACTTGCATCGTGTCACCAATTTTATTTCCATTAAAATGACATTTTAATTTAATTATGTCTCATAAGCAGTACACATTAAACCCAAGCTACACGTGAGAAAATACAAAGTTTTCCTGTAGTTACCATTCAGCTTTTCCTACAAAATTTTCAGTTAAAAGCTCTAATAAAAAAAGATAAAAATCTCATATGGAAAGCAAATGTTATAAAGCAAGATAAAACATCTGAAAGTTTTAATACTGTTATTGAGAAGTATGTTTAATGATTCCTGAAGCCAAAGTAACTTATTTTACTTAAAAACTATTCTGTTGAGCTAATATTATTTAATATACTATCAATTTTAGGTACAGTAATTTAACATTTTAAACAGCATACCAGTTCAGGAGACAACATCCAATAAGTTTTCAACATATTGAAAATGGGAAAATATAAATATATACTGGTTAATACAGGTTAATTAAGCCTCTTCCTTTGGCCTCATTTCCCTGAAAAACCTGTAAAAGTTTATAAATTTTCCATTTATAGAATTTATTTTTTTTTGTTTGCCCTTAAGTACATTTAGCCTTATTCAAAATTACAGTATTGCACTGATTAGATTTTGTGCAATAATATATAAAAGTAACAGAATTCAGAGATGAAGCAAAACTAGATATAGTCTATGATTTCTGTATGTATGTGTGTACACACATGCATAGCCAATATATGATTTTACTGCATGTGTCCAAAAAGTTCATATTGTTCCCAAGACTTTCACAAAACTCCTGGTGCCTTGGAATATTTAGAGTCATGTATTTCAATAATACTAAAATGCTAAAATTGAAAAGCAGCACCTGTAATAGGAGTCTACAATGCATAAAACGGAAAAGGAAAGCTTTATCATCCAAAAGCAGAAACACCTTCCAGACAGGGAAGGAAAACATAATCTACATCTTCTAAATATTAGCACTGTACTTTGCACTTTGCCAAAGACAGAATAATGCTGTATTGTAAACAAACTGTATACCACAGCTCTTGCTACTCAAAAAGCACGTACGTTAAAGGCAAAGTTTCCTACGATAAGCTATGTTCCTTGCAGGTTACTTCTTTCAGCAGTAAATATCATTACAAACCTGATTCAGAGCAACTTCTGCTGGACAAACTTCTGCTTCTCCTACCCAGTCCCAAATTCCTGCTGTCATAAATGGAAAAGTAATGACTGAAAGTGATTTTATTAACATACTTGCTCTAAAAGCCAGCTGCAGGTAGTGTGGAAACTGTTGGTGACAAGGGGTGGTGGCTTGGCAGCCCAAGCGATTGGACGGCGGAGAGCTTGTCCACTATTTGCCCAGCCAAGGCAGGCAGGCAGAGAGAGAGGGAGAGAAGGTCTTGCAGGTGTTCTGATAAATCGCATGACTTTCTTGAAGACACAAAATCCAAGTGGAATGCCATTTTCTACATTTAAACACACCTATGTGTGTGCAGACAAAATGCATGCTGTATACTCCCTCATGCAGTGAGGGAGTAGTGTAATTTTCCCTACAGGGAAACCTTTCACATATCCTGGAGAAAATGCAGATGCCAAACTTGGTATCCCACTGGGATACCAAGGCAAAATCTTTCCACAGCCCTTGTGAAAAATAAACTGGCTTTCAAGCATGTTGAAGGATACTTCACAGTAGACTTAAATGCAATAGCACAGCATGAAAACAGGTTTTTTTGAGTAAAGTTTAGAAGAATATAAATAATTTTAAAAGTACTGCTGTGGTAGAAACAATGCAGGAGACAGTATATTTACAGAGCCTGGTTAGAACCCATTCTGTTGAACTGGGTAGATGTAACTATAGATCTTGTACTTCTTTATATGGCTTGAAATGTAAAAATGCTGAACATTCGAATTAAAACAAGCCAAATATTCCCATTACACAACCAATAAATAAACCTCAGTTTCTTAAAAAATAGCTTCCAGCATAAACCAACCCCCAATGTACAATTTACAGCTGTATTTTTATTACTTCCAATGACAGACAACCCCACTCCAAACAAGTAGTAGCATTTCCAGTCAATATTATTCATGGCATATTGTTTACTTTTAAACACGCATGTTTGAATCACTTTATTTTTGTTCAGCTAACACTCAAAAGACAAACCTTGCAGAGAAAAGCCCTTTGCTTCTCATCATGGAAAAGTGTTCCCTACAAAAATATGCAGAAAAACACATTATGTGGCAGCCTCTGTAACTTTCTCTCAGCTTTCAGTTTTCCATGAGCATAGAGTCTGCCAGTGCTCCAGAAGCAGAGAAGGCTCCTCTTCCTTCCCTCATGAAAAGTCCTGCTTCCTTCAGCCACATGCAAGGAAAGAATACAACCTTTCCTCAGCTTTCCCAGATCCAAGGAGAAATGCCTCCAAGAAGAGTGTGCTCCACAGGGGTGGGCCATGTTTCAAGACCAGGAGTCCAGCTTACATTATCCAAGGCAATTCTTTTCTTAAAGTCTAAAAAGGTGTTACAGGAAAGGTCTTGTTTGTTGAAGCTCTAATGATAACAATATTAATCCTTTCCCTCGTGTTGATCGCACCTTTATTAAATATGAACTTTATCTCTTTCACTGTTAATACCCAGTCAGAAATTTTGCTACAGGTTACACTTCTTGTGCAGAAATACATGAAAACTACTTTTAAGGAGCATCACTCTGACCTGTGACAATATCTAGGCATTTTTTTACCAAACTAGTACTCCCTAACATGGCCATGAACAACTTGAGAATTACTCAGATGGTTCTTGAATATCTCCAGTAGGGGAGACTCCACGACCTCTCTGGGCAATCTGTTCCAGTGTGCAGTCACCTGCAGAGTAAAGAAGTTCTTCCTCATATTTAGGTAGAACTTCCTGTGTATCAGTTTCTGCCCATCGCCTCTTGTCTTATTGCTTACCTCCTGGCTGTGATAACAATTCATCCCAGGTAACACCAGTAAATTTATGGATCATTACAAAGACAGAAGAGCTGGGCTGCTGTGGTTCATCTGACTTGCTAAAACTTAATCCGGGGAACAGCAGCACATAGGAGCTACACTGCTAAAGGCATTAAAACTTAGAACTGTCCTGGCTCCCGGTCAAGAGGCAGGGAGAGTGCCCGGGCTGGTGAAATAAAATAGTTTGCATCTGTCGTGCCTTGATCTAGTGCACTGTGGGGTGGATTAGTATGTCCCCATTACGTAGTGTTTGGATCAAAGGTCCTATGGACAGACCCTCAGACAGTTTTTGTGTGTGTTTTCAGTAATGCATGCTCAAAACAACAAGAAGACTATGTTGCCACCCAGCAGAGTGTTGTTTTTGTGGATTCAACTGAAAGGTGTATTTGTGTGCCTCAAGGTGTGTCAGAAAGCAATATCAGAGATGTTCATGAAGGGATGGGGTCTAATGGGGTATCAGTGAAGGATGCCAGACCTGGTGCTCTTTGGACAAGATTGAGCTTACAGAGTGCTGTCTGGTGGCAGCTTCCTGCAGTAGCATATCCAGCTTCTCTCTCAGAGGAAATTTTTGTTTCTCTCCAGGAAAGAGCTGTGGTACATCCACTCTGTGGCTCCCAGTTTGTTTCCAGGTACAAATCCAACTGTGTTTTGATCAAAAACATTACTTTATAGCTTAAGTTCTGACTTTAGAGACTTAGCAACTATATCACACTTGGATTAACATAAAACACCTCATCCAACAGTTCTCTGACTTGCATACCCCAGGGGCTTTCGTAGCACATTCTTTCCATAAAGAAGTTGATCAGAAATTCTCTTCTTGCCAGGAAACAGTTGACCACATTAGAGAGAATGAACTGAAAGACAAAATTATTTTATTTATTTTATTTTCCTATGGAAGGATGCTTTGAAGACTTTCTCTTAGAGTGGTAAAAAGAAACATATCTTTATAGAGTTATGCAGACATTCATGTTAAAGGAATTTTAAATGTACAAAAAAAACCCCAAACCATTAATTTGTGAAACTCTTGCACAGTCCGAACAAAGTACTGCAGGTACTGAAGTGATAAACTCATTAAAAGCTGCTCTGCTGTTGACTCTGGATTGTCTCACAGGTACAGTCTCACAGCTACAGGCCAAAAATACGTGGAGTTCTACATAACTAGAGGTGCTAACTTTGCACATGAAGATCCATGTGCTTGCCCCTATAACTACACATACTTCATCAGTTAAACATGAACAAAAGTGCTCGCAGGACTGGGCCTTAGTGAACCATGGCAACCCCTTGACTTTGCAACTGACTGTAACAAACACAACTTCAGATGTGCACATGAAAAAGAAACACGTTTTGTACAGTTTGTGCAGCTCTGATGGGTTACGAGAAGATGTACTAGTATTCATAAGGGGATTCATCAGGTGATTTCATTTTAGTGGTTCTGAGAATAAAAATCCAGTGCAATCTATGAGCTACTGTGCTTAAAATAATCATAAACATTCAAGAGAGAAAAAAAATCTTTATATAGCTCAACAGTAATGTAGGCTATCTCTATAATGTTACAGCAGCATAAGTTCTGAAGAGAATAAATTATAATTCGACACTTTTTAAAGGGCTTCCTATCTATTAAAATGTATTTATTTTGAATGTTGTCGTTTAAGCAGATTACTGAAATTAGTTCCTACAGAATGCTGTACAGATTAAAGTAAAATGATCACTCATCAATTCTCTCACCTTTTCTTTAATAATTTTTTTTGAGTTTGTACTTAGAAAAATACCTCAAATCCTGACTTCTGTAAAAGAAATATAATACATCCTATAAAAATAATCATATACTATTAGACTAATACAAGCAGGAAGAATAAATCTGCAATCCTGCATCATTTCATATGTAAAAAGAAGAAGGGCTACATTGGCACAAATTCCTATTATTTATTCTGATCCAAGAATTAGTCATGTAACCTAATATTAAGCATATCCCAAGCAGCTACTAGCTATCATTTGTTGAATTAAAAATATTCCCAGGGGTCTAAAGAAAATGTTTGTAGTGCTGACTCACAGTGCTGTCCCTAAGTCAGAGTTTTGGAGAAGCTTTGGAGAAGGAAAGTAACTATTTAAAGCCACAGTATCTATAAAAAAAAAATCCACACATACTTTTTTGGCCCAAATCCACACCTTGAATACAGGATAAATATAGATAGGAAATTCAGATAGAAAAGTTTGTAATACAAACTTTGTAAATACCAAGAAGAACTAAGAAAATCCAAGTAAAACTAACAAACACTTGATCTGTAATTGATCAAGTAACTGAGAATAAACTGCAATGCTATGTCTTGCCAAGATAGGGAATGAAGCTGTTTTGCATCTCCCTGGACACCTGGGAAAGGAGCATCAGATGCAGCTCCACATTGCAGCCTGGCAAGGAGAATGAGGAAGGCACCACCACCATTTGAAGCGTGAGTACACTTCTCCATTAGAGGCATGAAGTTACAAACTTTCAATAAGAGCAAGCAGAAAGACGACCAAACAAATTAAGGCACTGTGCATTTTTTGACATGCAGGCTATTGGATAACATTCTGCTTTTCATAAGGCTGATGGAACTCATAACATAGTGAACCGAAGCCAACTTAAATGTTCAATTTATGACAAGCAGTCCATGTTTGAGCCAAATACTAATGACCATATATATTTTCTTCTAATGGCAACTTAGGTAGGTAATCAGGCACATTTCATAGAAAGTATCCCAGCCTATGCAAATGCAACTAGCATGGAAAAATAGTACTTAAATCTCAAAATTTAAAAAAGAAAAAACACCAAGCCTTTTACCCAAATAATGGGGCTCTGAGTTATTATTAGAAGTTACATAAATATGTATAGATATAATAGTTTTTAGTTGTTTTGAATGGGCTTCCTTTACAGTTTTTTAAGGTCACCTTGTTTTAGTTATCAGTTTCTTCATTACCTGAATTAAACAACTGAAAATTTATTTTCCAATCCTACATGTAGAACTATCATCCTTCAACTTACTCTTTTTCACCCCAGCCAATCTCTTTTTTCAGTTTATTTGGATTTTTTGTGTTGTTGTTGGAATATTTGTGAGGGGGTTTTGTTGGGTTTTCTTTAAAAATTTTAAAGAAATTAGTTTTTCTTTAAAAATGTTTTAATTGGAAAGGCTAAAAAATGATCTTTTCTCCTGTATCAAAAAAGGGAAATCTTTTCAGTTTTTATCTTTAATGAACGTTGCTTTCCTATAAAAAACAATTTTGTCCAGAAAATTTCTACTAATTCCATTTCTACTTAACAATCATTTTCCATGCTGGAAAATGCCTGCAAAATGATAGGAAGGTTGCTGTTTTACTCTTTTTAATCAGTAACAGGGCTTTACCTTTCACCCTCGGTTACTAAGTTTCCGTAACAGTCTCTTGTGTAAGACACAAGCAAAAGCCTCTTAGAAGCTAACATCAGATCAATTCTAGGTATCTATATCTAGGTATATCGAAGCATAAAATTCTGAAAAATTAGTAGAGATGTATTTACAAATACAATCTTTTTCACTGATCATAGGAAAATATAAGCAATGACTGCAACATCAAAATTAAATCCCAACCCCCTCCCTGCTGAAAATTTTATTGATTTGTACAAAAGCTAGTGATTCTTTAAAAGGGACTTAGCCACTGATTTAAAAGTAGAGCCCTTTCACATGCCTCAGCTCCTGAGGTGGCTTCTAGAATGTTTATAAAATCTGTATTTTTTCATGGCTTTGTCTTTGTGTTCCTGTGCACTTCCACAGAGGAGTCGAATAGTCCAAAAAGTAGCCTAATTTCATGGTACGAGAATGGAAATTAAGCAAAGAACTAATGATTCACCTAATCTCCCTCCTCCCTTCCCAACCTCAACTGGCTGGTTTGATGGCATAAGTAGTATCAGATCCAGGGGTTCCTACTCCACTGAGGTTGTCCAGTCGCATCCCTGGGTCACAGCACCTCTCAGCCTGTTTGACCAGTGCTCCACACACTAATGGGATCCAGGACATCTTTTTCTTTTAAAAAACAGTGCAATTAATTTTCTGTGTTGAGTTACTGGAAACTCTTTAACTCAAATTTATAAATATAAAAAAGTGGACTTTTCCCCTTTTTTATATGGGGGCCAAGAAAGAAAGAAGAGAGAGTGGAGAAGAGGGAAAGGATGAATATATCTAATTTAAGACTAAAAGAAATCATGGACAATACTGGAAATAGCCTTACAAAAATATCATAGAGCAAGGGAAGGAAAAGAATACCTATTACACACCTTACTTGTTTCTATATGACTTTTTGTGGAAAAGATGGACATGGAAAAGATGCCATCTTAAAAGGATTACAAAAAATCAAAACCAAACCAAACCCAAAAAACCCTTAGGTTACCTAATCAAGGTGTCACAACTTTCTCATAATAAAACATATAAAATGTAGCATATATTAATTATCTGACAACTGTAAGAGTTTTCAAAAGTTAAGTTTTTTTTCTTTTGCTTACAGAAATCCAACAATTAGATGCACATGTTGTTTATATTCCATACTTCTTTTATCTAAAGTCAAAGGCAGTAAGAATTAATTTAAGAGATTCTTGCATGAAAGTTTTGAGAAATCTCCCCTTTGCTAGCAAATATTGCTTTAAAATAATGGCGAAGTATTTAAAGTAGGATCCATCCCTTGATCTCTTCTGGACTTTAAATATTAAATCAGAGAAGATTCTGCTTCCATTCTGTGCAAAAATGGAACTGTGACAGCCCAGCGCCACTGGCAGTCATCACAAACACCACAGAACGCGTGTGCTCAGGACACAGCTGTGATTTATTTTAGACATATATATCAGAACAATACAAAACAACATAAATGGGAATAGTTAATTCACATGACAAAAATAAGCTGGATCTCCAGTGCTTAATCCCAGAAACATTAAACAGCGTTCTGTGGTCTGAAGTTACTGCAGTTAAGACCACCCCACATTCTTTGCAGGTACTTTCTGCAAAATCAAAACCACTTCTTTCCAAGATGAAATCCCCAAAATAATAAGTAACTGCAAAGTCACTATAGTAACCCTGTTACAGAGCACTACCCTTTGACATTAAATGTGGACACTCCAGCCAGAAGTGGAGTATCAGGCACTCCATTCTGAATATTTACTGTCTATATCAAGATCACATAAATCCTAACATCTAACATGATTTACAACTGAGGTAACTAATGCCCGAGAGTTCCCTTTTCATTCTTGGCTTTATATAGCACCACTACATTTAATGCTTCAGGAAGAGAGTTTGAAGAACATTATAACCTTCAACTGGGTAATTTTCTGAAAAGGTTTTCAAATTTTTTGGTATTTTTTAAGCAAGTTAATAAATAGCTTGACACTGTATGACATCTCATGGGTAAAACATGACCAAGGCTTCAAAACACAGCAAAACCCAACACTGAGCTTGACAGTCACACACTGAGATCCTCATCACAGATTTCCAGGGGTATAGAAGGTGCCTCTATGCTAGCCTCACACCACATGCTGCGGCTTTCCAGAGAGCTTACACTTGCACAGGCTGCGGTGCTCCATGTTGTAATATAACAGAGCCCTTGCAGACAGCAAGGCTCTGCTCAGAATCTTCTGAAGATACATTGAAAACCCTCTGTGAACTTCCATTAAGAAAGAAATATTCTTTTGTATCTTAAACAAATCACAATTGTGCAAGACAGTTGCATAACCATGATGAAGGCTGTTGCCTTCATATCTATGCAGATCTGACTCAGTATTTAAAGATTGAAACATTGGCAAGTCTGTCTGAAGAAACCTGATCTTCTCTTGGTATAAATCCAGAACAAGTTCAGCAGTAACAGGAGAACCATTTCAGTAGAACATTAAAAAATATCTCAACATGTAAAACAGCACAAACATTGGTTCACAAAGTAATGAATCTTCTGAAATAATAAATAACAAATGGAATAACACAAACATCCCAGATAAAGCCGAAGTCACGTGTGTCCGACCATGTGTGTTTCTGTACTCCCAGCCAGCCTGCAGGATGTTTCCTTACTTGCAACTGTATCTTCAGTATAAATTGTCTGGAAGTACAGGAAAAGCTAGCAGCTTAGCAGTTCCACAGGTTTTCCAGGAGGCGGTTCTGCTCATAAAAATTGAAGGTCGCTTGAGCATTAAACTTCATTTACTCTACCTAAGAAGCTACTTCCCTGACTACCAAATGGCACAAAGGAACAAACCACATCAATGTTGCTCACAGTAATATACCTGCAGTACCAACTGATGCCCTAGTTAAAATAAGTAACTACCAAATGTGATTTTGGGATAATTTGTATAACACAGCAACTGGAAAGTGGTTGGGACAGCCCATCACTTTCCCCACAGGAAGATTGGGTGAAATACAATTTTCCAATTTTACCTTATTCTGGCAACAGAAGGCCCCATAAATTTATAACTTTTTATTCTATTTTCAATGAACACAAAGCATCTCAATAAACATTTTATACTATCTCCTACCCTCAGTCACTTTCTTCCCTTGCCACATCCAATGATCCTGAATGGCATGACCAATTTCTGACTGATGTGGTCAGGGGATGTCACACAGGTAATTATGAATTCCCATAAACATCCTCTTTTAACTAATACATATCTAACATTAGCAATACAGAACATCAAGCCCACTTAGTTACCAAATTATCTCATATTTGTTCTTTAATTCTATCTTCACGTATTTCTTCTTTATCTGCCATTTATTTACATCAAACAAGATATTTCTCCCCTTACTTGTTCCTAAATCAACCACTTTTTCTTAATCTATACAAAAATTAGCCTTATTTCCAGCCACACTGTGAATAAGTTATGGGGAAAATCCCACAGAACACTAGATCCTAATACAGCCAAATATATTTGCTTAAAAACCCCCATCCCAAATGCACAAGCAAGGCCCTCCCACATCCAGACACCGCAAATAAGTAGACTAGTTTTCACCAAGGAGATACCCTTCCACATATTGTGTGGGATGTTGAGTTCTCGTGTGTGTGACTGAGTGCAAACTACACTATTTTTTTGATTGCTTCTCAGTCCCTACTATGTGGAAATATACTGTTATTATGGCTGGATCACAATTTTAGAGTATCCTCCTTCCTCACTTTCTTCGCATGAGCTCTGGTGGCAATGACAGCAAATTGAGTTCCAGCTGCCTATGTGTGCAGAGGCAGGATCTAGCCACAAACCATTCCTTACTTGCCCCATGAGAAAAAGATGGCCTGGACAATTTCAGTCTCTCAAGGGCCAAACCCAGAAAAGAGGCTGCCAGTTGAAATGCAATGATCTAGAAAATTACAAGCAGGAAATACATCTCATTTTACCAACTGTTTGAAAAAACCTTTTGACATCGAATATCTTCTTTAATTCTTTACTTTAACAGAGTAACTAGAATACACACAACCCCATTTGGGTAAAATGCTGAGTTGCAACATCACATAGAAATTACTTCTAATTTTGAAATGCCACCAGTTCCCTTACTAGAACTAAGTGGAATGTTTCACCAACTTACTGATTTTTATTGAACCTGATCATTGGTTAGTACCACTTGTAAATGATTCATGTTTTCATAATGCAAAAAGATTTTGGCAAAAAAGTACATATTCCTCATGGAAACACTATTAAAACATGAAACTTTAATTGTTCTACAGCAGCAACAGATACTCATATAATGAATTTTGTTACATAAAATTAAGATAATCAGTGTAAAATCCTGCATGGCTAATCTAAAAAAATCTTTGCTAGTTTAAATGATAATCAATGTATTGGCAAGTATACCTTAGCTAAGATCCTTTTTCACCTATGCACTGCTTTACTGGCCTTCAGAAAATGCCACTTTGGCATATAATTGTCAAACTATTGCTCTTTATTTCCCTAGACACTTAGCCAGCAATGCATGTGCACTGCTCATGCAGAACTCGAGTTTCTAGCAGCTGAAGAGGCTAAAGCAAAACAAAACACTCCCTGTAATCAAACACCTATAATTGCCAGTTAATTTTTTTTATTTCCCTTTAATTTTGACCTTTTTCACATTTTACATAAATCCTCAAATTTCCATTATTTTCTGCCTTTTTAAATTATTATAGGCAAAGAACAGAGTCTCATCTTCAAATTTTTTATGGACCCACTAGAGTGGCCTGGACATCTTTTATCCAAATAATCTTCCTTTAACTTTAGCCCCTCATGAAAATACACCTCTTCCATCATTGAAGAACTTGCATATCCATCTAAATATTAAGCTTGTTTTCCAGTAGTAGTGTGCAAAGAGGATCACATGCCAATAGGAACTTTCAGGCATATTATCCATTAGTGCCAGAGTCCATCTTGTAGCATGAAAAATTAACTGAATGCAATGTCAGTAATATGAGACCCAAACAAAATGTCTCTATAATTTTGCAACATGTGATTTTTGACAGCTATTGAGATGCCAAGGAATGCATCAGTATTGACCATCGTGTTTAACTGCAGTTGTGCTCATTTTGTGATAAATCCAGAAAAGAAAGACAGTCTCTGTGATGAGCATTCTTCAAACATTAAGAGAGTCCCATCTCTTTCAGTAGAGGTCAAAACAATCCCACAAACATCTTAATAAATTTTAAAATGTGCTTGACTAAAGCAATTCTAAAATGTTTATTATTTCCTCAGTAGACTACAATATCAAAAGCCATCAAATAACATAATATATATAAATGATCAATTGTAAGTATTCATTTCAAAAATAAAACTCACCTCAGAAGAAATTTTAGAGAGGGAGTTTTGGGAAGGTCTTTGGTTGGTTGGGTTTTTTAACCTAGAGCATTATATTAGATGAATGCAAGAAGACTGATTCATTAGACAGGAAACTAATGAGATACAATAATCACTCCACTATGAAAATAATCTTTAAATATTTTAAATTACTTCTGGTTTTATAATAAGAATCCTTTGTCTTGGCTCAAAAAAAATCTACAATAATTCTAATTGTCACAGGAAACATAATTTAGAAATACTTCGATGATAATAGAAGGATAACCACTGCTGTTCTTCAGCAATTCTCCACTGAAATCTAGAAATGATAGGTCAGAGGACCTAAATACCTCCAGTTTCACAAACTTTATGTATCCTTCTCAAACAAAGCATCCAGAGTTCAGTGTCAGGTATTGAAATACCTAAAACATTATCTATCCATATTTTGGTAAAGAGAGTGGAAAAAAGGAGAAAAATGCAGCAATTACTAGTCCATGCTTCATCCATTAATACAAAATGATTCTTTCAGGTTATTTGGTCTAAGGTGATAACATATTTTGAAAAAAATTCTTCTCAAATGCTGTCATTCTGGTGTACTTAAAATACAAATAACAAGCTCTAATTAAAGTCTCAAAAAGCACGGAAGTTTGGAAATCCAAGGCAGGAAGTCTGTGTCTCAATAAAAGGATATGAAGGACAAAAAGCTCCTTATGATCTTCTGGATTAAGAGCAACTATGTACTTACCAGCAAAGTTTCAGCGGTGCACAAACTAGACATGTTTTTTGGTGTTAGCCAAATATAGTTTTAAAAATCTATCACTATATGCACAGCATATTTCCAGCTAGAACAAAAGCTAAAAATCAACCCTGAAGATATTCCATATGATCTACCTGGAATTAATCGGCATCTTCCTCTAATTAGGTAAGCACTTCCCTAAAGAATAACTTCCTGTCTATTTCCAAACTCTGCAGGTAAGAAACTTTAAAATAGAAGACAGAAATCAATGAAACCTGATACTCTGCTACAGCACTGCAGATACTTATGGAAGCCTGCCATAGAAGACTGCCTGTTGTATACAAAAACATCTGCAATTACTTTACCTCCAAATGATGGTAGATGGTCTACATCCTTGTGTGTAATTCTCCAGTAGCACTAGTAGTCATCCTACATCACTCTGATTATCCTTAAAGATTAACAGGACAGTGACAGACTACAGTCTCTTGCTGACATAATGATGAGAGAAATCTTTGAAAACTCTGACAGTAAAAGTCTGAAAAAAGAAAAGTAGTGTTCTTCTAGCCATGCATCATAAATAGGTATTTCTTCTGAAATTTTCAAGGCAACTTATTTTACATGTCAAACAGAGCTAGGTAACATCCTACGCAGGATGGCGAGGACTTCACAAGGATACAGTTGAACATATTTCACTTACTCTGAAATTCCCAACAACTGCAAAGAGAATTAAAAAAAAAAGAAATCTCCAAAGCATTAGAACTGATAAATTATCTTCAAAACTGGCCTCAAAAAGAGACTTTTTCTGATGGGAATTACAAAACCCACCACAAACTGCAGACAACTGTGCAATGGCCAGGAATATTTCTAGAAGGGTGTTTAGGGCAGGCAACAGCTAATGGATTAATTGTCCAGAGCAGAAAAAATGGGTTTACTCTTGAAGGACATTGGTGGGCTCAGCACTGGACCGCAATGATTCATATGAAACTGGTGACAGCTACAAAGTCAAAACATGAGAAAAAGAGGGAAATCCAGTAGAGCTACTAAGCCCAGAGATGAAACAGATCAAAGACAACTACTCCTTCAGAATAAAGACTCTATTATTTTTTCAAGTATAATTTTGCTCTCCACTGTGATAGCTATGAGTGTGTGACACTAGAAATTTTGTCATGACCTAGTCATAAATCATCCAAAAGGGAAGAAAATTCATCTGAGAAAGCAGAGACAATTGCTCTACCATTTCATTCCTATCACCATAAAATATACACTGCTATCAGTGATGTGATGACAATGCCATGACTTCTTCAAGAGTTAATATCATAGTCTTTCATTCTCCCTGTTCCTAAAGCTCTATAATGCAAACTCTGAAAAAACCAAACCCTTCAGAAAGATATTTCATGTGATTAAAATTATGTTCTGTTAACAGGTTCTCTTCAAAGACAACACAAACAGAGCATGAAAGTATCATTCAACTGGGGAAATTGTTAAAACTACGAGTCTGGCTCTTCTTAAACTTAGCTTCACTCAAGTCATTCATACTACTCCTTTTCTTTCCCCTTTCTCCTACAAGGGACAAAAGACCAAACAAAATAATGTTCACAGTCGTAACTGCCTTGAAGTACAAAAAAGCACAGTCATTAAAGCTTGTGTAAAACAGAGGAGATGGACTCTATGTGAACATGAGTAGCGTTCAGTGGATTTCTTTGTTCAAAATTTATCAAACTGAGTATAAAGGCACACAAAGAAAGCACAAATAACAGGCACATGCTGGATCAAAGACTATTTGCAAAGTGCAATCAAAACCAGATGAGAAGTCATGGATATGGAGGAGTTAATTTTGGCACTGGTATGAATTTTGGAACAGTATAAAAGATCAAAGAGAAGCTACTGACCATTGAGAGTATGACATCTCCATCTCCCCAAAATGAACTGAACATCTCCCTGAGAATATAACTGGGCATTACATGGACTCTACTCTTAGGCTTGGCATTAGATGTTAGCCAGAAATTATTTCTCATGACATCTATGCTTAATACAATTTAGCAATTCCCAGAGACAGCCAAGATTATTAGGCAACAGAACGCCCACTCTGATGGGAAATATTTTTAACACTTAGAAAAACTGAAAATCTTCCTGTTAAGAAAAAAAGAAAAAAAGGAAAAAGGAAAATAAAGAAGAAAAGAAGAAAGTTGGGCTGTAGCTGATAAGTAATTTTCTGTCAGCTTTACAGATTATGAGCAGTGTTTTGTATTATAGCTAAGAGTACAATGACTTGGTGACCCCATTTATTTGGATAATTCTTGAGGTTAATGTGACTCAAATTCATGGA
Organism: Cephalopterus ornatus; assembly: GCA_013396775.1. Taxonomy (NCBI): domain Eukaryota; kingdom Metazoa; phylum Chordata; class Aves; order Passeriformes; family Cotingidae; genus Cephalopterus; species Cephalopterus ornatus. Next base: position 19,412 of record VZRE01002170.1, read on the forward strand.
ACTAATTTGTCTGGATAACAGCTTTACAAAGGTTCTGAAAAGTCTAGACATTTTCACTGTGGGAAAAAAAAGAAGCACAGTCCATTTTATACAAACTTTAAAAACAATATCCTGCAGTCATCCTGTCATATTGCAAATTGTACTTCTAAAGTCAACAGCAGATAAACTAAAGCAGTTGAAAGTAGCTGTGTTTGAACAACACCAGAAGGTATCAAGGGAAATGGAAACAGCCTTTGATTCAACTATTTTGCAAGAAATGACATAGCAAAGAAAAAGATCAGTTATCTGCAGTGCTATAGGCTCCACAGAACTTAATTTTTAAGATATGTGAAATTTTACCTGATGATGATATGATTAAAAAGTAAGATACTTCTCAAAGAACTACTTAACTATTTAATTTCCTGTCCACACTGATTGAGGCTCAGGCAGAAGAAATGCAGGACTTATGAGAAGTTTGAGCACTGTTTCTAGCAGTGCACTGTTTGAGCACTGTTTATAGCTTGACTAACTGGAGAAAGAAAAAAGTAGGCCAAGGAAGAGACAAACATTGCATTTGAGTTTTACATAAATCTCTCTCACTATAGCTATAATTTTAGCTTAGAATTAGGTTTTAAAACTTAGCTTGGCCTTATTCCATTGTAGCCTGCCAAACTGTTTTCCAAAACTGGTTTAACTGTAACTGTGTTCAAACACTGCTGCCAAGCTGCTGTTTTAGCTCCAGAACAGGAGAGAAAGGAAGAGTCAGCATTTATTTCGTTAAAAAAAGAAAAAGAAAATACTTAGTTCTTTAGGAGCCATCCAGAAATTCAAATTTATGCATAATCAAAAAGACTGAAATCCCTTCAAAATTAAGAGCTTTGTTATAAAAGCACTTGAATTTATTACAGATTGTAGCCACATGGCACAATTCTGTTTATAAATACATTTTGAGCCCCAGTTAGTGAAACAAAAAACTTTTCAACTGTGCTAAGATAAAAAAATATATCTGCAATTATTCATACTGAGGCAACACCCAGCTCAGAGTCAAGGCCTTAGAACTTAATCTAAGAAAAAGCAATAGTATGAGAAAAGCAGAGGTAAACAACAAAATGTGTGTGGGTTGGTGTGTTCATCTGTCTTCCTACTGGTGCACAATGAATATGCTTGACTATCAAAATACCAAGAAGCTCCACTGTAGCTATTGCTGCTAACACCTTCAAACAAGAATGGAAACAGTTGGTAAAGTTCATCTTTCAAACACATCCAGGTTTCTTTCGTTGGTGCTTCTTGGATTATTCAGATCCAATATTTTCCATTACACTCCAAATGGAACACTTTCAAGCACTATCTTTACGCTTCCCTCTTTTGGCAAAGCTCCATGAAGATGGATACTCCCTTTTTTCATGGAGTCATGTGGCAAAGACAAGGGGTAAGGGGTACAAGTGTCTCACAGGAATCTCCCCAGGAATAAGAAGAGGAAAGATTTTCACAATAAGAACATTCAGCCTTTGGGATAATTTGCCCAGGTGGATTCCCCAGCACTGGACACCTTTAAGATTCAGCTGGACAAGGTGATGGGCCACCTTGTTTAGACTGTGCTTTTGCCAACAAAGGTTGGACCAGGTGATCCTTGAGGTCCCTTCCAGACTGGTATTCTATCATTCTATGTTTTCATCCACTGAAGATTCACAGTCAGTTTGGAATAAGAAATTCCTTTCTTTGGGTACTAAATTTCATGAGACCATACGTGCACATCAAGAACAGTCCAGCAAAAAAGTTTTTATTTGACTTAGACTTCATGTTGTCATACTTAGCTCAATTTTCATGGAATACTGCCACAGTAGATAGAGATAAGGGATAAAATTCTGCTAGAAAATCTCCTTCTGACCATTACCATCAACACAGAGTGAATGAATGCATCAGTCTCAGAGCTTCGAGAGTAACAGCGGGATTAGCTGCTGAACTGTCACAAAAACAAGTTTTGAAGTGGAATCAGAAAGAATGAGAGTCATATACAACAAATGAAATCCAACTGACACCACAATCCAACTGAAACAGTCTGACTGCAGCATCTATAGGCAGAGCACTGGCATTTTTGTTCAGATCAGGTGCATAGTTTCAAAGACTTTCCCAGTCATCCTGGCCATTCACTGTGAACAATACTGAGATATCCTTTCGTACGAAAGGAAATTCAGATACATACTTCAGAACAGCACGTACTACACCCCAACTGCTAACACAAATTCAGTTTGTGGGACCAGACAAAAACTAAACTGAATTTCTCCCAATTCCCCCACGCATACCAAAACATAAGTGGTCTGGTCAGTGAATCTACAGCATTAGAAATTGTCCTCTACAGCTTCATTACTTCAGAGCTGCACTCCTGCTGAAGTAGACACTGCCACTGTGCCACTGCACACAGAGAACAGTGAATCCTCAGCTGCAAAGGCTGCAGGCTGGTCTGCAACCCACCTGAATGCAAAGATGCTTGCCAGACAGAGGAGCTCTGTGCTGCCATTACTTTATCAGCAGTCATAGCATAGTTTGAACTAACACCTCAAACTGGCATTTCCACCACAATAAGTGTTGTACTCTAACTGGATGCTCCTTCCTGCTTTCTTTCCTTGGGACAAGAGAAACTTTTCTATGGCTGTAAAGTGAATTAAACTGAGGAATGATGCCACAGTAACACTGAGTAAATATTGAGTCATTTTTGACCCAGATTAGTTTCCTGATACAATTCACTACAGAACTTCACAAGTTCTTGTACCAGCATTACTGCAAGGTACATATGGAGAAGGATTAACTCCTGCAGGCAAGACTTAAAATATAACACTTTTTGGTGCAACCATAACTGAGTATGGACAAGCTTATTCTCAGGCAGAGCTGTCAGGCAAGCTAAGAACCTATAAAGGCCACAACAGTCTGAATGGCAAGATTAAAGTCTAGAATGTAACACTGCAGCAGTGTTGATAGTGAATGACTCATAACAATGAATCAGATCTGATCCTGTCACTGGCAGAAACATCTACAAAAGACAAATAGATTTTAAGTAAATTTGGACAATTCAGTTGTTCAGTATGCAGCATTACTGGTACATCTTCGGGAAATAGGAATATTTAGAGAATAATGGCTATAAAAGTTACTTTAAGTCTTATTCCATTCCAAGTTTTGTGTAATGAATTGAATACTGACACCACACCCTGCACCCTGATGTGGCATTCACTGATGGGAATGCCAAATGAAACCCTGACTCCAAGTTACTTGATCTGAAATTCAAAAAGCATAATAAGGATACTACAAAAATAATATAGACACTATCAGTTCTGCTTTACTTATAAGAAAATACAGCCCAACTTCTATTTCAGCATGCCTTTATTTCAGTGTGCATACTCTTATTTCAGTGTGAACCATAGGAAAAAGGAGCTGAGAAAGACAAGGACAGAAACCTACAGAGGTTGCATTTGTATAGGAGGGGTTTATTTACTTATTTATTTCAGTCTTTGTTTTCCATAGTTTTTGGAGAAGACCATTTTGAAAGCTCATCCCCACCACATGCTGAGATGGTCTTAGTACATGAACCTGGAATTCAGGTAGGAGGTACTGCTGAATTCTAGGGGTCATTTATCTAAATCCATACAAAGCAGACTTCTCCCCCTTCCCTTCAGTTATAACTTTCATGACTGTCCACCTGGTTCACAGGGCTTGGTATATGCCTTTTTAGTACCTAGCATATGTCTGAGTATAACAACCAGGCTGCAGCAGGCATCCAGGCAGTATCTTCCTCCTACCATACAAAAGCAAGTTGATACACTGTACAAAACTGAAGACACACATAAAACAGTCGCACACTCATCCTCATATAAAAATGGTGTTTTGGTTGTTCTTTGGATCATTTGGTCTTTGAATGCTGACTTACCAACTTGAGATTCACTGCATAAAATAACCCACACTGTATGAGCCAGGATCTCTTTTTTATTTGTAAAATTTTCCAGCATTAGACTGCTAAATCTCCACAGTCCATCACACAATACAATGCTGCCATATTAACTAGGGAGCAAGATCCCAGAAGGAGCTGAAAGTTCAGATATGCTTTCTTGATACAGGTGTTCAATGATACATGCAAGGGATGAAGAGAACCTCTCCAGGTGGTCAAATCAGTACCAAAGGCCAGCAAAACAACTCACACAGGATCCAAGCAACAGTTTTGTGATTTCCATTCTTCACTGCTTATGATGGTCAGCCACTACTCACTATGCAGCCTGGTGTGGCATCATATTCTGAAACATCAGTTTGAACACATGGCATATACTTCACATTCATACATCTCATGGTATATACTTCAACATTTTGTAACCTTGAGTGGGATTTTAACACTACTATTTCTCTCTGCTTATTCTGAAGCATATTCCACTTCTCAGAGTCTGTGCTCAAAAAGCTATTCTTCTGTTCTGCCCAGTAATTTACCCAATTTATTAGCAATACTGAACCAAGCCAAATACATTTCAGCAGAATCGTATCAGTCAAAAAAAATGCTAATGTCAAGGACTGCAGTATTTCTGATGGGGCAATCCAAACTTTCCCTTCCTGGGCCTCCAGAGTAGAAATCTGTGGTAAAATATTCAGCCTTATGCAAGTTCCCTGGATGACGCAGTTCCAAATCCAGGCAGACAACTTCTATAGCCTACCCAACTCACAGATTTAATTCCCAGACTTGTAGAGGCTTTGCTGTTGTTCCTGAAACCCTGCTTTCTAAGTTTGCTAAGAGAAATGCAAAGATTCTGCACTCAAGCCAGCAGCCATGCTACCTGTTTATGAGAACACCACAGAAGTAGCACCGTGGATAATGTTCCTGTATACCACTGTTTCAGATCTTCCTTCAACCTTTGGACAGAGTTTCAAGGGGCGTGCTTACTATCAAAGAAGAGTCCATATATAGCACTTGGAAGCTTTACCCCCTAGAAAGCAGATGCTCCACCAACCCCCAAGGTGATGAAATTCAATGTCGCACATCTCACATGCCCTGATCTGCATTTCCAGAGTCCTGTTTCCTTGAACACAGGGGGAATCAAAGTATCAAGGCAGCTTCTTTGCTTACAGTTCCAGGCTTCTTTCCAAGCTGTCCCTCCAGGGAACACTATAAACAACATTTACATCATTCTGTGTTTCTGCTGCCTTTCTGCCACTTGCAAACAGTTGCAATTAAACCAACTCACTGTCTAACTCTGCGCTATCAGAAATGTTTGTTACCAAATCCTCAGAAAGCATATGGAACACTGAAATCCCTATGTCTGTTAGCTAGGTTTCAGCCAAGCTAAAATGCTAGATTTCACTGTTCTCTTACATAGATTAAAGGAAGATACTTATCCTACTAACCATCTTCTACAGGAGTAATTTGTACCAATCATCATGCAGCTGTTTGGACAAATATACTGCCAGTTTTCATAAACAGGCACAAGAAAACAACTTGGAATATTATTTTTTAAGAAATTCTGATAGGTTATAATAGCCTACTAAGAAATGCAAATGAGAATTGAGAGAGTGTTTGCAATGGGGAAGAGAACAAGAGGAATATTTTGCAACTTTGGTAATTTCACTGGTTCCTATGGATATATTTTCTATTTACAAAGCCAAACAGAGATCAGAATCAGGTCAAAAATGCAGTAGTGGAACTACAGTTATACAAAGATGTAACAGATTAAAAGTAGGAACTATCCAAAATCCTTCATTCAATACAGTTTCACGCAAAACACAAGATCGATGGGGAGAGGCTGAGGGAGCTGGGGTTGTTTAGTCTGGAGAAGAGGAGGCTTAGAGGTGACCTCATCACTCTCTATAACTACCTGAAGGGAAGTTATAGCCAGGTGGGGATTGGTCTCTTCTCCCAGGCAGTTAGCAATAGGACAAGGGGGTACGGGCTTAAGCTCTGCCAGGGGAAATTTAGGCTGGATATTAGAAAGAAATTCTTTACAGAGAGAGTGGTCAGGCATTGGAATGAGCTGCCCAGGGAGGTGGTGGATTCTCCATCCCTGGAGGTTTTTAAACTGAGATTGGACATGGCACTTAGTGCCATGATCTAGTAAACGGATTAGAGTTGGACCAAGGGTTGGACTTGATGATCTCTGAGGCCTCTTCCAACCCAATCGACTCTATGATTCTATGAAAAGACATTTACAAAGCCAGTTTAAAAGAGCATCAGCAAAAATACACTTGGTAAGTGGTATCTTCTTGATTAAAAGGTTGGTACTTTCTTTAGCTCCTGTCCAAAGGAATAAGACTGAATTCTACAGGAGCTCCTATGTTGCAAGAAAAGTATGATTCTAAACGCCAAAACTTCCTTAAAATGTTTGAGGGATACTACAGTCCTAGGATGAAAGTCTTTTAACTAATGCGTTCTTCAGTAAAAGAGACAGTCTAAAAGGAAGGGAAGACAAACATCAGAGGGGATAATTGAAATTACGGTATGTTTTACAGCTTTGTGGAGCATATTAAATAGTTTCTTCCAATGGTGGTACAATTGAAGCAGCTCATACTGCTTAGTCTATTCTTTCCTCTGTGTTCATCCCTTAGTTGTGGCTGCACAACCATGTGTGTGGCCATTCCAACTGGAATAGGGAACTGATCCTTAATCAAAAGTATCCCAAGGAAAAAAATTAATATTTCCTAATCCGGTTCATTGCACAGTACCACAAACAGCTGTGCAGGCACAGAGGGATGGTTACCAGAGCAGGAACAAGAGATAGCAGCTTAGAGCACAGTACAAGAGCTTCTCATGCTGACATGGCTTCAGTAACAAATGCACAAACTGTACCTATGAGCCCATCCAGACTGGAAATCTACTAGTTTCACAGAACATAGTGGATACATTTTAATTAATTTAAATGAAAGAGTGTAAACATTCACTTTACATAATCAGAAAGCTGACTTAATCTATTGTGTGGGAATAAAAATGCAACATCAACAGTATTTTACTGCAAATTCTGCTCTTTTTGCATCTGGTTCATTGAACTAAGTGCAAGCCATCTGTTACCACATAGGACAGAAAAACAGTGAAATGGAAAAAAAACCTCTTATTTAATACCAATCTAAAATTATTTGCTTAGACAACTAATGAAGTGGAGGATATAGGCAATCAAACACCATAGAAGGCTTTACAGAGTAGTACAAAACCGCAGGAAGGTTTATAAATGTTTATAACTGGGACAATTAGAAATACAAAATGGGTTATTAAGTCTGATGTTGAAACTAATTGCCTCAGAATAAGACACATGCACATAATAAATTAAAAAATAAATTATGATTGTCTAATAAAATATTTCTAATAGCTGGCCATTGCATGGGAGACTGCAAACAGTTCTGGACTGGATACTCAGTAGTGTCCCACTAAGGAATAAATGTTGAATCAATGAGAACAGATTTCCTTCACTTAGAGAAAGTATGCTTACAGGGCTGATTTTCCCCTCTCAGTTTCTTCTCTACCATGAAAAAAATAATACAGTGAATATCTCACTGCTCTAAGACAGTTGTTCTACCAGAACATCTCATAACAAATAAAACTTGCTACCACATGGTATTTTTCAGCATCAGGCTCTACCACAATGATGAAAGTTGCATTTTCAAGGAACAAATGAGATTTCTCCTAATGACATATGAACATCTACTTTTTAACTCCTGAAAACTTCTTGTAATTGCCTTAAAAATCTAAAGGAGTCTCAGCAATAGTCGGTTGATGCCACAAAGTCAATCAGGTTAGAAAAAAGACCTCTGAAATAATCAACTCCAACCTATGGCTGAACACCACCACATCAACTACACCATGGCACTAAATGCCACGTTCAGTCTTTCCTTAAACGCTCTCAGGTGATCTGGGTCTACCACATCTTAAACCTCATCTCAAACTCTCAGGAGCAAACACCATGGGAATCACCATTGTTTCCCTATTCAGCATCTCATCCTCCACTACAGAGAAAAAAAATGGTACAAAGGACCTCGTAATACTTTTTTTTCTCTCATAAGTGGCATAACAAAGATTGCCACTGTTCCGCCTCCATACATTCCAAAAGGTCTTTCAACTACAATGGTCTCTCTCATTATTTTCCTAGATGTTGTGTTGCACCAACCATATACTTCTCTGAGCAGAAAACAAAGATCTTGGCAATATGGGAGCTCTGCATCTCATCTCAACTAAATGCGATAAATGCAATAAAATTCTACTCAGTTGTTTAGGCTTCAAGAAGAGTCAAGGATGTCAACTTTCTGTCAGGTATTTACATTTTTCACATAAATAGACAAATGAAAAGAATCTATTTGGCTTTGGGCTAGAAGACAGAAAAATACAAATACTGGGAGAAGGCAGTTATATACAGACCTTAGGAAAAACACTTCACCTCCATAAGTCTGTTTCCAAACACAATTTTACTCTGTCATGGTCAGGTTATGGGGCTGTAGGCATTGTTTGTTTGTTTCCACAAACACAAAACTCTCCAGACCATGGAGTTATTCTATACAAACTGAGGTAAACATGGAATATAGCAGTCTTGCTGAAAAGTAGGTTGGGAAACAGGAAAGACAGCACTGTGAGAATATGAGGAACCACAACTCACCACTCAGGCTTCCTTAGGAGATACTTGAATCTTTCTTCATAGCAACTACTAGGGCCAATTCAGATTTGGGGCACGGAATTAAACTACCACAAAGGATAAGATACATATCAAAGGATGGTAAGGTCAGGTACACAGGCCACCTGAAGACAGTGAAACCCTCAAAGTAGACCTGTTGGTTACAGTGGGAAGTCTCCTCATAGATGGTATTTTAAAAAGTACTAATTCCAACTTCTCTAGACTCTTCCATCTGACAGTGAATATTATATTTGCAAATCTCATAGTATTTCTAATGAAGCACCACTGGTATTTGGTAATCCATATGACTGAATTTTTAATATTGAATCTTTTTACTGATCTAGTTGTAGATAACTGCAATTTTTCACTTATTAGTTTGTCAGCATAGCAATTTACCTAGTGCATACTCATGCCTTATGGAAAAATATTTAAAAACAATAAAATTCATAGATGTAGGAGGCATCTGCTACAAACAGGCCTGAAGGAAGCCTCCAGCTCAGGACTTTCCTCTTCACATAGAGGCAGACCTTGTTACACCTGCACAACAGCCCCTCCTTATCAGTAACCACCCAGGACTCCTCCTTGAGTCTTTGTAAAGAAAGAGGGTGGACACAGGTTGGTAAGCAGCGCATAGATGTAAGATTTTCTAAAATATATTGATGTTGATCAGGAAAAGCAACAACTGTAGAATGCATACACTACGTATTAATGCACCTATTATTGCCAAAATATGTAAGAATTTTTGCTGGCCTATTTCCACATAACAAGCTTGATGTTTCATGATACTTCTTTAGTACTACCCTTAAAAGTTCTCCCTCTCTTCAAACCCTTACAATAGAACACAGCAACTAAATTCTGCAACTTACTACGCTCAAATACTTACTACTACTTGCCTAGTCATCTAAACTGTTGCTTCTAAAAAGCACGCTGAAGCACTGTACCTTTGAAAAGAATCACACATGCATGCTAATTCTATATATCCACGAGATTTTAATCTCATTCACAGTCGTGAAAGTATTTAATGGCAAGTCACATCCCATTGTTTTTTCTCAACTGCATGACGGTCCAAAAACATTCAAGGGCAAAATAAAATCAATAATACACCAATCATTCATAAACAGTGAATTCAGAGGAATTAGTTTAGGTCCTCATGTGAGTAATCAGATATCTTCATGATATCCAAATGTTACATGTTTTCCTTAAATAATATGGAGATATTTCTCTATCTAAGGAAACTTAGAAAAGGACAATAATAATCCCTTCCAAATTCCATTTCAATTATTATTTATTTCATAACCACAACACATACAGTACTGCACAAACAAAATAAAACCAATCACTTTCCCATGTTGTCAAATAGTTTGCAATCCAACTCCAGGCAAAGAACTAACTGATCTCAAAGAAAATGGGCAAGGAGTAGGTATTAGCTACATGAATTCACACAGCTATAGAACAGCTTATCCACATCATTCACCCTTTTCACTGTAAAGGCGATGAAGATTAGATTGCATTGAACCCAACTCCCTCTCTCCAAAAAGAGCCACATAAAGCACAATGTTCTTTAAAGCAAAAATAAATTTATTCCATATATTTCTGAAAATAAAAAAAAAATCTGGAAAGCAAAAAGCGCAGGTGAAGTGAATTTGTATATTAAACACAGATGATGGTAGAAAAGTCTGGCGAAATTATTGGTACGGTTTGTCTTTTCCTTCAGTCCAATCTCAATTGACAAATGTTTCCTAGTTAAGTTCCCTGCATAAGAAAATTTATTTATTTGCATTTTGTCAGTTGACACCTTTCTACATTTTGTTACCTTTCTACAGCAGTTAAATTCACAAAAACTCCAGTAACCAGTAAATTGGATTAATCTAATCATCCCTTTCTGGTAGTATATCTGACAAAGTAATTTTCAGAAATTAGGTCATTTAGTGAGAGCCATCCAAGACCTCTGAAAACTCATGTTACCATCACAAAGAGGCAAAACTACCCTGTCATTAATGATAGAGAGAACAACAGGGAAACACTGAATCACAACCACGGAGTCTGCCCATTCTGATTACTTATCAGAAACAGCAGATGTTGTGTGCACTGCACTGAATTTCTGATGAGTTGTCACAGGGAACTGAGGGCACCAAAAACAACCTTTCTCCAGCAGCTGCATGGAGGTCTTTATGGCTCACCTATATTAACTGCCAGCTGTGCTATGACAGGGTAGCTGCAGAAGTGAGATGGAAGAAGAACCAGAGACAATGAACAAGCATTACAATAATGTGATGGTTTATGTACATTTTTTTCCTGTGTGACTGGTTTACTTCTAATCGTCAGAGGCATGCAGCCATTCAGAAGTATCTGAATAAGAGATTATACAGTTCCAAAATCAGTGTTGTAGAAGTCATCCTATGGTGGCCTGGATTTTTATGTAAACTAGTTTTAGATAATGTTTCCAGAAGCCATAAGCCAAACTAGAGTAGCTAGCTGTCATCAGAACTATGATGTTGCTATTCCATACCATCAAAAAGTTCATTGCTGTCTGGGCAACATTTTGAGAGCCTCAGTCTGTCTTTCAGATTCTATTAATTTTACAATATGTTAATGAAAGTACACTTTATTTGTGAGGACCTCTGTTATTAAACAATAAAATATTATATTCCAGTTTAATGCTTACTTTGTAACATGTCTTGGAGGGCTGCTTATGTATATACACGACCATCACATACATGACACATACATGGGAGCCTATGCAGTCTAGGACAGAATCTTAACATCCACAGTAAAGAAAGCATAGATATGACAATTGTCGATGTATGCTATTCCATTAGCACTTCTCTCCTAGTTACATTCAACAAAAACAGATTCAACACCAGCCATTAAAGTATTAATTTTTTAGACTGTCACAATCTGCCCATCCTCATTTCAACAGGATTTCATGGTCAGTTAAGACTGCGGGAACTAAAGGATATCTGTGTATGTAACTGCTGTAGCCCACATACTGGCATTAAGAGACCTTCAACAATCATCTCACAAGCAGAATGTTTTATTTGAGGTAATGGTGCATTTCTTCTCCAGATGTGTGTAGAACAAGATGTCCTGAGCTCATTCTGTGGTCAAGCGCATGCAGTACATTTCCCATCAGTATCTCACAGAGATTCAGAAATCTCATTCCACACATATGCAATCCTATGCAGAACTCATAAAGATAATGACAACATTCAGTGTGTTTCTAAATGATCTTCCCCCTGGAGTATGCCCACTGGGATAAATTACAATGTTGACATCACGCAAGATAGCACTGCGGATCTTAGATGACTGTCAGCAATGACTAAACTTAGGAATCCCAGAAGCCACTTTTACTAGTAACCTTTATAACTCTCACTGGAGTTGTAGTGGCAGATCACTTATACAAATGCTTTTCCCAGCAGAGAGTAGGATACATTTATCATTTTCTGAAAGCTCAACTGTTTGCTTCCAACAGCCCTATCAATTGACTTACCACCAGTGGAATGAAGATGAGTCTTACCCCAAATGCAGAACAAACAGAAGGATGAGAATCGACAAGACAGAGGATCAGAACTGTATCATGACACTGAGGGATCAAAGGTGATGTGATAAACAGCAAAGGTATCACAAAGGTGGATACTTTCAGATACATGAAAACTTACAGACACAAACATGATTCCAAATATTTTTATATACTTTTTAATAATTTCAGCAGCATATAAAATAATTTTTAGTGTCTTAGTATGGAAAAAGATAATGTGAACACATGAAGTTCTGCTTTAAAGTCACAAATATGCATTAAAATGGTATTGCTAACTGTTTTCTATATCTTTGGCTATATGGCATTAAGAGATCACCAAATGCCTGGGAGGTACCTGAGAGGAAAGAAATGGCAGAAAATTGCTTATTCTAGTATCAAAAATGAATAATAAGCCAAAGACAGGACCAGTACCCTACAGTGCATGCTATATTTTATGTTAGTGCCCTACCTAATATTGCCTATGTGAAGGTAAATTTCCTAAAGGGTTTTCTCCTGAAGTATATCATCGTATGAGCTAGAGAGAATTCTGGTTAAAAATAGAACAGCAGGCAAACCAGGAAAGCATGCCATGTCTAGTTGGGGAGTTTTTTTTAGTGTCATGTGATACCTGTATCATGGTGGATGGATGCCAAAATACCTGTGGAACCAACACAAGTGAAGATGATCAAAAGGTGCATGAGTAAAGCTGTAAGAGCTTTATGATCTTAAACTTAGGAAATGAGATATAGCTTAAGTTCCTTTTTGATCATTTGTAGTCCTTCCCCTTTGTTCGCCTCTCTCTTAAACATATAGTCCACTGCAAAATGAACAAAAATCTGCCAAGGCACAAAAGGAGGAACTAAATCTTCAAGCACCTTTCAATACATCTCATTTTGCCATGAACACCAGTCACAACCTTTCTCAGTTACTCTGCAGTACATGCAAGCAGAAACACAGAAGTAATACACATTTTCAAACAAGCTAAAGCCTACACTGACTTAAGCTGATGTGTTTTCAATCTCTGTCCCATTTCTGGTCCCTACACACTTGTAAAATCAAGTTTCACATCTTTTCACTTAAGATAGGTGGGTCTTTTGCAGTTCTCTTCACCTCGAGATCTCCTGTTGGATTCTTATATTCAACATACTTACCCAGGAATCTTGACTAGTTTGAGTCTGTCACATCCACCTGCAATCACTGATTTACAAAGAGAAATCTCCTTCTTCAAAATACATTGTTGCCAAAACACTTAAAAAGTGAAAAAGTTTTAAAAAGTTTTAAATTCTTCTTCTTTTATCTTGCCCATCTTTCTGTATTCACTGCCACTTATTACGCCAACATATCCATACATCAAATATCCCCATAAAGTAGCTAATAAATGGCATCAATAACAACACATTGACTCCAAAGTAATTGTCATCCCTGAGTACGTTATTAACTAAAATCTTAAACTTAAAAAAATTAGAAGTATATACAGGCAGGTTCAAAATATGCTAAGTACATTAATTTATTAACACAATGCTCTCAGGCATGGTGTGATTCTTGGGGCTGTCCTGTGCAGGGCCAGGAGCTGGACTTTGATGATCCTTGTGGGTCCCTTCCAACCCAAGATATTCTGTGATTATTAAGACAGTTGAAACTGATTTTGATTTAATCTATGTGTACAAAGCTAGCAACAGCTACACAGTCATGCATCTTATCAAGTACATTTTTACTGAGGTCAACAACTTTGTTCAGACCGTTTATGCATGCACACACTAGCCAATATACTGAGCTTCAGGATCAAAAGCTTTATTGCATTAAAACTTCACAAAGTGCCAGTTTTCATCCACATCTGAAGAATCAAAAGTTGTATTTGAGTAACATCTGTTAGACAGAAGATTACTCCATGCATGAATAATCTTCATCACAACATGTGGCAAAAGAGTAAAAATGTATGCCATTCGCACAAATTATCACTGCACTTCGCATAAGATATAAAAACAGTTACTTATGTCTCTGTGGGGTTGTTCTGTTCCTGTACCAATTTGTACCAGAGCCCAGTGGGGCTTAGAATTGTGTGGACAGGGTAGAGTCAAATAGAATTAATTGCAGCAACGGAGATCTGCTTACAGGAGCAGGGCAGGCAGGCACCATGTCTTTTTATGTCTGACTATATTGTGCATTACAGATATCAATAAAAACGAGTTAAGTTTTTTTTATAGGCCTGATGCCTATCTTTACAATCAATCTTAATGTTTTAATGCCATTAGGTGACACAAACCAGAATTCAAAACATTTTCCACAGTGTGTAATCCAAATTCTAATCCAAGATCCACTGTCTACTGAATCTGCACAGTGTCTACAGGAACTTTTCATACAATGTGTTTTGTCTTTCTAGCATAAACAAACTACCAGCAGCTTGTTTCAATATATACAAGTTCTATATGCCATGATCCCTTGTCTTACATTCTCCATCTCTGAAACATCTGAATGCCTCTCAATGTATTTGTTTTGGTTTTAATATGACCAATACAAAGAGAAATGTTTGAAAGCTTTTCAAATAATGTTAGGTACTAATATACTTGAAGCAGACAGTAGACTTGTAGTAATTCCTTTCACACCTGAGGCCAAACTTCAGGAAACTTCTGTTTGCTTCACAAGTAAGTTACGTTTGCTGGAATCATGTGTTAAGCATTGGCATTGAAATCAGAAGAAACTACCCGCACTGTCAGAACCAAGCGGTGTGATAACCCCACTCCCCCAAAACTAAGGTAATTCAGCCAAATTAATAGAGTTCGCCCAGATCCAAAACTTGCATCAGATCCACAACACTCTACCATTCTAACGTTATCATAAATCTCGAGTGATACTCAATATTTTAAACATAAGGTTTATGTTCTGTTGCTTCAGACATCTCAAATTTTAAATTTATTTTACTGGACTAGTTTTCTGCCAGTAGCATTATATGTTGGGTGACTTATACTTCAAACATATTTCTATATTTAAACATTCAAAGTTGACAGAAGGGAACAATCTTATGTTTCCTAAACTTGCCTTACCACAGTTAGGAACCTGCACCCACTTCCTGCTCTCCACTGAAGTGTGATTTCCCCAGCTTCTCAAAACGCACTGAAGAACTGTGGTTGCACTGTGCACATTGAGTCAATAAACCCCTGCACACGGGCAGCACCTGCATGGACAGCAACTCCAGGTAAACTCTTAGATCGAGCTTGTCGGAAACCCAGGGAGCGCCGTTTCACCCATCCACGACTCCAAACTTACAGCAGCAGCAGATGCTGCCCCAGGACCAGCAGACAAGGTCCCACACCCGCTGCCCAGCAGCGCTCGGGTGCCTTTCCCTTTGTGCCCCCGCCCGCGGGTGTCACAAGCCCGCGCCCCCGGCTGCAGCGCCCAGCGCTGGGGGGACGCGACCAGGGCCAGCGCCAGCGCCGCTTCCCCTACAGCGGACTTTAAAAGGCAGCAGAAAAGTCCTTGCCTCTCTCCCCGCGCAAGTCGCCCGGCGCTAAGAATAACTCCTCGGAGCAGGCGGCGGGTCAGCGCCTCTCCGGCCGCACACCGGGGGCTCTCGCCTGCTAGAACGTGGGATCCCCTCGACAGCACCTCCAAGCCAACCGAAAGGCCCCGGCAGCGGCGCTTCTTCCAACCCTTCGCCGACCCGATCCCGAGGAAGGCAAAGGCGGGAGAGAGGAGACACTTACGGGGGCCCGGGCACGGCTCCCTGCGGGCTGCGCGGAGCTGCGGTCGCAACGGCGAGTCCTTCCCGGCGGCTAACGCCGGGGCGCTGTTCCCGTCGCAGAGCCCACTTGCCCGACCTTCCCACACGTGCGGGCCGGCAAACCCCACCCCACCGACCCCTTTCCGCCGTTCCCTCCTCTCCTCCCTTTAGTAGGCGGGGGATGGGGGCGGGGATGGGGGTCTTCCCTGAAGCGTCTGATCGTGTTTCCCGCCGTGTGCCTCCGGGAAGGGAGGTCAGGCAGCCCCGACCCCGCAGGCTCAGAGTCTGTACAGACACTCTCCGCATCTCCGCACCTTCGCGGGAGCGACATTCAGAGGCGCCCCCGCGACGTTCTCCCTCGTCTCATTACGAGCAACCACGGCGTGCTGTAACCTCGCTCTGCCCCGAGTGCTTTGATGTTCTGCACGCGAACAGCCCCGGCGGGGGGTTCACGAGCCTCGCTCTGAAACAATTTTCCCCGCAGCTTCAGCCGGGTGAGCCCGCGGGCGGGAGGTGCCTGCCCTCGCCTTGCGCTGGGGGCGGGAGGAGCGGCTGCTCCCGGGCCAGCCGCCTCCCAGCCGCCCTTTGCCGCTTGCTGAATCAATTCTTAGGGGCATCTGTCAGGAACATGTGGTGGGGTTTTGTGGAGAAGCTCCAGGAAGCGGTGGGAATGAAGGTAGAAGAGTCGCCCGGTCAGTCCTAGCAGATAACGCTTCGAATGTTTCGTTTGGGAGACATCGTAGGCAAAATTTGGCTGAGAGCAGCAGAAAGTGTCATAGGATGGGTACAGCTGGTCACACACTCAATGCAGCTTCTTTTCATTCCAGTGTTGTCAATCTTCCTCTCCTCCAATCTGCCTCTTCCTATGAACCTTGTCATATTTGTTTGAGATACCTGAGACTTGGCGGCTCTATCTGTCCAGGCTGGAGAGTTTTTGTGCCTTCCTCTGCTTCAGCCTAAATAATTCAAATAATTTTGCTCAGCCAGATATCTTTAAAAACTCATTTTGATGCTAAGAATAGCCTTAGGCTAAGAAGAGCTAATGCTAAGAATAACATTAAGAATAGCCGGAATAAATCTTATGATCATCATTTTTTTCCTCCCTGCACATATTCTATTTATATAGGCCCTTTCCTTTCAACACTATAATCTGAATCTCCCAGTCGTTTGGGGAAGATGATTGTCTGACTCTGCTCTGCACTGGTGCAGCCTCACCTTGAATATTGTGTGAAGTTTTGGGCACCACAGTATAAGAAGAGTATAAAGCTATTAGAAAGTGTCCAAAGGAGGGTACAACGATGGTGAAGGGTCTAGAGGGGAAGCCATATGAGGAGTGGCTGAGGTCACTTGGTCTGTTCAGCCTGGCGAAGAGGAAACTGAGGGGAGACTTCATTGCTCTACAACTTCCTTGTGAGGGGAAGAGGAGGGGCAGACACTGATCTCTTCTCTGGGGTGACCAGTAACAGGACTCAAGGGAATGGCCTGAAGTTGTGTCAGAGGAGGTTTAGGTTGGATATCAGAAAAAAGGTTCTTCACCCAGAAGGTGGTTGGGCACTGGAACAGGCTCCCCAGGGGAGTGGTAACAGAGCCAAGCCAGACACAGTTCAAGATGCCTTTGGACAATGCTCTCAGACACATGGCATGAATCATGGCATGATTCTTAGGGCTGTCCTATGGAGTGCCAGGAGCTGGATTTCGATGATCCTAGCGGGTCCCTTTCAGCTCAGAATATTCTGTGATTCTATGAATACATAAAATCCATTACAGTCCTCTACAAATTTTGGCTATGGATCTGCTCTCTTTTCTACGATATTCTGTCACCATATATAGTGTGTATATGTGTATACACTTATATGTGTGCACATACATTATATATGCATAGACACACGCACACACACATGAATCCCCACTGGAGGCTTTCAGAAAACAGAGATTGTTCCATGAACACCAGAACTAAGATACAGCTGACTTGTGAAAAAAAGTCTTATCTTTGAATTTTTATGTGGCATGTTTAAACATAACTCTTTTTGCTTAGATCACAACTTTCCAACAAATTTTTTCATGATGCCTAGACCTGGTGCTGCCAGCAGATCTCATGTAACTAACATTTCACTGCTGAGTTAAACTCTTACGTAAATTTATATGAACAGGCCTTCAAATTTGCTTCAAATAATATTTGAAAAAGACCAGTGATTACATATCATCACCAGCTTTCCTCAGTTCAAGCTAGTCACTGAGCTTACCTTTCAGAAATATGACTTCCTGAAGAGACTAATGCCATGTTCTGTCAAGGATGTAGGCAAAGCCTATGAAGCTTTAGTCCATGTTTAGCAACCCTAGATTTCTATCTTTTTTTTTTTGTAGGGGACTTACAGATTAAATATATTTCCTTCTGTTTCATTTTTTTGGATATAAATGTCATTTGTTCTTTGAGCAAGGAGTTGTCTATCTTAAATACAGTTCTACCCACAATGGCCAACAGTAGTCCTTACTGTTAAAAATTAGTACTTATTAGTGTAGGTGTTCAGATATTTTACTGAAAGACTTTTCTTCTGTGAAGATTCCACCTAAAGGAGTTGTGTGTATGTGCATGTCTTCCTCTGTCAAAACAGCCTGTAAAGTATGAAATAAAATACTTGTGTCTAGTATTAATGGGGTATTATTTCATCTCTAATTATACTACATGGCTCAGTTAACAACTGAAATGTCTTTCCCTGCTCTCTCAGTCACTGTGGTGCCTTTAAAATGTTGACAGATCCATAACTGCTTTTATAAAAAGCAGCAGAGTGTCACAAACTTCAGCAAGCATGTTTCTGGGGGTTCTGATAGTCCTGTGCAGCCTCAGATTTCCTTTTCTTCAGTAGTAAGTCCTTTCCTGCTGACTGTACAGCCAAGGTAAAATATCTGCTTTTGGAACAGTTCCCGTTTTGAGGGTGTCAAACTCAGGTTGTCAGCCTTCAATTTATTACTGGCAGCTTGTAAATGTGTCAGTTCTGATTCAAATGTTTGGTATGCACTAATGTACCACATAATTAAAGCAAATAGCAGTTGTTCCAACTCGCTGGTTTTGCAGCATCACAGGGAATGCATGCATGTATCCAAGCTTAATGATTCTGTGATTGTATCCTGCACTCAAATTGCAACTGCAGCTCACAAACATGCAGTTCAGCTTTAAAACAGGTAGATAAGAAACTAGTCATGAGGTTCAGTGCTGACATCAAACACGCCCAAGAATTTTTTGTTTATTTACCAAGACTTCCTGGATATATTTGGAGTCAGCAATGAGCTCCATTAGCTCCATGACTAGAGGTAAACAGGCAGGAATTAATCCAGGTGAATGAAGTCCCTGCAGCCTGTTATTGGATTCTGCCTGAACTGCTATACTCAAAAGTACTTTTGATGTCCTTGTTGAGACTAGGACGTAAACACTGATAGGAGATAAAAATTGTTTATCTCCTTTCAAAAGTAGCTTAAGTACAATCTTTAACCTGGCTAGGTTTTGCCTTTCTCCCTCTACTAGGAAACTCTTTCAGAACTGTAAATTTAAAAGAAGCTAAACATCTGTAACTCTGCTTGAGTTCTCATCCTGTGAGACTCTTGCTTCATGCGATCATGTGGAGGGCCAGTCTGAAAAGATAAGAAGAGGAGAAACATATTTGGGTGTGACTGTTTAGTGACTTAGCACTACATAAGTGAATTTATGGCTCAGAGTAATTAACTATTCTCTGTTTATTTGCAGAAGAATAATCATGGACCATTCTGTTAAACAGTCGTGTTGTGTTCCCATGTGGTTGGACTACTTTTACATTTAAATTCTCAGTAGAATTTCTCATCTTTCCTTTTCCGGACATTTCAGGTATAGGTAAGGAGTGTCATCAGCCTACTAAGAAATAGCTACATCAGTAAGGTAAGCAGTACAGCAAAGATTTTTTCACAATGCACATCAGATATCCAGAGAAGTCATGTAACTAACATTCAAGCCTATTCAACGAAAACACTGGCAGTCAGAAAGTTATTTGTTCTTGCCCTTGCCATGTGTGCAGGACAACCAGTTTTGACTAAATGTTATAATCCATATCAAGACATTATGTATGTGACGCATAAAAGCTTCTGAATACTATTGAAGGGTAATTTTCGAGTAACTGGATTTGTAAATACAAACATTTTACAAAGTCTTCTATGTGATTATACTACATTACATGTCAGAAGTCAGATGCTAAAATAATTAAGAGCAACAAAATAAATTAGTCTCACCACATCTGTGATACAAAATTAGTTTTGTGAGATTTCCAGTTACCCAGCATATTCTTGCTGTACTGTATGTGCTGTAACTGCATGAATACAAAATGACTATTCTTCACCACATTTTTTAGCTGATAAATGCAAGGAGATTTTTACTATGTGTAGAAAACAAAGGTTAAAAAAAAGTCTCATCCTCTTTCCCCCTCCCACTCTTCATCTTCTACATGTAGGACTGTGTCTCACTCTGCAAATTATAGTGTTTTCCTTTGTTAATGTATTCTTTTTACCTTCCTGTTTTTTTACTGGGTTTTTCTATTTAATTGTTTCTGTCCTGAGTATTTATTGTCCTATGTGGTGTATTGACAGGAGGAACTGTTGAAGAGATAGTATTAGTATACTTAATGAACACATAGTAAACAATGTCTTGAAGTTTAAACATGTTCTTTTTTCCATTTAATCATGTAAAGTAGCCTTATTTTCCCAGTGTTCAGTCTTAGTGAATCAGTCAGCTGTTAAATGGTTTCCTCCAAATCAAATTACTAGATAGAAATACTGGCCAGTCGGTGAGAATATGGTGGTCACCTGTGTCTGGGAGGGTATGGGGACTGAACCTGGAGGAGAAATCCATCATATAGTGGAGATAGTATGTATACAGATATACACCTCTTTTCCTCTGAATTCCAGACTGCACTGTAAATTTTTGGGAGATTTAGAGAGTTGTGCCATGATAACAGGCATCAGTAGTACCCATTTCTACAGTCTCATCTGAAGTTTTTAAATGCTCGATCTTCAACCCCTACAGTCTTTTGAAATACAAACACAGAGGGGAAAGAAGTTTGCAAAGGAGGAAAACAGCCAAGAAGTATTTTTAATCTGTGTTAATAAATGAAAACCACTGTATTTTATTAGATTGAAAACAACTGAAGAGCATTTAAATAAATCACAGAAAAGTAGTGTATGTCTGTAAATAATTCATTACTCATTTGCAGGGGAAAAAGGTCTGAAGATTTAAAAGAATATTTACATGAACAATGGATGGCAATTTTTAACAGTTTGGGGATTTATTTTCTTTAGAGATCTTGGCTATGTAGAGTCAAAAAATGAATTACTGCTTTTCCACGGTAGGAAAAAAGTTCCAGCAGGACTTGATCCTCAACTACCTAAAGCAGGCTTGCCATTTGAGACTTCAAGGGGGTGTACCAAGGGGTGTGTAAGGGGGAGTGGCAGGAGAGCTGCAATCATCTCCTGTTTTCCAGTGAACAACACTGAGGTAACCAGCAAGTACCTCCGGGAACCTATGGCAAGTCTCAGCTGTTGAGCAACTGAGGCCATATCAATTAAACTTCTAAAAGGAGAAGGAACTCATGCCAAGAAACTTTCACAGCCACATCAGCAAAGAAAACATGCTTTTTGTTTCCGATATCAACAGATTGCTTACATATTAACCACTGCTATACAGTCTCTGTTCACAGGCTCAACATATTCTCTTCTGGGGTCAGAATTTGCCTAAGTACTTAGGGTTTGACTAGCTATCATGAATCACATGAGTTGCCTCAGTAAGACAGTATTAGCTGACTTGCAGAAGCTGAACAGGCAACATGAATTTTGGCACATTTAGAGAGAGAAATATGCCTTATGGGATTGTGAGGGTTGGCTTCTTTTCATCTCTTCTACTTTTCCACATGAGCTGTACATCAAATTGACACCTTAATTTGTCTGAGAGAAGTGGAGGAGGTAATCTCTTAAATTAAGATGGGGTAGTGGTTTTGGGGTTTGACTCTTTCTAATACGTGAAATGGCTGCAAGTTTTCCAATCTGATCTGCGTAGAGGCGCTACTTGACTTCAGAAATTGTATGCACTATTTATGCATATGTGCATTACTCAAAGGAGTTCTGCATAAAAGTAGCATCTGCCAGTGCAGGCCTATCTGGTATGGGGAGCAGCAGAAAGAGAAAAATAATGTGTTCCAGCAGAAGTGAAGTGCTAAAGCTTAACTGGAACTCCTTTCTAAATATGGTCCTGGAAAAGTGGTGCTGTTGGTAACTGTCATTGTTATAAGTTCTTAGCTATGGCTTAAAGCTTAGCTAAAGCTCAGAATAGCTTTTGAACCATAAACTCTTCTTCTTTCTCAGCATCAACAGAGCCCATGGACTCTATGAGTTAATGTTCTCAGACACTCAGCTGTCTTGAAGCGTCCAAACTTTCAGTTTAGAGAGAAGAAAGTACCTTTCCTGTGATTTATAAAGAAAGTTCAGATAACCAGATACAGATGTTATCTCACTGAGCTTCTGGGATTCCTGAAAAAAAAACCCTTCACACTTGAGAACAAACCTCTATGTAAAGGTTTGTATGTTTCTATGTAAAGGATGCTCAGGTTATCTTTTAACAAACAAGTCTTTGATTCTGGATTCTGGTAACCATTCATATAGAGCTTTGTGTCTCTGCTGTGTCTCAGCAGATTTTTCCTGACATGCGAACTTGAATCTCCAAAAGTTTAGTCAGGCACTTTGACAGTCCATGCCAATTGTGCACTATAGACACATTGTGAGAAGCATGAGTTGCTCTACACGTTTCAGTCAGATAGTTCATTTTAATGCCAAAGGCAATTCTACATCAATGTCACTGGTCTTTAATTAATTAACAGTCTATTACTTTGATGTTCACCATATATTTTCATTTCAGTTCAGCAGTTTTACACTGTATCCTAGAGCTCCTACTTATCAGAACCTCCAGTTGTCCTAAATCATTTCCTGTGATTCAGCATGTCTCTGTCATTCAGATAACTGACCAAAATTTTTTAAAAATCACTTTTTGGAGTAAAGCAATACTTTTAATCAGCTTTCCCAGGAAGATTCCACTGACCTTTGGGTTGCTGTGTAGTCCCCTAAACAGCTATTCTTCCCCTTCTCTGTGGCTGAAGATGTGAGAGAAGAACTTCCCACAGGAAAAGGGTGGGAAAGAGCAGCCAGATGTGGAAGACTTAAACAGCCCTTCTGCCCTTGGAAAAGAAGGAGTATAAATATATACTGACACATTGTTAAGTTCAGCTCTGCCTAGTGTGGTGGGAAGAAAGTTGTCTGAATCATTCAGTCCCAGTTATACCACTGGGGAAACCATAATGTCAGCACACTCTGCTCCATCTCCACATAACAACGGCATTCATTAATTACTGAAGTATTCCCCAAGGAAAATAATGTTTACAACTGAGGCTTGTAATTGACTACAGAGATGCCACAGGTTCTATGACTAGGTACATAGTGTATGTGTTTGCTCATCAGTGCTTGCATGTGTATAAGTATACATAAGTATACATTATGCATATGTGTACTCTGAAGCTGATGAAAATGACAACATGTTTGCAGATTTTTGATGAACTGAAGCTAAATTTTTAAGTGGTAAGGAAGAATGCAAAGTTTTGGATATTGCATATAATTTTTCTTCATGATTTATAACATTTGCTCTTTTGAAGTTTTTTCTTCAAAGAAAAATATCACCTAGACAACTTCCTGCAACTCCTGCTAGATTTTGCTTTTGATGTTTTTTGTTCACTTTCTCTTCTGAACAATACAATAGAAGGCATCAACAAAATGATTGTACTGGTTGACTCCTGCAATTACTATTCATCAGTAAGAGATGACATGATCATTGAAAATGTATCCTGCAAAATTCTTTGAACCCACCAGAGGAAACCTGGTATTAGATCTAGGGTATGGATTTCGTATACACCACCTTGCTGCCCACTTCTATTCATTTTCTTGGATAAAAACTATGATTCATGCAATATTATTCTTTTCTTCTTTTAATACCTAAAATGTGGTGAGCTTAACTAAGCAACAAGAGATGGAAGATTTTATTTTTCTCATGGCATCAATACTTATACTTTATCCCCTTTAGCCACCCACATATGTAACTCTTGTCCTTCAGGATAAGGGGAGCTAATGTCATTCTTTATGTTGAAGGAAATCTGTCTTTAAACAATACTTATTAAATTCATTAATCAATATAAGAGACTGATGAAAAACTGGAGGACCTGTATCTTCTCTGAGGCTTAAATCCAGTAATTCTGGTGATCTAAGTTTCTGCCAGTCTCTGAAACAAATATAAGACCTGAGGCTTTAGGCAGAATTATGAGTGCTTGTTTTAACCAAATAAGCTTATTTGAGTAAAATGTTTTCCTGGATGCAAACTGGGATTGGGAGTGGAAGAAGCTCATTTGAGTTCAGAGTTGCAACTGAAAAGGTAGGGGATGTGATTCTGATAATGTTACAAGACTTGTTTTGTCCCCTATGTTGTATTAATTTTAAAGGTAACATGTCCAGTGATTAAAAAAGCAGAGGAAAAGACTTAATTTGGAACATTTTCTATCTACAGCAGTACAAACAGATGCACATTCTTTAATGATGCGTTTTCAAATTTTTAAGGACCTCTGTAGGACTCTGGGGAAGAATGTGTCCCTCAGAGCTGATTCCTGCCTTATGCAGCTACTTATGCAGGAGGGATAAACGTTCTACATGAATCATGGCTTTAAATGCGAATGTGGAACAGCCTCCTCAGCATAATGGTCAGAAAAGCTGAGATTAACTTTCTCAATACTGACTTTCTAATCCTCCAAATTAAGTTTGCTTGGTTTAGTACATAAATTAGTTGAAATATTTTATAATAATCTTCTTGCATGTAGTAATCAAATCACTGTTTTAGCCCCCTTGATTGGTTAGTGGGCTATACTTGCACAGAAAGACAAAAATATATGTATATTTGCTTAACAAATTTGTGTATATCTAAGTTTGCATTATAATTTCTTATTCTTTGGCTGATCTTTAAATTTGTTAAAATGCTGATGCACAAGATAAAATATAGCAAGCCTACTAAATATATGGAAACTGCAAAGAAAAATCTAGTCAAAGAGCTGCCAGCTGTCACAGGGCGGTTGCCCTCATCAAATGCTGCCTTGTGATGTATTTATCTTATACTGCAACCTGCAGTGTAAATACTCAAAAAAGGGTTTTCACCATGGCAGATTGAAGGCTGACAGGAGATACGATTGAAGCATATATTTCAAAGGCCAAGTTTTGGGAAGAGAGGAACTGTTTAGATTGGCAAAAGAAGATGTTGGCAAAAGATGTTGGCAAAAGAAGATGTTGGCACAAGAAGCCCATGAATACATTTTGGCTGGGACATATGAGTCAGTATCTAATTTTTTTGTGGGAGTGGTATATGTGGAGAGGGACGTAAAGTAACTGGTCTTAAAATGGAGCTAGCTGATTTATGAAAAAGATCATATATTGGAGTAGTTCACAATAGCTTCTTGATGATCCAGAAGGTCCTCTTTAGTCTTTTGTCTTTCTGAAAGGGTGAATGTATTTTTAATTACTAAAGTAGTTTTGGAGAGCACTGTGTCTATGTTTATTACATTGCCTGGGAAACATTAGGACTGAGCACAAGGATTTAGAGACAATTCATATTTTTATTTTTTATGTATGCTTTTTATAGGAACAAGCACACATGGATTGGATTTATTTCCCAATTAAAAAGAGTGTGAGAAAAAGGGGTTGTGTTAGTACTACCCAAAGTAGGAAGACATCCAACACACAGCAGAATTAAACTCTTTTTAACAACACTATAACTACTGGGATTAACAGCTCGGCTCTAAATGCTGTGTAAAACATAGACTCAGCACCCTAACAAGTGACTGTTGGACGCTGGCTGTACTGGTCAAAAAGCAATTCTTTGCAGGGTAATTTGTTCATCACTGCTCACTGTCAGAACTAATATAGAGCATGACCTGTTAATCCTGGTATTGAAGACCTTCCAGTCCCAAGCTTTGTGCTATCCAGTTTGCTTAAAAATAGCAGATTTCTAGAGCTAGATCTAATGGCAATGGCTAAGGTGCAATTTGTAGTTATGCAGTTATTAGGGCTTCCCTTGTAAATGGCTGCAGATGTACAGGCCAGAAAAGGTACAACTCTCCCTGTAATTTATGACTTACTCTTTTCTTAAGAAATCCTGAGTTGATACAAATTTTGCAAAACTGAGAAACTGTGTTCAGGATAGATACTTTAGGCTACATGAAGCAACACAACGACTCATCATACCCACATTCATATAGGTAGTTTTTTCGTCACTGGAGCACAAAAGCTATGAGTTATCCCTCTGGAAGGGTATTTCAGAGCTTCACTGCTCTCATGTTTGGAGATATTCCTATTTCATACTCAGGTGAATCCACAGACAATTTAAACTCTTTTTTTTTTTTTTTTTTTTGAGTGTCAATACTATCTTCTAGTTGGAGTAACTTTCCCCCTCCCTTTCCTTCTCAAATATGTTTTCAGGAAGGTATCATATTATTTCTCCACTTTTCTTTTTCCAGGCTCAATAAGCAAAAAATCTGCCAGTCTTCTCTTGGGTAGTAGATTCTTCATATACCTGATCAAGCTAATGGCCTTTTCTTGCACCCATTCAAGATTAGTTCCTATGTCTTCAACATGGATGAAAAAAAAAATGTAGACCATGTCACCAGGGCCTGTACACACAGTGCCTACAGGGCACTAATACTTCCTGTATTTTTACATGGAATTCAAAACAGGATTGTCTTGGCTTTTTTTGTGTCTGAACAATAGGTTAAAGAAGTTAATTTAGTCTTTTTACATGCAGTTTCAGATTTGCAGAAAATTTCTCATATAAACTGCTGGCTCATGGAAGTATGAAAAATGGAATGTGATTAAGTCTGTCTTTTATTCAAGCAGGAGGACCTTAAGACAAGAGGATAATTGAAGTCTAGATTCAGACAAGATTGCTTAAAAGGAGAGATTGCGAGTCCATTCTAAAATAATTGAAGAGTTCAAACTGGTAATACTGAACCTTCAATATGATATAACTTCAGACATTGGTAGGAAAACATTACAGAAAGCCTGAGTAGTGGCAAGTGAAAAAGAAACAAGATTTCATAGCAAAACTATTAAGTTTTAACTCTGGCACCACTCGAATGAAGGGGAAACTAGCTGCAGTGGAAAGAAAGAAAGTGTGTATTGTTTGGTTTAGAAAAGTAACTGTGTTCAGGAAGAGGGATCTTGAATTTCTCCAAGGAACAGCATCTCTTGTGTGCAGATTCTCTGGTCTCTAGTAGACTTTGTGCTCACATTGCAGTTTGTTGTTTAGGTGAGGCTCTCACTTCCTCTGTGTAGCAGCCAAAATTTCTAGAAATCAAATGACCTTCATCTCTCTCTCCTCTCTCTCTCTCTCTCTGTCTCTCTCCCCCATCTTCCATCCCTAATCCCGTTGATATAGTCACTGCCTTGAGATGTTAGTGAGGAAAACTGACTGCCTTTAAAAATCAGTCCAGGTACAGTTCTCGACTGTTACACTTTTTATAACTCTCCAGTTTTGTGGGAAAAGTCTACCATCAAGAGCATGTAGAAATTTGCCAAAAAATCAAGAATGCTGAAAAACAAAACAGAATAAAAAAGCTAACGAAAATTTAAGACTTTCTGTATTGCTAGGCACACTTCCAACACACCAGTCTATTCAGTGTGGATTTTCCCATGCCCAGTATAGAAGCCAGAAGTGTTACTGCACAGTAATAGTTAGCCTCTACAAGCTGTGTCAGTCTTGTTGTCCACAGGGACTGATGCTCACATATGGGGGTGGGGTGGATCTGGCAGTGCAATGTGGGAGCCAGCTCCTCTCAGAGAAATCTGAAAGTGGTGAAGGTCATCCAAAAGTGGCTGACTGTCACTGCAGCTTGCAGGAGCAGCTTCTCACTGAACCTGATGCTGTCTTGCCTAGCTTGTTATCAGAATACTTTGACAAGATTGTGATTCAGCAATGTAAGAGAGGTGGATCCATGTTACTCCTCTTTTAAGCTACGTGCAACATTCACACTGTAGAACTACAGGCCTCTAACTTCGCTAGTCTTCCACTCAGAGCATCAGTCAGAGCAAAAGTGTAATATGGATGCACTGAGTGGATCCCTCCAGCCTGCAGTGAGTACTTGTGGAGCTTTCCAAATCGGCCCCTGAAGTTCTGAGCCTAAAGTGGCGGGGGGTGAAGTGTGTAATTGAATTACTTGCTGCAAGTTAATTGTTTTTTCTGTCCTTTTTGGAAAGGAGAGAGCATTGGAACAACAACAGAAGCGAAAGAGTTTTGACTGCTGACCCCTCCAGTCCCATATCACAAGGATACAATGAGAAGTTCACAGCTGTCCTGATTAAGACCTACAAATACTTAAGAATAAGGTTTGGACACTGAGCACTTGCTGCAAGAGGTGTTTGGGTAAAACCTGCTAGTAAAAAGGTGTGAAAGATTGTAGATATCATAATATTAAAGGTGCCAACTTGGAAATTCTCATTCATTGAAGAGGCGTACTAACTGGAAACTTACTCAAACTGAAGAAAAAGGGCCTTTTATTCAGGTTTCAATTTTGTAAGTTGCTGCACACCCCCTGGGAAGATTCTTGGGGTGTTCTGCACAGGGTCAGGAGATGGACTCAATGATCCTGATGGGTCCCTTCCAACTCAGCATATTCTATGATTCTATGATGCACTTTAATCCTACCATTTAAAGCCCTTTGAGTCTGGGTGAGTTTATTGTAGTGCAGAATTAGATTCTTGATCAAGAAAGAGAATCAAGGGAAAGAATAGTTCAGTCTGAAGGAGGACGCGGGATTGCTCAGAGAAGTGAAGACTTTCAGCTGCCTTACACAATGTATCATCCACCAACAATAACAGAAATAGATTTTCCATTCTTAAGCACTACTTAGCGTTACTTTTTTCTTTTTTTTTTTTTTTTAAATTCAGCTTGGAAGAGATTGTTGTGTACTTCCTCCCAACAATACTCTGATGCAGTTATTGTGACTCCTTCTGCTGAATAGGAGCTTTCATCCTATTCTCATTCACACCCTCCAAATAAGGCTAATTTTAGCAAGATGTTTTTACAAAGGGGCCTCAGACTTGCTGCTATTTAGTTCTGTGTCAGAGGTTGCATTCAAGAGAAGAAAGGGTGGCAGAAAACATCTGATAAATAGCTATTTTTTTCCCAGTTTTCATTTTAAAAACTAAAAATGTCTCAATTTGTACAGATCAGAAAAGTCACATGGTGAAAAAGCAGCTACCTCACACACCACTGCCATTAAGAACAAGCACATGAAAACTCCTGTGACTTAAACAGCCTTGTTAAATGCAAATTAAAAAAAACCCAACAAAACAACAAAAACCAAACCACAGAGCATTCAGATACAAAATGATGAAACAAAATATAGTTTTGTATTTCTTTTGATATACTAACTTGTTATCTCTGACTACTGCATTCTTCGTCCTTAGAGTAATATGACACCTATAAATTCTCAGGGAAGAAAATATCAAAATGTGTACAGGCTCCAACAAATATCTAGCATTGAAATATCTTGAAAAACCTGTGAGTACAAATCTTGATTTAATTCAATGTTGTAAAGTCATCTTCTTGTATGGAATCCTGAACCTGTTCAACTTGATCAGAGTTTTGTAGGGGGAGGGCATACTGCTACCGCCCTTAAGGTATTTAAAATACCTGCTCCAAGATTTACAGTTACCAAGATGATGTAAAACCCTAGTGTGCTTGTAAGAAGAGAGCTACTGCTGAAATCATGAGAAGCACTCTCTGCTACAACCATTTTACATCCTGGAGTAGAACATCCTGGAGTATGTCTCCTTTCTCAGTTCTGGTCAAACCTGTGGAACAACCAGGTGTGGTAGGCTGGCTTTCTTACAGTAACGTTTGGAGCAAGGCTTGGCCCTGGGCAGTATTATTTGCATGTATCTATGTGGACGTTTTATTGCTGGCAATGCTACTTCAGCGCACATTTTCCCGAAGATTTCTAGTGCTTGTGCATTTGCTGCTATGGTAGCAGTACCTCTTAGTTGTTAGACTTGACTCCTTTATTCATTTGGTGAAGAGGAAGTTATCACACCTTTTAAGTGCAGAAGGATACTGGCTCAGAAATCAGTTAATCCTGTAATTTGTTTCTAGTTAATAATACAAAAATCATTTAGGAAAAGAAGAGTCTGACTGCATGACTTCTGAGTACCCATTAAGCTGTCCAGATGACAGAATTCCTAATCCTTTCAATATGTATCAACAAAGAGAATAATAAAGAGAAGAATTTGGCACTCACAAATGGATTTCTCAAAAGTCTGAAAAAATCCCAACCTTCTAGTCTGTAATTTACTTTGCAATTTACTTACTCATGTTAATAGTAATGTATTGGATCATATGGCAAATAGAATCAATTGATGAATTATTAATGGAATGAATGCTGGAAATATGAGTTTATGATGGAGTCAGGGCAAATTGTGAAATTTTATTTCATAGAAATGATGGGGCATGAAGTTTATTATTCTTTATGCCTACAGTTATTGCCATATCAAAATCTAACCAAGGTCACTGTTGTGAGGGAAAACCACACGTGATTTACCAACTGGAAAATTACACAAGGTTCTAAATTACACAGACCTTGGATTTCTACTCTACTAAATCCACATCACATATTTCTCTTTAAATAAGCCCTCAAGGGCTTTGTTTGACTTATTGTTTAGTTAACTGCAAAACATACTGATGTAATATATTTGCTAATATCAAATATGGAAAGAGATTCATACAATAGAAATGAAGACTGTGTAGTTTCATTTACTCATCTGCTTTCATATCTTCCACTTATCTCTCCTGTCAATTACCAAAAATTGTGTTTTGATGATCACATTAAAATGTCACAAAAAAGTCACAGTGACATAGTATCCTTCACAGTAAAAATATACTTCTGTGTTAATAAGTGGCAGACTAGCAAAAACATCATGTCTTCCCAAAAAAAGTGCATTTCTACACTGTTTAATCGACTCAATTAAATCTCAGGCAAATCAGTGGAGGACCCCCTTATCTTAACTCAAAAATTTTTTTACTGTCATGCTAAAAATGTTCACTTGTGAAGACAGACCTTTGGTATCTTTAAAACTTCATTTCAAATAAATGTTTAACCATGGGATATCTGGAACATTTTTTTTTCTAAAAGTAAACTTTTTGAGGTTTGTGTCTCTTATAAATTCAATGTACCAGGAATATTGCTTGTTGTCTCTGTGTTTCTCTCATCTAGTTGACATTTCTTTTGCCCAGTTCTGCATTGTACTGAGAAGATGAACAAAAGCCAAACAAACAAAATAACCATACTTTTCCACAAATACAGAATTAAAGATGAAAATTTTAAAAGTTACAAAAGAAATTAATTAGCTCCTTTGATTTTAGAAATATTCCAATAAACATTTTGTCCAACAAAAAAGAGATACCTTGACAAGAAAAAAATAACACCAAAAGCCAAAACATCTAAAAGAGACAATCTTATCTTGAATCTCAGTATTTTCTTGCCTGATTCTGCAAACACTGAACTTTCTCTCTTATGAAATACACCAGTAAGATTGACTTCAAATAATTCAATTAAATTTCTAATTTATTCATATTAATTAATTCATATTCTAATTTATTAATATTAATATTCAAATATTTTCTAAGATTATAGAGATTGTAATACAGAAGCTAAGCTTGTACACTTATAAATTTACAGAAATTATTCTCTGAAATTTATTTTCTATGTAACAATTTTTAATAAATACTAGAGAGATAGTTCTGAAGTTCAACTTATGTTCCTTGAACACCAGTCCACCTTGCCAGTTTGGTAATATGTTTTGCTCTTCTTCCCTCTTCCTGTGCCCACCAGATGTTGTCAGAGACAGTGGAGCTAGATCCATCTCAGACTTACTGGGAGATGCCCGGAGGAAATTTTTGTACTTGAGCACTCCTTGAGAGTGGAGAGACATAAATTGCCAAGTGCTGTTCTCTCTCTCCCTCTGAAACAATCCCAACATTTTCTGAGAGCATTCTGTTCTCAGGAACCCCCTGAGATGCCCTCATTCCTCAGGAGAACCACCAAACAGTATGCTAAAAAACTTAAGTTCTGCGTGCCAGAGATCAGCCAGTTCAGGATTTGGCCCTTATCTTTATTGTGCTATTCATTCTCAGCAAGAAAGAAGATGCCTGTGGGACACAGAAGAGTGACTTGGGGGCTAGAATAAAGCTCACACAGTTAATCATTTTTGTCAGCAAAGGGTTGACAATGTTGACAAGAGACAGACGAAGAGCTTTCTGGGTTTTGTGTGTGTCAGGTTTACCAAGGGATTCTGATTCACACTGAAGAAGACAAAGGCAGGTCAGGAACCATAGCAGGTGTAGTGGGGCAGCTTGCCTCACTTATTCACAGTACAAGAATCTGTGACACCATATTTGCAATAAGGAACACACTACATTAGAGGATTTATCACCTGATCTTTATGTGACGGTCCAGACTGACAACTCTGGCCCATTTGGGATGTCTTTAACTTTGAAATGCTATCACAGCAGCTGAGTCATCAACCTCTTTCTCAGCCACTGTCCCTGCAACATCAGGAAGGGCAGAAAGGGAAGAGACAGGCACTCTCTGCTGGGCAGGGCATGAATACCTCAAGCAGCTTCTGGGACTAGGTATTCTATATACATCATGTTGACATAAGAGAAGAGGAGTCTTTAGTGGCAGTTTCTGGTGCTTTATAGAGCACTACCAGCTTGGCTTTGTGGCAGCTGTGGATGAAGTTTATAGTCTACTGGTAGTTTTCTAATAAAAAATTATCCATATATGCATGTGTCCCCCCAACCTAATCGTGTGCTTTCCTCTGCCAATATGACAGCGTACCTTGGGATTATGGAAAATAGCTTTGCATAAATGAAAAAAAACCAAAACAAACTACAAAAGCCACAACAGTTATACCTGGAAGAAATTACATGTGTTCTGCTTATGAGTAAAAATGTGGTGAAGTAGCATTTGCAACACCTCTTCTTTTCAGCTCTGTTTTCGATAACTTTTCCTGATCACCCTGGGGGCTTAAGTCAGGAATATCTTTCCCCATAGTCCCACAAGCAAGGGAAACACTTTCCTGCATTTCAGTCACACTGACAAACTTCTCACACCAAAGCTGGGTCACTCAAAGATTGTAAGACACCTTGTGTCATTGACGGTTCAGCATAAAAAAAAGGTTAAGTGTTTTGTGTTGCTTCAATCAGCTGCCTGACTGCTGTTCAGCTCCTGCTTGGCATGGCAGGAATGGCATTGTCCAGAGAACACCCTCTGTAGATTTACAGAATGAAAGACCTCAGATGAAAGAAGGAGCAGACCCTATGGAAGCAGACCATCTTCCTTAGGAAAATGGTTCATCTCTGGAGTGTGTAAATTGATGGAATGAAAATTTAAGTGTGACAACTCATGGTGAAGATTCACAAAATAGCCACAGAGAAGGAGACAAGGTAAAAGATCAAGATCATTGTGGAGGAGACTCATGAGTTTCATGACCCGGGAGGCTGAGGCACATCAGGTTCAGTTTCCTAATATGGTCTCATGTTTTCCTCTTGGGGAACTCACTACATCCTTCAGGCCCTCAAAAGTCCAGAGACAGCTTCACTACTACTGCCTGAGCCCACACCAGCTGTGGATGAGGTAATGCCAGAGCATGCACTCTAACCCCCAAACTGAGTCAAGAACCGCTTGGAAGCCACATAGGACATAACAGTTAAATCCTTTCAAGAAGAAAGTGTCTTTTCTCCTGTTTCCACTCTCTTTTCCAGAGAGATAAATGATGAGAAGGGAGGTGCTGAAGTGCAGGAAGTCACTAGAAATAGAGGCTTTCTGATGTGAGCCTTCATATATGCAAGTTCTGCCTCCACCCCAACAGTAAACTTAGGCTACAACGATGCAGTCCCATTCCTAGCTTTATAGAGGCAAAATATTTTCTGACTCTGAGGAGACCACAGGAGACTTCAACCAAGGTGCAGACCAGGACCCAAGATTCTGCTCTTCAAGGAGTATTTCCTCAGCAGATTCTTGCAACTGCAGTAGGAGCAGTTTTTCTGCATGATGATCAAATCCACATATATGTTGGGGTCCCCTTTGTGGGGGTCCAACAGCAGCAGGCCAGTTGCCACAGCTTGACTTGCAAAACAGCAGCACTGAACAGCAGCTCCCTGAGGCAGAGGGAAGGACTAGAAAGGACGAGATTGAAGCATTGCTCTTACATAATCCAGTGATGTATAAAGTGCACAAAGCAGATGGCTAGTAAGCATAGACACAGAGAGGTCTGCCCTGTGTGGGCACCAAGATCATGGAATAGCTCTTGAAACAGTAGGATGTGAATGGTTCTTTCGATACTAGTGCAGATGTAGATCAGCATTAGAGATGTAAGCTGGCAATTAACAACTCGCTCAGTTCAGTGGCTCATGTTGTGACATGCAGCAAAATACAGTGTAGACTTGCGCTTTATGTGTTGACTATAATCACAAAGTTAGTTAACTGTTAACTAATTTGCTTTTATAACTGTCCACTTAGAGTGGACAATTTTGTTGAACTATCTCTATAGCTATCTGAAGTTAATGTTACATCTGATCTCACAGCTATTTTTTCCTAGAGATAGCATCATTTCCACTCTGATGAGGATCTTTCAACCATGATAATTCATGCACCCTATGATCAGTGTTGGAACAATACTCTGGACATTCCACTATGGGAACAGATTACATCGAACACTGTCTTCTCAGGAAAATAATTGTCAGAGATAAAGAACACAAATTTAATACTACACAGGGTGAGAAAAATTCAAGAGTTAGGGAAAAGATATTTCCTGGGCTTCAGAGCTTTCAGCCCAGGAACACCAGGAAACTTTTTTCAGAACCCATCCCAAAATTTAATTTTTTTCCCCAAACCCAAGCAGCAGTAATGGAACCTGGAAAATACCAATCAGGTGAAAGTGAAACCAAGTGAATTCAAGTATAAAACTGGGTAAATTTTGGAAAAGCAGCACTGAATTCAATCATAACACCCTTTCAGTCTGAACACTGATGTTTCTATAACATTTGCTCTATCAGCTGTTTCTCAAAAACTAAATTGCTTGTCAGCAGCTTAAAAATTGTTGTGTAATCTGAATCTCTTTATCGCAGAAGGTTAGCAAGTGAGACTTAGCTGACAGCTTTCACAGGGTCAGCTTGTTTCCCTAATCCTATGGTAGATAAGGGCCCAAGGCAATCACCTGAAATTCAGAAGGATCTCAGGAGGCACAAGGCAGCCAAAAGTGATTATGGACACTTACTGTGATGGCTGCTTGTCAGTAAGATGGTAGGAATCACATTAGTTTCAATTGTTCTGCAGAGACATTCAAAGAACCCTTCTGTTTTGCTTTAACATCTTATTAATAAAAACGGAAAAAAAAAAGCGCCTTATCTTAAGGTTTCCTTTTCAAGGCAGAGAGAAAATAATTATCTCAGAAATACACTTCCATATGGTGTGAATTTTGGATATGAAACACCATTTCAGTGAAGTTTTTATTCTCTATTTTTGGGAAACAAATGTCATTTTTTTATTTTCGTATGTATAGCATCACAGATTCTGTAAAATTTGGAGAGTAATCAAATTTAATTCACAGCTATCACACACTTATGCTTTAATCTTGTAACTAGAAAGGCCACAATTGCTTCACTGAATTCTGATCATCATAGGTCAATGGGGAGCTTCAGGATAAACTAACTCGTCAGTATTTTAAACATAGTTTTAACTAGTTCTTATACAAAGGCCAGGAAATACATTTCCTCTGTTATCCACTTTTTCATTTTTCTCTAAGAAAAGAGATTTTTTCCCCTAAACCCAAATATACCATATCCATTTCTTTTTCTTCATGTTGGGAAAAACGCGCTAGGGAGACCATTAATATCATCCAATAAGTTAAGAAAATTTTCTTTGTGAAAATGTTGGAAGCTGCCTTGCTTTTAGTTTTCACTTGATTTTAGTTTTCACTGAACAATACTGCTTCAAACTGTACACAAACAGTTGTGGTTTGCTTTGAACTCAATATCCTTATTTTCTTCTTCAAAGTTGTTGTTGAGACTGTGACTGAATGTTTCAACGGAAATAGTCTGAGAAGATAAAAAATACTTTTAAAAATATATATTTTTTAAATTATTTTTATTTTTTAATATCAGTTAAGGGAATATTTCCCGTCTAAGATTCTGGACAAGATATTGCAAAGGTAGTCAGAATATCACAGATGCTATGGTTTGGAGAATCCCCACATGACTGGCTAGGAGCTGTAAAGCTTCCCAACAGTTTTCAAAAACAATCCAGTTACTCACTATTACTCATGGTTGATACCTGACCCTGTAGTAAAGTCACTTTCAAAATACCCAGTTCTCATTTTTAAGTGGAAGAAACACATTTTTCTGCTAGATTTTAATGAAAAGTAATTTCTTTAAAAATTAATAACTCATCTTTTTTTCTAAGTTTCTCTACATAGCTGGAGATTTAACTTAGGAGCAGGCCTGCTCAGATAGACATAGCTACTGTACGTGAGGGGTGGGGGCCACACTTTCAGGTTCGCAGTTCCAAATATAGTCATCCACTACAGCAGTAGCCTGCTGAGAAGCAGTGAAGGACAGGATGAAGCAATTGCTCTTCACTGAACCATCTAACTGGCAAAACAGCTTAGGTAAAAATATCTATCCCTATAGATTTTCAAAATGAGATAAATCTCTAAGCAATATTTACACTATTTCAAGAGTTTAGGAGCTTTAAATCACCTTGTGGAAGAGTCTGTTTCTCTACTGGCTATATTGAAGAGCACTTCTTTCCTTTTTCCCCCTACAATCCCTATTGTAATCAATGTCCCTTTCCTGTAAGTGCTATGCTTTCCTTTAGCTGCTGTATCAGATATACCAAGTAGACTCCCCCACACACTATACTCTCCAGCTGGTTGTGCTGATATACTTTGTCATGAAAAATGCAGCATTTTCTGAGTAACTGGACTCAGTATTCTAATATTGTTAAAATGCTCTTATTTAATCAACAGTTATTACATTGCCAAAATCATGGCAGTTTCCTCAATTTGAGGAATCTTCATGTAAGTAACTGGACATATATCCAGAGTAATTCTAGAATTTTGTCTGTTTTACTTCTCTACTATGCATTTCAGGCCAGTTATTACAAATATGGGCAGGCATCATGTATGATGTATCATATATCATGTATCATAAATATTGTGTGATATATGATATTAATATCACTTTGTTTAACTGCAGAATAGCATCAAAACCATTCCAGTTTCCAGAGGCTGGCTGGTATTCCTTCCTGCAAAAAATTTGTTTTTATAACAATGCAACGTTTTATAACAAGGCCAAATCAAAGACTGCTTTGAGCAGTTCTTGAAGGAAATGTTGAAAGGTCAAACCTAGTAAAGGCGAGTTAAACAATAAAGTGACAGCTGCTCCTTGCATCCTTTACCTTGTCACATGCAGCTCCTGCTAGATTAACTGGAGGTGAAGTTTGTGTGCCCAAGTGTATTTGCCACGAGAAAGTTGTACGTCCCCTGAAAAAGTTCAAAAGTCATGAAACAAATATAAACAGACATACTGTTTCCGAATCCATGGTACTGATTATCCTGGGTGTCAACATGTTCCGAAAGAATTAATCTTTATCAATTGACAAATGGCGTGAAAAAACCCTGACAAAAGGAAATAACAAGAACAAATCTGGTGAGGAGCAGAGTAGCTGAGGGACCTGGGGTTGTTTAGCCTGGAGGAAAGGGGGCTCAGGGGGGTTCTTATTGCTCTCTACAAGTGCCTCAAGCTGAGCCAGGGGAGGTTTAGATTGGATGTTAGATTTAATGTTAACATTGTACTGTTAGGTTAATGGTTGGACTCAATTATCTCAGAGGTCTTTTCCAAACTTAAAGATTCTAAAATTCTAAGAAATTGTAAGGGGGGTTTACCCTATGAAGGGATTAAAACAGTAAAGCAGCACAATGAAAATTGTGAAAGAAAAGAATTTTGAAACTACAAAGTAGTTACAAGTTACATGACTCTCTTGTGTCTAACTGGTGTAGATACATTATGTTCAAAAGTGTATTAATGTACTGTACTTTATGGCAAAAGATGGTACCGCTTCCCTTTTTTCTAGTATAAAAAGTCTATTTTTCCGTGGATTTTACTGGGTATCTCCATTAGAAGAAGACTAGGAAAAAAAAAAAAAGTCGGTTGGCTTTGATGTAGTCCTATTTGGTTTGTTTGTTGTTTTCAACAAATAATGTACAAAGATCTGCATGCTGGATTGCATGAGAAAGTGCTGTTGCATACAAACCGCTCCTTGCCAGCACTGGGTCCAGAAGCATTTCCTTGGTGAGACGCCAAGCATTTTTTTTTTTTTTTTTTTTTTTTGTACTAGCTTTAAGAAGGAGAAATT
Organism: Cephalopterus ornatus; assembly: GCA_013396775.1. Classification (NCBI taxonomy): domain Eukaryota; kingdom Metazoa; phylum Chordata; class Aves; order Passeriformes; family Cotingidae; genus Cephalopterus; species Cephalopterus ornatus. The sequence continues at coordinate 57,803 of VZRE01002170.1, forward strand.
NTTCCTTATGCACAAACCCAGGGCTGCACTCGAACTGGTACTGCTGACATGGTAACATGGGCTGCCCCCAGTCTCCATGTCTTTAAGTATAACTTTTTGTTTAAGTTTGTGTTATATTAAAATGCAGCCTACAGGAAAACACCTTTAAACAAGTAAAATGTAACTGGAAAACACAAATAAATCTATACACTCTTCCAGATCTAACATGATGATTCAAATCCAGGTCAGGTAGCTAGTAACAGATGCAATATATCTGAGCATTCAGGTGACTCCATTGAACGTAACAGAAGTGTTTACATATTGGAAGTGAAATGTGTGCTTTCAGGTTTTACTGAGTGAGGCTAAAAGCTGACTATTTCTTATGCGTATAGAAAATAATTATGCTGGTACCATTCTTGTCCTCAGTGACCGGCCTTCTTTACGTGACACTAATTAAGAACTTCACTGGCAGTTGCAGCAGATAGGTCAAAACCTATTTAGGCACAGCAATTTAATTTTCCTGCCCCTACATCTTAGTTGAGTCAGAGCACTAGTCTATGGAGTGTTATTTTTTGTTGTTGCTCTCACTGTACCCCTACAGAGGATTTAATTTCCAGGATTGTTAAGGCAACAGTCTCTATGAGCCTCAAATGCAAATAAAAAATGTAAGAGAATTTTAAAAGGTTGTGCTTACTGCAGCTTTCCATGACAATTGCAGTAGGCATAACTACACATTTATCTAAACCCAAGTTCTGTTTACAGCTGCACTTGCCCATCACCAGCCCAAGACAGGTCAAAAACTCTGGCAGGATGTTGAGCAACCGATTGCTACATAAACACTCTGAGAAATGGCTTAGTTTTGCAGCTATTGATGAATGTGAAACAGAGTTAAAGTGCATTCTCATTTAGTCTGAAAGTTTTCTTGACTTTAACAGTAGGACTTGAACTTGGCTGTGATGAATTACAAGACATACCAGAGAAAAAGTAAATATCTCTGGGGACTGAAAGGATAAACGTGCATTCTTCCAACTTTACTCATTGGTGGTAGCAAATGCCAAAAGATGATGATGTATGCAGTGCATCACGTCAGCTGTAACTACGAATTAATATTTCATGGTTGATTAATTCTTAAGTGATGCTGACGCTATCACCTAAAATAGAGAATTAAATAAGCCACTGATCAAGAGTCTTGTGAAGTCCACACTTTATGTAATTCATGGACTTTACAGATGCTATCCAGCGAATTTTCAAACAGAAAGTGGAATTTCCAATTCTCTTTTCAGATCTGAGTGAACAAAGTGAAATGCAATGATTAAAAACTTCAAGAAGAGTTTTCATCCATACGATCGTGTCTCAGACTATGGTCGTTCCAGCCACTCCTGCTCAATAACAGCAGTCGAACTGTGAGAGAAAGGAGGGCAGAAATGGGCCAAAACAGGGGAGAAGCAAGCAGAATGGTCACATCCAGACATGACTTATATTCCACTCATGACAGTACAGCTTCTGTCTCCTCTAACCTAAGAGTTGACGTAAAAACCCCTCATGATGCCCTGAGTTTGTGGATAAGTAAAGGAGCAAAAAAACCTCTCATCTAGCTATTCCTTAGCAAGAAATCAGCAGGACTGGAAAAACACTGGCATGACTGGAGCCAGTGCAGCTGTATCCATTATTCCCTTTCTGTTGGGGTAAAATGCACTTTTGTTTTTTGGTAACCCCAAGTTTTTTTCAACCCATATTTTATCTTTCACAAAATAAATTAAGCTTACTGCATTCTCTGCAAGCAAGAGCATATGTGGGGAGCTTCTCCTACTCTGGAGCAAAGCACTCCTGCCACAGCCTTTGTGGGTTTGAGAGGTCTCACATCTATTTCTGTGCCTTGATGAGGCTAGTCCCTAACTGAGAAGAATTACTGGAATACATTGATCAGTATAGATTAACTGGGCATTTTACAAGCCTCTAAGGTTGTGGTTTTTGTGAAATAATATATTAGCACATCTAGTAATTTGGACATTGGCATAAACACTGAGAAAGGTTATCTTTTTGCTTTGAATATGATAGCAATTCAGAGACAGCTAGAGATACCTGTTATCTGAGGTTAACTGAGGAAACCATCTCTCTGGCATTTTTTTTTTTTGCTCCAAGACGAAACATGTCTCTTGCAATAGGTAAGGCAAAAGATGGGGAAAGGAATTTCTGGTATAAGACTGAAAACTGTGTGTTGCAAAAAATCCTCCCTTGTGCAAATCTGGGGATGCAGCAAAGTTGTGAATTACAGAGAAACAGACACGCAGAGCTTGAGATAAACAAAATTCAGTGCTTCAGTTTCAGTAAGTGCAGCTTTTGTGTTTGGGATACTGTACATGCTGGGCCAGGGAACAAACAAAAATGGGGGGAGGCGATCTCAGCCAGAGCTTCCTTTATGTTACCAATCTTATCTTCCCTGAAAGAAAGGACAAGAGCGATGTAACTCTAGATAAGAGAGCAAATCATCCAGGTTGCGCCTTCGTGTGCCGCGGGGAGAGGCAGCGGCCGAGGAGCAGGAGGGTCCCCGTGGTTGCGAGGACGACGAGGCCGGGCCGGGCGGAGGCGCGGAGCATCCCCGCCGCCGGGCAGCATGGCAGCCGCCGGGCAGCATGGCAGCTGCGGGGGAGGTGGAGCCAGCCGGTGACCTGCCAGCATCGCAGCACGGGCACATCGTCTGCCGGGAGTAAATCGTCCCTTCTGCCTTCCTATCTGCGCCGGAAAACGCGAGATCAAGACAAAATTAAAATTTATTATTTAAAAAAAATAAAGGTTTTTTTTAACAGCAGGGCTGGCAGGAGAAAATCGGGGAGAGGCCAGGTGCGCAGGGCCACCCCTCCGCCGGCGGCGGGAGGTGCATGAGGAGCTCGGCCGGGCGCCGCCGCCATGGAGCACATCCGGATGCCCAAGGTGGGTCCCGCCGGGCGGCCCCGGCCGCGGCAGCATCCCTGGCACCCCTCCTGCTGGCCTCTGCTCCCGCTGAAAGGAGGCTTTTACCGCAGCCCCGCGGGCCTGAGGCTGGTCACAGCCGTCCCCCGCGGGCTTCCTAGGTGCTGCTGCTGCTGCTGCTGCGGGATGGTTTTCGGCCAGTTTGCCATGAAATCCGCCCCAAATGCCGAGAACTGGGCGCATTGCTCTGCAATGTGGGCCGCGGATTTGTCGGGCATTTTCACGGCTTTTTATTCAGTGCCTCCCGTTAACGCTGGCACTGTCCATGAGCTGTAGATATCCGAAATGAGAGCCGTGTTATCTGCTTTTCAGACGTCTTTAGTTTGCCCCAAGATTTCAGACTCCGCAATGAATTGGTTTAGTGTTTGTATTAATATGTTTGATGTTTAGCCAGCGTAATCGGTGTTTTTCTGTGGATTTCTGAGCATGAGGCCTGTATTTTTTAAGAAAATTGCCACCTTGCTCTAAAAAAGAAGATACAGTTTTGACACATAAAAAAATTAGATTAAAAATAATAATGAAAAAGTGAACCAGAGCTATATGTTAATTTGAAATGGAGTGCGATATATTTTCTTATTTATTTATTTATTTATTTAGCCAACCCCCTGAATTTATTTGTATTTGATTTGGGCCCATTTATTTATTATCAATATTTAGCATGATGACCTGAATTTGAGATTAGGGCCTTGTTCCTTCTTCATCTATATTTTAGGGCCTTTAGGTGTTAACCTGCAAATCTATTAAGACAATAAGCATTTATAACAACTGCTTTTCCTCCCATCTCATTTCATGATCTATCATCTGCCTTTTTGGGAAGGAAGAATCTCAGAATAGTAAGAATGTATCCTACTGCAGGTGAGAAACAATCAGTGAAAGTTGCCTGAACAGATGCTTCTGACCATTTGCTGAAGAATGCTGAAAACATGAATGAGGAAAATATTGGAGACAAATAAGGGTAGAAAAATAAAAGTAAATGGTTACATTTGCTGTGAATGGAAGATCCAGGCAAGTCCCTTTTGCAGCAATGGAAGCTTATCTATTTGCTTTTATACAACCAGGTCCTTAAAATGTTACATTTCAGTATCTGACAGCTGTGAGAAGGGACTGTACTGATGCGTCAAGTCACTGAAATTCTTACTCAGTGTGAAGTGATTCTGCATTCCTGGATCCAGGCTGTCCCTTACATTGTAGCTATGCTAAAAGTTGTCTGATGTAATAAAGCAGTGCAGAAGGTATGATTTAAAGGTACAAGTGGTACAAAAATTCTTTAAAATTTCCTACATAAATGTAGAAAATCAACATGAGTCACTACTGAAATAATGAATCTCTCCAGTTACTCCTAAATACACTGACAAGTGCTACTTAGCAGAATTGGTATCAGATTTTTTTTCTCAAGAAAACCTTATCTTAAAATCAACCATCAGAAGAGTGTTGGGGGTTTTTTGGTTTTGTTTTTATTGAATTTGGTTTTGATAATTTGGAATTGAACATTAAATTTCAATGCCAGGAAGGTAAAAATAGGTAAGGGAAAGCTATGTGACTGTAGGGATATTCTCACAGTATTATGTGTTAGCCTCTGGTATCACATGGTTTGCATAGCTCCAATTTTGTCCTGAGAGAAATTTGACAAGTGATTACCCTACTCTGTAAAGGCATTAATCTCAAAATAATGACACTTTTCTTGATTTGCAAACCTAGCCAAATGGAAAATCAAGATAAATCCCATACTTAGAAAATTAATAACTTTAATAATATCTGAAAACAAAATTCCTGCCCCAACTAAAAGCTTTTTCTTCCAAGGCAGGTCTATATTACATGATGCCCATTAGGTCTCAGCAATTGTTTTAATTTTAAGTGAAATATAACTGTAGTAAGTTCATAAGTATTAAAATTATTAATAAATAATTCATAAATACAGCAATAAATTAATAAATCATAAATAAAACATAACTGACATTTAAAAAGCAGAAGGTGATTTGATACCCGTTGGACCCATTTAGGTCACTACTCTGTCTGACAGTGACAGAGGAGAGAGAACATTTAAACCTGGCCACATGCTGTACCTTCTCAGCATCTACAGTTGTATTAGGGTCTAACCCTTCCTAGTTCCATTAGTGTCCATTTATGGACCTCTCTGTGTGGCTCCACAGCCTGCATGGAAGCAAGTTACGGAAGATCATGGCTTTACAGAAAAATTACTTTCTTATGTCTGTTAAAAAGTTCTTAGTAGTTTCCTTCAGGACTCCTTGATTCTAGCTTCAAGGCTTTCTTTAATAACAGTTCCATGTTCACCTTATCCATGCCTTCACAGTGAATCTTGATCACAGCCCATCAGATTCTGATAATTTCATAGAAATGTCATCAATGACCCCAAAACCTTTTTCCTGTGTCAAAACTATCAACTATGAGTCCCTGGTTCTGTAGATATGGTCTAGGCTGTTTTTCCTGTAAGTATTCTACTTTATGTCTGTCTCTGTTGAAACTCCCATATGTCTCTTTTGTCCACACACTGTTTTGCAAGGCTTCTCTGGGGTGGGATTTCCTAGTGCAAAAGCCATCTTAGTTCTTTCCCAACAGACTGTGTGTATCCACCTGCTAACACAATATTTTGTATACCGAACACTACTGTTCTCCATAAGCACTATATTTTCACAAGTTAAATGCAATCCTATATATGAGGGCTGTAATTTAAGCACATTTAAGAGTTGCAAATAGCCACTCATTGCTACATAGAATTATATGTAACTCCAATAGCCTTTTAAAAATTAGTAAAACCAGTGACTGACATGAGTTTGGATTGAGCAGCAAGATAGTTTAGGATAACTCTCCAAAGCCACAATGTGTCAAACTGCTCATAGCATTTATGAAAAATAAATAAGCAATACTTCTGCACAGATTAGAAGCACATTTTATGACCATCTGTAGAGATATGTGATGACAGATATAGAGCTCTGTATATATGTTTACTTCAGAAAGCTACTTTATGCACTGTTGCTACTCAGTTACTTTATTTGCCACTCTTCGTATCATTTGTCTTTGTATATTGGCAGCAGGCCTGCTGAATAGCCTTCTTATAATAAAGAACACATATCCCTGGTGTAACAACTGTATTTAGTGTCTTCATTTAGCCCAGAAATCCTTTTGGCTCAGTATCTCTTTTTAACAGAATACTTTGGATTACTTGCGTGGCTCTAGTGCTTTCATTTTTGTGATGTTATGGTAAGGTATTTCCTTTAGATGATGCTTAAATTCAGGCACAATTTAAGATATGCTAGTGTGTTAATGTCTTTCTAACAGATGTATTGATTTCCAAAACAAATATCCAGCATGTGTAAATGAGTTGTGTTTGCATTTGTTTTTAATCTATTTTCCTTTCCATAGCTCTTCCTTTTCATTCTGCAAGTTTTATAACACATGTCTATTTTTACAAAGTCTCCATCAGGAGACCCACATAATTTACATCCACTGTATATATGACAATGTAAATGTTTCTCTGGGTGTTTATCTAGGTCAATGGCAAAACTGAACCTAGTCTTTAGTCTCCAACTACTTGTTCTGGGTTGCTGGATCTCCACCATTATTTTTTTTTAAGCTAAGATGGCACGTTCTACCACTGCCTGTGATATTACATTTATGTTCTCCATATTCAGGCTACAATTCCTTATGGAAAAGTTTGATTTTACCTCAGGGAGGTAGGAAGGTGGCAGCAGTCCACAGGCAATATCAGGAGCTACCTGGGGACGTGGACTGGTTGTTTCTCCAACAAGCCAGGGAATGGAGTCCCACAGGAACTTCACTGTAGTCCTAGTCCTTGGCTAAACTTTAGTTTGCTACTTAGAAAAGGTAGAGGAGATGAGGCTAGCATGGCCCTTGCCTTTTACTGATGTTCTGGGTCATCAGCTTACATCAGACACATTACTGCAATCTCTTTTAAATGCCAAGTTGATATTTTGCTTTTCAAGTGTTGTGTAAAGCTGGTTTCTGTTCTTGCCTCTAGGTGTACAACTTAGAGCAGTGCACCTCACAGTTCAGCTGGTGTTTTCTGATTCCATAACTGTTTTCTCAGTTTACATCATGGTTAAAAAATGTTTAACCTATTTTGGGGCCAGTGATGTTTAATGACTTCAAATAGTCACTCGACTGCTTTAGTCTAGAAACATCTACACTAATTGCGGACACTTTTAACTCTGATTTTGTGTGTTATGGATTTTTTTTCCGATTAATAAATCTTTCCTATTTAAAATGCAATTTAGTTTTTTTTGAGATTTATTTATTCCATCTTTGTGCTTTGAAACTTTGAGCATAAATGATAAATTTAATACAAATGAGCTTTGTAATATACTGTGCCAGAAAATGTTCTGTGGTTTGACATTCAAGACTGGAGGTGGATAAAATGAAAATAGGAACTGCAGAAAATATCTACATGTTGTGAGATTGGACTTAAAATATCTGTTTGCAATTTTGTTCCTAAAATATTTTTTTTGAATTAGAGTCATCAAGATACCTGCTTATTAGTGTGAGTTTTGATTAGAACAAAGTGTTGTAACAGCCGTTATTCTCAAAATATTTAGACAGAAAATGGTCAAAAGATCACGTAGACTTTCATATTTTCAATAATGTGACCCTCAATGAAGAGTCAGCTGGATAAAATCATGAAACAAGCTCTAAAAAACATGGATAGCCACATACTTGAATTTGCCATCTTGGTGTCCGTGTCTAAACCAGTAGCTCAAAAACTTATTGCACTTGAAAAATGGTACTGAAAATCATTAAGACAGCATGTCTGCAGGGTACTCTTTGATTTTTGTTTATGCATAGCAGGAGACTGGGGTTTCAGTGGAGGATTTGGGAAGTTTGGCTTTGGGGTGGTCAGGGATAGAATCTCTAAGCCTGTTCTTAATGGACTCGAGTAGGTGGTACTTAATCCATCAGTGTCTGTAAACTAAAGGAATTGCAATAGAAAGTTCACACTGACATTCCCTGCTGTGCAGGTGTGCTCTGCTGAGAAAGACAGATCCCTACCATGAGAAAAAGGAGTCCCCCAAATCCATTTTTGATGCAAATCTTTCATGGTCTGCACAGCTGAAATGGCCTGGTAATGCTGCTCTCAAATAGGCTGCTGAACAGGGCATAGTTTTAAACATGCAACAGAAAAGCCTGCATCAAATACAGGAGTATAAAGATACATTTCTTTTCAGTATCCCTTGGCTGCATGCAGAATTCTTCCCCCTATATATTTTTTTATAACTAAATCTAAACAAATTTGGCAAGTGTAACAAGATTTACTGCCCTGAGGAAGCCCTTTTTTTCCCTAAATTAAAGTTCTTTTGATTTTTAATAGAACACACAGAAAAATTAGGAAATTCCTTAGTCTCTCTTCTCCTTTTCCAGATAAATGAGATCTAATATAGACTGAAAGAGAAAACATTATGTATGAGCTTTGTGTTACGATATTGATACCATATTGTAATGCTGTATACTCTTTTAATAGGTTCCTGTTTACTGCATCTCTTATACAACTGCTTCTCAGGTATATCTGATAATATGATGTTCACTTCACACTTTTTACAGATCTTAGCAGAAAATAGGGTTTTTTTAAAGCCAAATTGTTAAGTAGTATGTTTACTGTCTTGCTAACATTATGAGTGATTCCTTTTTTTTTTTCCCATCTCTTTTCCGGTATTCCCATTTCACTTTAGTCCTCTAGTAAATTAAACTTGCTTAGATTTTTCTTTAATATTTTCCTCCTTCCTCAGCCTGCTTTGCCCTGAGGAAGCTTCTTGCAATGCAGAGAACTTAAGGTGTCTGTACTTAAATTTAATGATTTATGTATTTCTGGCTTGCTTTGATTCTTCTGACATATGCAAACATGTAACTCCATAGATTGATGGTGTAACATTATTTTATTGCACTTGGGAAATCTTTTCAGAAATGGAAATACAAAAACATAACATGGATCAAGTACAGTTTTCATGATTCTTATGAAATAGAATAGAAACCACATTAAAAGGCAGCATCAATTGGCAATTCAGTTTTTCTTTATTCTTGTTCCAAGATTATGCAAAAAAATCATAGTATATTTTGCTTAACAAGTACAACACTACTATCTTTCTCTGGAAAAAAATTGCAATAGCATTTGGTCTTTTGCATGTTGTCTTTTTTCACCCTCAGGAATTATGCTAAACACATGGATAGCTGGGGTCAACCAGGGTGAAAAAAGCTCAAATATTCCACTTGGCCTCAAATCATACCAGCTGTGCTCCTTTTTTCTCATTAGGCTCAGGCTTTTGGCTTTCACAAGCTCTTCCCTTAGCTTTTGTGTGCCTGCAGTGCTGAAGCCAGTCAGTCTCTTGTCACTAATTTCCAGGATTCAGTTTCTTCTTGCTTTTACTCACCTGTGTAACATCACAAGGTGAGTAGGGAAGGCAGCTGAAATCCCCAGTCAGTCTAGGTGCCTGAGGGGATGGACGAGAAGAAGCCTTTGTAGGGCTGTGTGCTGCTGACCTAAAGAGAGCCAAGCCCCGTTCCTTGGCTTTGGGTCAACCTTTTCAGTAGCAGAGATTGTTGTGACAGTGGCCTTTCTTTACCCTTGAAGAATCACTGAAACTCCTTTGTACAGTCAAATTTCAAGGTACTTGATCAGCTTTTATCTGGAATTTGCTTTGACAGGTTGTTTTAGATCAATGAATTTTAACTGCCTGAACAACAGAAAAGCTCCTGAGAATATGGCCTGAGTGAGGACATTCCCTGATTACCCTAAGTTGGCAGCTTACTTCTGGCTAGGACGGGTTTTTGGCCTTTCTTCCTCTTTTGTGGTAAGGAATTAGAGGAATTAGTCATGATTCCTCCTAAAGAAGTAGGGAGCACTTGGTGATATGTGGGAGCTGAGCTATTTTGTTCTTGGCTGCTGGGTAGGCTTTTTTGCTTGTGTTCTCCTTCCACATGCTCAGTGTTAATGGATAGCTCAGCGATTACCACGGCAGAACTGGCTGTTCAGGGGCCTTCTACTTCAGGTTACCTAATACTTAAGAATAAAACACATGGACTTAAAATCTATGTAATAAGAACGAAACTCTTTGAGTTGGTTTTTCCTAGTTTAAAATTTCATTTTATTTGAAAATCTATGGCAGAGAGTGTTTTGTGTCAGATAGCATCTCTCTGCTGCACATGAGTTTTGCTGTGTCAGGAAGCAAAGCGATATGTAGAGATGTGGGACTGAGTTTTCCTCCAGGTCTGGCCAATCTGCTCTACAGTTTTACTTCTCTCTCCTTTCCCTGCTTGAGTCCGAGTCCACCATCAGAACTGATCCTGCAGTTATCTGAAAGAGCTTTCTGATGTGGAGTGGGGAACAGCCTGAAAAAGGAGCAGTAACTTCTGCATTATTTTGCAATGTTGACGTGTTTGGAGACACTGAAACATCTTAAAGAAGTGAGAATGAAGGTAGCATATTGAAAACGCATTTAAAAATAGGCCATGCAGTCAGAGCTTATTTGAGAAGTAATCTATACTAAAAATGAAAACAAATTAGGGTACATGAATATTTTTAGGAATAATGTTTTGGCATGCTGACTTTTCACAATGCTTTTAGGGTCATATATTTGCCATTCTTCCTTAGGTGGGAGTCCCATTGAAACTGGTGGGAGTTGTGCCTGAATGAAACTTTGACCCACAATTTTCCCTAATATGACATTTTTTTCTTGAATGACCTCCTGGCAACCTTGTTCATAAGTCATTTGTCATGTTTATTCTCTGAGTAAAAAGTGCCTTCCATCTGTTCTTAATCTGTGTTCCCTTTAACTTCTATTTTTGCCTCCTTATTTCTGTCATCTGTGTTGCATTGAAAATAGAGTTTCTGGCCAACTTTATTTATCCCCATGTAAGGGGTTGTAGTCATTAAAATAAATCTTCTGGCAGTCTATTCTTCAGGCCTAGACAACCACAGTCATCAGGGGGAAAAAAAATGGTGGGGGCAACAGCTTGAAATAAATTATTGAAATTTTACTTAGACGCCACTCTAGACTAACTCTTTCTTGCTCATTAAGGTCTTCAAGCTCTCAGCTTTACAAGCTATTTTTGCTCTGTTTTATTTACCTCGTACTTTCTGATCTGATCTCTCCTACTAGCTGTTCATTTTGGGCAAAGCACATGTACATCGTCTGTATGCTTTTTCCTGTCATGTGTCAGTACATACATGATTTTTTAGGTTCTTCAATAAAGTCTATGGTAGTTTTGGTGAAAAAACAGAATAAAAACCCCAACTAATTACTGTATTGTCTCTTTCTGATATTAAATTTATATGTTGGCTATTAATGCTGATTTCTCAGCATGCTGTGACTTTTTAGATAGAAAAACTCATCTTTCACCAAAGCACTATTGCAACGTGTGTTCCTCTCTTTCAGAAATGAACATATTCCCATTCCCTCTAAACCATTTAAAGATACAGTTTGATTTGGCTTTCTTTTCCTGATTGGGAGGGTGCATAAGAAGAAAGAAAGCTCGTTCTCTGAATCCTTGGATCAGCAGAATGAAATCTAAGATTGAGGCTATTGAGGCTCTATTTTACTTTTTTTTCTGCCCATGGATGAAATAAACTGCTTTTCAGAAAGTTTGAGTAACTGGAATCTAGGCAGAAGAAACACAGATAAAGCTCAGGTGAAAAGCATCTAAATCCATCCAGGAGGTTATGCAGAGAATTTTCAGAACAAGCTCTCGAGAGCTTAGAGATCATTATTGCTCCTGAAGGCGTGTAATGCCACTTACCATAAATCAGAACTGTGGATTTGAGTCCAGGTAGGGTTTAGGAGTTCCCTTTCTCTTTAGAAATGGTGTTAGACATGATAAGGTGGTTCATGAAGCAAGTTATTAGCAAACCTGGTTTATTTTCCTCATACTACTATCACAGATTGACACATTCCACCTGAGAGGTAGGCAAGGTTAATCAACTCATAATGCTAATTTTTGTTGAGTCAAATTTTGAAGCTCTCACTAATTTTAAATTGCTCTTACTTTATTCCTTGGGGTCAGCAGAAATAAGGGCTACCTAAAAGTTCAGTCATGCATCATCTCTCAATATTTTTTCCTTGTTGACCCTGGTAGGAAAGTGTATTCTGATTTGTGCTATGTACTGAAAAACTGAGAAACTCTTGTTAGAATGCAGAAAATGTATGATGTTTTGGATGCTGTGCTGTGTCACAAAAAATTGTCAGTATAAAAATTTTAATATTCTCAATAAATTGAAATTGCCTTACCACAGCAAATAAAGATAGGCAATTGGACCAAATATGTATGTATTTTACTAGAAATATTAAAAATCTAGAAAAAGTTGTGAAACTAAAGTATTAGTTTAGAAATGAGAATGTTGATGTAATAGGCATGTTAGAAACTTAATGGAAGAAAAATAATCAGTGTGACAGGCACATTGGTGACAAATTACATGGGAAATACAGGCAAAGTACAGATTTCTTTTGTCTTGAAATAGAGTCAAATTTCATAGATTAACTACACCACAAAAGCCAAGAGTCCCTACAGATTGAAATTACAAGATTAAATGGGAAAACTAGAACTGTAGCACCACAGGACTGCAGGCCGATATTAGGACTACAGTAACAACTGTCCTACCTAAATAGTGGCATTGCCCATGAAAAACCTAATCAAGATGAAACAGGGCATGAAGACAAGAAATGCAATAGCAGTGGGAGACATAATTTACCAAGTGAGACTGGGTAAACAGGCTGGGGATTGTGATTCTGCATAAAATTTTAGGGTTTTTTAATGATTGCTTATACAAAACCTATTTGTTTATCTGGCAGGAAAAAAAGTAATTGTAAATAATTCTAAGACTTGGTCTTAGATAGTGACAGAAAGGTCTGTTTCAAAATACAGTTAGAATATCTGTGTGACAGCAGCTAACGTGTTTAGATGCAGTGTTCTTGAAATAGAAAAAAAAAAGAGGGAAAAAATCTCTCATGGCAATGTTCAACTTTAAAGAGAAAACTACATAACGATGTGAAAACTGTTGAAAGAGAGCCAAAATTTAAAATGTTTATAGGAGGCCTGAAGATTGTTTAAATATGGGAGCTCACTGTAAGTCAGCTTCCAGGGAAAGGCTTTAAAAGACCAAAAAAAAAAAGGTTTGCATAGCTAAACAGCAGGGTGGAGGAGTAAGAGGATGTCTCTTATTATAAGGACTTCTTTTATTGGAAGTAAAAGGGCTTTCTTCAAGTTGAATTTCTGCCTAAGAGAGGAAAATAAAGCATAAACAAGTTAAATATACAAATAAAAGAAAGGCCAAAAGAGATTTTGAAGAATAACTTGGCAAAAAATGCTAGTTAAGCAATTTTCTATCTCTAAGTAGGTAAAATCCTGACATAAAACCTACAGGACTAGTAAATCATCAAAGTAGGGGAGGTGTTTAGAGACATACATTCTGACATATTTCTCTGTCAAGAACATATCAGAAGATTTGTCAGCAATAAAAGTGTTATAAGAAGAGATTTCAAAAAAATTGACAACAATGCACAGTAAAAAATTACCAGGACAATATGGTATCCCTGCCAATTAAAAGAACTAAAGTACTAAACTGTCAAACCAGTAATGATGATGTAAAGCTTAAAAGTTTCCCACTCTGAAAAAAATGGAGGTGGTAAACATGACAAGTAATCTGAGAGATTGGTAGGGCCTGCTATGCTCTTTTAAGTCCCCTTCTAAATCATTAGATTTATGGGTAAGTATGATAAAAAAGAGGGGAGAATAAGCATAGCTTTCATAGAGGAACCCAGAATCTCTAAAATTTCTTTGAAAAAGTGACTGGACGTATGGACGAGGATAATCCATTTTATATAGAAGCTAGTTGGTCTTTCAGAACTCATTTGAGCATATTCTTCATCAAAGGGTCTTGAAGAAACTTAAGTATCATAGGGTAAGACATTCAGGCCCCTCAGTAATAACTAACTACAAATTGAGAAAAAAATAGTAGAGGACATGGTTCATTTTTGCAATGGAGGGAGTTTGTCCACAGTTGTAAACGCTTGTCTCTTATATTCTTCCCTCAGCTGCTAAAAATGTCCACTCTTAAGAGACAAACGGCAGGGCGAGGTGAATCTCTGATCTCACCTGGTGCACCCATTGCAATTGCTTTAATGAAATCAGACTTACTACACAGCTCTTATTGCAACTGTTCCAGTTGATTTATATCCAACCTTTATTTTATTTGTAGCTCTACATTAAAAAAAACCCCACAACCAAAGAGAAGCTTTGTTGGTTAGCATTGTTCAGTCACGGGGCTCAGACTGATGAGTGGGAGAGGAAGTGACTGGGAGGCCCTCAGCACTGCCCTGCTCTGTGGATGCCTACTTTGCTTTGTATCCCGTGGCCCAGGCTATCTCAGGTTGTAGCCTGGAGCGATGAATGCCTTACGCAAGTTCAGTGCCTGTACAGCAGGGTCCTCATTGGCTGGACTGCAGTGCAGGGACCTTTTTTCATTCAGACAAAGCTAATTTTTATTGTTGGTTTTGTGGGTTCCTTTTAGAAGGGCCCTGCCTACATTTTTCTTTCCTATCGTCCTTCCTCTTTTGCTTACTACTGGATGCTTGCTGGGTTAATATTGTATTTCTTCAATTCCTCCTCAACACAATATGTGACCTCTGAAGTAGATGGTCCTGGGAAAAGACTCCATCCATGCTTTCTAGCTGTTTTCTTTTTGTTTAAAGAGGATTATAATTGGTCTTGAGGGAGAAGACTCAGTTTTAATAATTGTTTGATTTTAGGCATTTTGCTACCAGACATGCTTATTTTGATTTTAAGAGTTTTGTTATTCCTATTTTTAAAATAGTGCAATGCATTTGGAATACGCATTGTAAACACATAATTCTCATATGCTGGCATTATGCTGGTTTTTTATGAAAAATTAATTTTAGTTTTAAACTTGTTGTAGCAGGAAAGCCATCAAACCCATGGTTGCAAATTTTTAACTGTTTTAGGCAGGTTTTATCCCATTAAACATTCACCTTTTTGATTTTTTTATTGTTCTAGTTTCTCAGCCAGAAATCATAGAATGCTATGTGCTCAAAGGGACCTTAAAGATCATCTAATTCCAATCCCTGACAGATGCCTA
Source organism: Cephalopterus ornatus (assembly GCA_013396775.1). NCBI lineage: Eukaryota > Metazoa > Chordata > Aves > Passeriformes > Cotingidae > Cephalopterus > Cephalopterus ornatus. The sequence goes on from VZRE01002170.1 coordinate 72,864, forward strand.
TAACACATGCTATGTGAAAATACTAATGGTGTACAAGCTACAGGCTGGAGATCTGAGAGTTGATAATGTGTTATGGACTCACCTGCTGTCCAAAGTGTAGCAAACATGCCCATTTTGTGCCCAAGGTGGGACAGCAGTGGAAGTAATATCCTTGATTCCCATTGAAAAGTGACTGAAGGTAAAAACTTCTGGTGTGACCTCTACTGTCAGACCTAACAAGAGTGTAGGGACACACACTGAACAGAGATTTGCCTGGGAGCCTGAGTGAGACCTGCTGAAGGAAGACACTCTACCACTGTTATCTCTGCTTATTGTTATTTTTTAAATTTAGCTTTCTGTGTATCACTCATAATTCGGGAATGGCTTGAATGGAAAACATGGGGCTAGAGTTTAGCTAAAGGCCAGGCCCTGCCTTGCTATCACAGAGTTTTGGGAAGGTGAGATCACAAAGACAAGATCAAATGAGAAATTATGTTTGGAAGTCTTTGCCAACAAGTTGTTGGATACAGAAGTACCACAAGAAGAGGAAAAGTGAAAATTAAGGTACATCTGGAACTAGATCACATAATATAATCACATTTTCCCGCATAGTTATACTTTTTGATATTTCATATTGTACTGAAAAGAACTTAATTTGTTTGTAATGGACAAAATGTGGACATGGAACTCTCACTATGGCAGACTCTGTCAAAGCCTAATAGTTTTTTCTTTCTCTGCCATTTCTTTATATAGGTGGAAAATGTTCGGTTACTTGATCGTTTATCTTCAAGGAAAGCTGTTGTGGGAACCTTGTATTTAACAGCTACCCATGTCATATTTGTGGAGAATGGTTCTGAAACCCGTAAAGAAACCTGGGTATGAATTTTTGTCTTTTCAGTTAGCTGTAAGTGCATGGCACTTTATTGAAGACAATTTGAAAATTACTTGCAAAACAGTTTAGACATAAGTATATGAGTTTATATGGATGCTTTTGTAACTTCAGGGCATGTGAAGTTCCAGACTAGTAAATTGTGAAAATTTTCAGTGGATTCTGGATATTGCAATACAGTAAAAGGAGTAGAAGGGCCTTCGCTGTATGAATACCAGATGTACTTGAATGAGGAACAACTGGTCCAACATTGCTCCTATGATCCAGGAAAAACTGAGGAGAAATGCCTTGAATGTGAACTACTACCTTGGCTCTGTCAACTCTTGCCTCTCTCACTGACTGCTTGTGCTGAATCAGTGATTTTGGTGGTTTAATATTTTAATTTTTTTATAATGTAGTATTTTGAATTAACTATTTTGACAGATTGCTAACATATGTTGCATGTTGTCGTGGTTTAACCACAAGCCATTGACCAAGCCCCATGTAGCCACGCGTTCACTTCCCAGGAAGTGAACTGGGGAGAGAATTGGAAGGGTAAAAGCTGTAAAATTTGTGGGTTGGGGTAAAGATGGTTTTATAGACAAAGCAAAAGCCTCACACACAAGCAAAGCAAAATACGGAATTCATTCACCGCTTCCCATGGGCAGGCAGGTGTTCAGCCATTCCCAGGAGAGCAGAGCCCCATCACATGTAACAGGTACTTAAGAAAACAGATGCCCTCACTCCAAACAACCCCTTCCTCCTTCTTCCCCCCACTTTATATGCATGAGTATGATGTCATATGGTATGGATAATCCCTTTGATCAGTTGGGATCAGCTGTCCTGGCTGTGTCCCCTCCCACCTTGCCATGCATCCTCAGCCTTCTTGCCAGCATTGCAGTATGAGAAGCAGAAAAGGCCTTGTCTCCATGGAAGAAATAACAAAAATATCCCTATATTATCAACTCTATGTTCAGCACAATTCCAAAACACAGCCCCATATCAGCCACTGTGAAAGAAATTAACTCTACCCCAGGCAAAACCAGCACACATGTATATATATAGGTACAAATATTGATCCAGTTTCATACCATTTGAAAGTCTTTCATGTAGCTTAATTATGTATCCTGCGTCCATTTTTGTACTAAATAAATCCATCCTTTTCTGGTCCCACTATTCCTCACCTGATTTTTATTGTAATGTTTCATCACATCTGATGCAGTATTTAAAATTATCATTACTATTCTACCCATGAGAAGGCCCAATATTTTAGCCTTAGATAAGTGGTGCTAGTTCATCTTTTCACTGTGCAAATAGATGAGAAGTGCTCTTTCTCTGACAACCACTAGCTCACACTAAAGCAAGCAAACAAACAGCTTTGGATAACATGAGCAGGCTGATGTGTGAGCAGCTGAAACTCTCCAGAAGTGCTTCTTTGCCCTGCAGGTGATGTGTCAAGCACTGCTTGAGCCTGAAGGTGGAGAATGAAACCAAACTACAAGAGGAGAAGTGTAGGAGGTTTTGTGAAACAGTGCCACTGTGCCTGCCCTGGCACATCGTTATAAATAATTATTTTTCCTCTTAAAGATTTGATTGGCATAACAATTTTCAAATCCTTTACAGGTTCTCCACAGCCAAATTTCCTCTATTGAGAAGCAGGCCACCACTGCCACTGGTTGCCCATTGGTGATCCGCTGCAAGAACTTCCAGGTCATCCAGCTGGTCATCCCTCAGGAACGAGACTGCCATGACGTTTACATATCTCTGATCCGTCTGGCACGGCCAGGTATGGGAAGGAAACAACACAGAAAGTAATCCTCATCCTGAAGAGGGAGAATGTAATGGAAGAAATGTATCTGTGTGTCTTTGTCCTTTGCAGGTTAAGAAAAAATCTTCATTAGAGGTGTGTTATGAAAGAAATATTAAAATAATCACTTATGGAGCAATGAAGACAGGACATTATAACAAGTAGTTTGTTCTATAAAATATGACATGAACTTCATTTAAAATAATACTCTCTGCGCCATAAAATATATTATAATGCTATTTTACATGCAGCTGTTGTTTACTGAGTGCCTTGTGTAAGTGTGAATTTAAGAAAATACTCGAAATCCAGGGAACTTTTGTGTCCCTGCTGTGACAAAAACCTCACAGTATATTTAGTGGTCATGTCAGGATTTGAATTTTGACTTTCTGTGCTGTGCATAAATTTCTTAAAATCAGTGAAAGATTTTGCGGCAAGTAGTTGATTTATTCCACCAGACTGCCCATGTTTTTGCCTATTATCTACATTTTGAGTGTGCTCTGTTTGAATTTCTGAATTCAGTCCAAGATCCTTTTAAAACCTTTCCCCTTCTCAGTGAAAATCCAAATTTTACATCAACATCCAACATCTGATTGCCTACATTATAGCTCCTCTCTGCATTACACTCTCCTAAGAACCAGCTGACAAGGGTTCTGGATTGTTTATTTTTAAAATGATAACTGTGGAAATATGACAACAACTTCTGTCCTTTACTATTATTTTAATAGGATGCAAAAATATTGTCTACCACACTCTGTACAAAGCTGAAAACACTCGCTTAATTTTTATCTTGCTAGAAGAACACCAATTTCATCAACTGTATAGAAGGGAAAAATTGCACAGTCAACCAGCACAGCTACTGAACTATAAAGTACTTTCTATAATTAGGGAAGTAGGAGTAGTAGCAGTAGTAGTAATATACAACTGTAGCAGAAGTAACCTGGTATGCTATGTGATGCTGGATAAAAGTAATCAAAAAAATTTAAAAACAATGAGACAGATCCAGTCAGTGGTTCTGTTGATATAAGTCTGGATTCATTCCATGGACCTTAGCTGCAAGCATGTGTTCACGCATGCTGGAAGGAATGCAGTTTGGAATGCTCTTTCTCTGGAGGCTGGAGGAGGTGTGAGTGCTGCTATGCACCAGAATAGACAGACAGAAGGGTAGCTATGGATGCTGAATGCAAGTTCAGTGGCAGACTGCAGTGGACAAGAGGGTTTGAGTAAAGAAGATGGAACAACAGCACTGTAGAATTAGCTCTTTAAATAGTTCAACTGCATGGTAGTTTTCCTTCTCCAACAAACTATCCAGTCCTGTGAGGAAGGATAACATTGCGCTTACTTACTTAAAATTAGAAGGCTCTGATTACAAGCTGAGCCATATGGACCCTGACAGTTCTCTGCCACATTGTTTTGTCTGGGTGTGAAGCTGTACTTTCTTTAGGTAATACAGTTACTCAGCATTAGGAGGTACCCTTTACTCCATGAAGAGAAAATGGGACTCGGGCACTACTGTCCATTCTCTGCCTGTTCTTTTCATTCATTAAGCCATAGCGAAGCCTGAGTGAAGCCCATGTTGTGTACTGGCTTAACATGGTCTATGCTATCTGATGTCCTAGTTATGTTAAAGATGAATTTTATGCTAGAATTTTATTTTTGCTAGAATTTTAAGAAGCCAAATTTGGCCTTTTTTCTTAAGCCATTTTTTGAAACAAACTGACCGTAAGAGTTATTACATGCTTATGGCAAAATAACTGAAAGATTAGGAAAGGTCCTAAAAGTACTGGCAAAGGGGTGGTGACTGAACTTTAAGGCACTGCTACTAATACTTGAACACTTTTGATACGACCTATAGATACCATCATGTAATAATACTTGTAACATTGAGGAAGATTTCAGTCATAAGTAACCTGGATATATTTTAATAGGTGAATTTTTAAAGGGTTTCCATGTGCCTGTGAACAGCAGGTCCATTGGGAAGAAAATCCAGATGCTTCTGACAATGAAGCAGTGAAAACAAGAGCTCAGATTGGTACTATAAGCACTTTATTGAAAAGAGCTCAGATTAGATTTATGGATTATGCTAAAACTTTGTGTTAGCAAATGAGAAATAAACCAGACTGTCTTCCTCATCTGTGCCATGCCAGAAGTTTGAAATTAGAGAATACAGAAAGAGCTTAAATTGTTGGACAATTTGCAAATCATTCTTTTCTTTTTCCCTGCTCAAGACTTTGTTGACTTTCAGTACAGTCCTGACAGAGTTAACGTGAAGTTTTCTTTCTTTATGTTCATACTTTTGTGTGTGTGCATATACAACAAAGTTAATGAAATTTAAAAAGGCAAAATAGAATTTAAAATAAACCTTTAGAAGACATAATCAAAATACAAGTAAAGACTTTCTATAGAAAAAGGTGGGAACCTTGTTATTATTAATATAGGGGGTATTATTTTTATAGCTCTATATTCTGTAGAGTACAGAACAAACACGGTAGTGTTCTAAGACTCTTCTTGTTAGCTATATATTATTAGAAAAGAAAGTATAGTATTTAAATTTACTGATGTCCCTAAAATTATGTTGTAGAACAAGTGTATCAGTGGAGCACTATGAAATCACAGAGGACTCAGCTTGTGATTTACTTTACCTCAGTTCTAAAGTTAAAAACCTATTGGTTAGAAAGCTTAAAGGAACTCAGAGCAACGGAATGAAACACACCCTTTTGGCACAATATCTTAAGTATTAATGAAAACATGAATTTCAAGTTGTATTCTGAATAGTTACTCATGTCAGTAACAGCTGGCATTCAATGGCAATGGTGTCTGGCTGCCACCAGTCACCAGGATTAACACACTCATTAGCATAAATATAGATATATTCCTAAAAAAAGTCAAAAACTCCAGCACCATCAAACTTTCCTATATGGTCCTTGATCAACAGAGACAGGTGGCATAGCTACTTAGACAATTTCATGGTCATGATAAAATGATTGACATAGCATATGCTTTTTTTATGCTGTTACATCATCTGAATCTCAAATACCTTTGCTAATAATTCAGAGACAGAATTTTGCACTCCACAAAACTAAGATTTCATTGAATCTATTGGAAACCTTCCTAATTAGGGACAAAGACTACTGAGTTAGTTCATTTTTGTAAGATTGTGCTGCATAGTCCATTGTTCACATCTTTCGTCTTTGCCACAGGACAAATGTTACGTTAATAAAGGGGCTTCTGAACTAGTAGACAGTAAATTGTTTTGCAGAACAAGTGCTTACTCTGACACTGACTGCAGTTTTCTTTGGATGAAAGGATGTCACTGACATTTTGTCTTTGTGCTGTGGGAGACCTCTACAATTCTACTGAAGTTTAGCAGAACAGTATATTTGTAGTAGCACTTCTGTTTCAACATATACAAATATCAAAAGAGCACAGTACTTTCAAAGTTTACTTGACAGTAGATATAAACCAGGACACGTGCTTTTGTAAAGCTAAGCATACTGTTTTAAAAGAAACTGCATCAAAGGCAACACCAAGTTTTGCTTTTGAAGTGTGATTTCAGGATGAGAAATCTGAAGTGGCTTACTGTTTTTGTTTGTGTGCTTATTTTTTTTCCCAGTGAAATATGAAGAGCTGTATTGCTTCTCATTCAATCCAAAATTAGATAAAGAAGAACGAGAACAAGGCTGGAAGCTTGTGGACCTCAATGAAGAATATAATCGGATGGGTGTTCCAAACAACTATTGGCAGATTTGTGATGTAAACAGAGACTATGGAGTGAGTTGTTGTGATTTTTCTGTTACAGAGGCTGTCTGTAAAATAAATCAGCAGCCTGACTGTGAACTACTCTGGTGCTTAGTTGCAGGATCCCTTTGTGCTGAGTGCTGAACACACATTTTGCAAGGTGCAGTTCTTCCACACTTTCACATAAAATGGCACATAGAAAGTGAGAGAAAGGATGTGTCTTCATTTAATAGATGTGGAAATGAATCATAGAAAACAGTGTTTTAAATGTTAGAGTTTGGCTGCCTGGAAAGAAGTTTAAATCATACCTAATGTTATGTGTCTGAATAAGATTTTTCCTGACATGTAGAGCTATATAAAATTACTATACAGTCATTTTATGAAAAAAAATTGCTCAAAATAGCAATGCAGCTTAGCAATATTTTTTCCTCACTGACTATTCCCACACTCCTTTTGAAGCCTCTGTGATTGAGTGTTAGTGTTTTCACAGTCATCTGGTAGGTCACATATCTTCCTAGCTGCCTGCTGTCTTGCCTCATTCAGTCTTGTACAACTGAAGACCCTAGAATGTTAATTAACTGTGAGAAATAATAACCAAAGTATTTTTGAAGGAAGTTTGTCCATGCACTCCATTGGCTCTGTTGCTGGAGCACATCCATGTTAAGGAAGGTCTGCAAAGTTCTCAGAGAAGACTAAATGTGCTGTCATCATTTGTTTTCTTTTTGTTAAAAGAAGTGGAAAAAAAAGTTTGACCTCTGCTAAGATAAAGTGTAGGAAAAATGGCATCATGAGTAAAATCCAGTTCACCACAGCAGCATCTGTAACCACAAGCCATAACTTTCCTTTCTCCTTCATTACGTATCTCTGTCTCAGAAAATAATTTTTTCCTGGGCATTCTGATTTCTTTAGTCATCTCAGAAAGTCACAGGGAGATACTGGATATCTTTTTGACCCCAGTCAGAATGTTACAGGCAGTATCAGGTCAAGGAAATTAAACTAGGGCCCCATGTGTGGTCCCACTTGTCTCCAGAGGAGACTTCTGGGCTTTTTTTGCAGGCTCATAGGGTTCCTCTCAGAAGTGGTAGGCATTGCCAGGGCTGCTTGTCTTCTGGTATCCTCATTTCGCATAGTTTAATTCCTTTTCTCCAAGTCCCTTTTTTTATCCTTATTTTCTTTATTATTATTATCAGATTTACTGGAAAATTTGGCTCTACAGTCATCTCCTGTTATAACAGGGTGCTTGAGAACTTCACCCACTCCCATCCTTTCTCCTAAATTGTTCTACAGAGGAAACTGCAGTTGTAAATACAACCTTGCTGTACATAATGATAAATCTTTTCTGGTATGAATGTATGTTAAACCTGTATGTTCTCAACAAGGCGTGAATCAACATTTGGAAATACAGCCCTTCAACCCTTCTGCTTCAGTTTTTCCACCTGTAAGTTATTATTAATACTTTCCATCTTCAAAAGAATGTTTTGAGAAATGTCACTGATGTGTATACAATAAGATGGAACATTTCCCAAGATTTGAGTTCCTTGGTATTTTGTTTTTGCTGTGGAGATGGCTAATGTTACTTGTACTTTGTAGACCAAATCAGCAGTTTCCTTTCATAGGTCTGTGACTCCTATCCTACAGAAGTGTATGTACCAAAATCTGCAACTGCGCACATCATAGTGGGGAGTTCTAAATTTCGGAGCCGAAGGCGTTTCCCAGCTCTTTCCTACTACTGCAAGGATAACAATGTAAGTGCGAATTTGAAGCTTTGAAGTGTCTGTTTATTTTGGCCTTGGTTTTGTAATTCTTCTAGTAATGTTTTACAAGAAGAAATCTGTGATTCTTTAATTTTTAAAAATGATTACTGTAGCCTGGTTAGTGTGATTATTTCATTAATAGGCATTAATAGGTATTTGATGTATTTGTTTAAAGCCAGCTGCATCATCCGGCTAATACAAAAAAAAGTGATCCCTGTATCATAAGAATGTGGAGTAGTGCAAGAGGCCCTGAAACTTGGGTGGCAGAAGAGTGAAGGCCAGTAGCAGGCAGATTAAGAGATGATTGGGAGGAGAGCAGAGCAATTTTCGATCTTGTAGCCGCAGGCTGAGTTGAGGTTAAAAACTGTACTTGCAGCAATTAGAGAATCAGGAGTAGCTCTTCAAGAAAACATCTGTGAAGAGACCCAAAAAAGATGGATTAAAGAGCTATCAAGTGTTGGCTGAGCAGCATGTTGTGGGTTTCTTGAAGAGTCTCTCCTTGTCTGCAAGAGTGAGGAGTGCCATCTTATCCTCTTCATAACACGTATTCTCAGGGCTAAGCAAGGAACTGCCTCACTTGTCTGTTACCTTTTAGAAAAAACCCTGACCTTGACTGTTCGCATTTCTTTTTTCAGGCAGCTGAGGTAAAGGACTGAAGGAACCCATGGACTGGGTGTTTTCACATTTGTGTTTCAGCCCGTTAGAGGTTGGCTTAGCTCAACTGTCATTACCAGTTAGGCTGATGGTGTTCCTTTCATACTCTCAGAGGATCTGTGTGACTCCAGTTTCAGTCCCAGACTGGAAACTGCATTGAGAGGTCTTCCCTAGTGCTGGAGGACAGGCAGGACCTCCCAAGAGACAGAGCTACTCTGAGATTACGGGGCACCTGTAGATTTTGCCATGCAGGATGGGAGGAAGAATGTAACAAGAACAAATTATAAGCTACAATCTCCACGGAAATCTTTCAGCCCCTATCATAGGTATAAGCCTCAGAAAGAAGGAATAACACATTATTTTCACTCCTTCTTTAACCTGCATTTTATCAGAATATTGCTTCCATAAAGATCTATGAATTTTACAACAAAAGAGGGGGATAGGAAGATTTGAATAGTAAATACAATCTCTGCATAAATTGCATTTTTTTTTTCAACATTTTGTTAAGGTCAAATTTTTCAGAGTTAATCACTTTGCATAAACAACTGTCCAAATATAGCTATCTAGGATTTAAAACAATTGGACATTTCCAAGACTCTGTGGAAGAAAAGGTCTCAGGGGTCAGCTAGATTCCAACATATAGTGATTGGATGAGTTTCATGGTTTCAGCCTGAATGTTTTCCCTGTTATGGTTGGAGTCCAGGTTTCGGTTCAAACTACCAGCATCGGAAGTATTTTGTTTACTCATGGATCCTTCATGGTTCAAAGAGCTGGGGAAAGCAATATTGAAGGAAATACCTCCTTGTGAGTTTGGAAGTTGCCATGAGTTGCCAGCTAAAAGAGTAATGGACAAGGGAGGGATAAGATTTATGATGCTCACAGCAGGTTAGGAAGAGGTGTGCTGCATGCAGAGAGAGACAGGTACCACTCCTTCAGTCTTTCATATCCAGAACTTTTCCATAGCTCTTTTGTCCTGACAAAAAAACCCCATGCATTAAATTGCTGGAATTTGCTCTGACCAGGAGGCAAGACTGCATAACTAATAACCTGTTTGCAAAAACTGTTAATAAAGTAGAAACAGGCTCTCATACAATTCAAGGTTTCTGTCTTAAAGATCCATATTTTACTTACTAACTACTAACAGTTCAAAGACGTGGATGAAAAAAAGCATGTCCTTTCTCACAGTAATAAATAATCTGTAGGGCAGTCTGCATGGGTTGTGACCTTCAGCAGGCAGATTCTGTTCATGCTTGTGTTCAGTGCTTAGAAAGTGCATATATTAGGCCCTTGCCTTCTACAAATCTAGCTGCCTTCCGCCTAGCAAAAATAAAAGCCTCCCTGCTCACCTATTTCACACTTCTTTCCTGGTTTCGTCTGGAGGTCTGATGCTGATGGGTCTGCGGAGAAGCTCTCTGGCCTCCTTCAATAGCCACGACTAATAAATGTATTCCAGGAGTCAGGCTGCCTGACCCACTTCTTATGCAGTAAAGTCTTTCTCCAGAGACAGTGCTAAAAATATACGACCATCAGTGATTTGGCTGCATGTTACATGTTTTTATTTCCTTGACTCGTGGTGTCAGGCTGTTTTAGTAAAGCAGGCATTGGTGTAAGTTGGGTGTAATCAGTATCATACCTGGTAAGTGGGAGTGACAGTGCAAAAGAACCTATCCTTTTTGTTATATCTGCTTTCTTGTGATTGCAATGCTGTACTCATCCTCAAGATATCACCTTTCAGGAGTTATTCCACATTAGGCAAATACTATATTTAAAATAGCTCTAAAACTTGGATTCAAGACTAGACTTGGGCCAATGGGGCTGTATTGTTTTAATATTTCCTTGCCTTTTTAAAAATAATGTATTTATTTTCATGTAATTAATTTTGCCATTCTGCCCTTCTCACGTAAGTGTACATCTGTGCAAAGAAATGGTTTTGTAAATGCTTCTGGATGCTAAATAATTTCTACTTAATAATAACGTTGGGTTTTTTGTTTGTCTGTTTTTCTGCAGGCCTCCATATGTAGGAGCAGCCAGCCTTTATCTGGCTTTAGTGCTCGGTGCCTGGAGGACGAACAGATGCTCCAGGCCATTAGAAAAGCAAATCCAGGAAGTGATTTCATATACGTTGTTGACACTCGGCCCAAAGTAAGTGTATTAGACTTCTTGCATATAGCAAGACTGAGATGCACCTGTGTAACTCCACAGGTACATCAGGATTTATCAGGGGAATCTTAGCTAGGAACCTTGCCAGCATTGTTATCTCTAGGGGAATTTTTTCCTTTACACTGAGCTTTTCTCTTTTTTTGCTCTTAGCAAAATGTTAAGATACAGAAAAGTAAATAACTTCTAGTTACAACTTTTTACACACACATAGGAGCTATCAGTAACTATATTTCTGATGAGACTAGCAAAATCTAATTCCCATTATAAAATGTTTTTACACTTGTTCATAATGTTGCAAACCTCTGCCTGCTTACACTAAAATTTTCCGTGCATGTTTTCTCTTGCAAGTGGGAAAATGTCAGTGACCTCTGCATAAAGACAAAGGAAAGACTACAAGAATGGAGGAGACCTTTTTAAATATCTCCAACAATTTTGTGGTTTTGAGAGAGAATCTGAAATTTGGTACATAGTGATCTCAGATGCCATATCTCCGTAACTGACTAAAAATCTCTGGCCAAGATAAAAGCTTTAGAAAAAAATATGCTGTGCAGAAACATAGAAACTCAGTAACGATCTAGAAGAGGTTAGAAACTAAAAAAGCATCTTGTCCAAATTGTCATGCTAGCAAACAGCTCAAGGTGATGGAGACTAGATAGATTTCAGTATCTGGAGGTGGGAGAAGAGATATGTTCTTTTTTATACTATCAGCAACTTCCCTGTTGAAGTGATCAAAACATCTGAAGAAAAGAGACTAACAGGGCAAATCTCCACAAAATTCCTCAGAGATGTAGGATGAGTTATAGCATGGGAAAAGGAAAAATGAGAGCAAAGGTTTGAGGAAAAGGAACAAGAAACCTGTTTCAGTATCCTGAGATCAGGAGACAGACCCTGAAAAGGCAAGCTGAGAAACATGAGGAATGGAGTGAGGAAGGGCAACCGTGGCAGAGCTGGAGCAGAAAAAAGGAACCTGCTTGCTTGGTGACTGCCTGAAGATGTGGGGGCTAGAGGAAAGGTGCTGAGTACTCACAACCGTAATGGAAGCAGGAGCCAGAAAATCAGGGCCTTGGCCTGAATCATTGACCCAAGTCACACAGAGGACTGTAATCTGGGGACTGATTTGACCTTCAGTTCACTCTTTTTTGTTTGGAAAACAAAGATGGTACCACCTTACTTATGGTCCTGAAGCAAGTGAACAGTGATGAGCACTACGAAAGGACTGGTATACCATTGTGTTCAGAACAGGCTTTAGATATGAACTACAGACCTAGCTGCCTAAATAATGCTTAACAGTTTTCTAGATGTAATAATAATTACAGCTTGTTTCCTGCATGATGATATTGGTACTCTTCCCTATTTAAGGTGGTCTTTGACTGATGGGATTTATTGCTAACTTACTTCCTGACTTGGCTATTAATAATGTTTTCCAATATATTAACGGAAAGGTTCCCTTCCTGTAAACTTTTCTGATAAATGACTTTGAGACACTTTCTATGTGCAGTGAAAAAAGCCTGTACTTTTTGGAGACTGTGGAGAGAGTGGAATTGGCTTGCTTAGCCATGAATGCCAGCATATTTCCAGCAATGCTGGCTCCTTCAGGAGCCAGTCAGGAGATGAAGACTATTTATTTTCACTGAACTTTTCTGTAAAAAAAGGTTTTGATATAAATAAATTTGTATACCAGGTTCCTATTTCTCTCTGTGTTGCAAAAATGGACTGATCTACTAAAGCTCCTGTGATCCCAGGTGTCAAATACAGCCTTGTTTCAATTTTGCACCCTCTGATGCATTTATAAATCTAGAGCATAAAGGAAGGGACAGGTATCAGTGGGAGAGGTTGCTGGCATTCCTCAAGGAACCTTTAGCAAATGTAAAGCTAAGATATCAAGTCTGGGGCAAGGTTTCCCATTGACGTAGGAGGCTAAAAAACTATTTTCCTCTTTTCTCATCAGAACCAGTTTCCTGGCAAACACTATGATTATTGGTGGGTCCTTCAACTGAACATTCCCAAGCACTCTTCATATGCTGTCCCTCATTGCACTTGGTAATCTTCAAAAGATTTGGCTGTGCAAGAAAATTTTTTTCCACTTTATTTAAATATACCAGGATGACCAAATGCAGAACTTTACTTAGGCCACTGTCTTTCCTCTATGTAATTTCACAAGGAGCTCATACAAACTTACTGTTTATAGGTAAAACACGTTAGTTCTATACTCTTTATAACAAGGCACAACTTGGTTATTCTCCAAATTAAAGAAAATGTCAGGAAATCTTGCAAGTGGGGCCTGTTACCTTTAGAGGTTGTATCCTCATATTCACTAAGATTAATCGAGGACAGGCACAATTTCGAGAGCTTTACAACAACTACTTTAAGAGCAACAGATGGAATTTTGGTAGATGATGTGGAAAACTTGTTAGTAAATATTGTGGCAGCTGCAAAGTTTGGCAACTGATAATATTTAAAATAAATGAGTGTCAGAAAGCCTTGCAAATTTAACCTTTTATTTATTTACTTTTAAAGAAGGCTATTTCAGATTTTCTTTTAAGAAAGGATTTCTGTGATAAAATTGCTCTGCTGCAGAAACAGTTAATAGTATTTATGAACTGAGGATTAGGTCAGTTAGAAGATAGCTGTTTTTTCTTTAGGATTTCAGGGGTTTGTGCTGGCTTAGGCTCGTGCATTTCTTCCTGAAGCTATAAGGCTATTGCAGAGAAAGATTGTATCATTTTGTTTGTACAAGAACACTGATGTCTACTTCAAAAGAGAAAGATTAGGATTCAGCAGATAGTTTATATCTTTCTAGCAAGTCACACTGAGGACTCTGTCCTTAACTGACATGCTGTTCACAGGCTGTATCTTTTTTTATTGTTCATTGATAGTCAAGACATCAACAGCCTGCTGGCTGATAGAAAAGAATGGGGTTTTTTTACCTGTACTTTTTCCTGAACTGCATACTACAAGTTAAAAGAAGTTTTACCCAAGATTTGAATAAATCAAAAATGCTAGTGTTTTGCCTAAGTTCCTATCTTAAAAGTGTGGTTCCTTCTGTTGTATCATGAAATTCACGCAATGTTTCAATTCCTAATGGTGGTCCACAAATGTAACTTTTTAGCTGTTTCTCTGAAAGCTGAAATGTCAAGTCTGGTCCTTGGAAACCTATTTTGACATACGACGTAAAAAAGCTAGGCTTGTTCATCTTGGTTGGAGGAAGGTTGGCAGCAGACAATGAGTCCTCAGGTGCATGCAGTGGCTCCAAATTAAAACAGAATATGAGGCGTATGTGTGGTTTGGGGTGGAAGAGGTCAGAAAAAGAGACATTCTTGAGTATTCCATGATGCCATTAGTGAAGTAGTAAAATACATTATTATGAGTTTCAGAAGTGACCACAGAAGCAGCAAATCAACAGTGTTGCCTGCAATATTGGGAAATAAACTGGAAATGGAGTTAATGGCATAGTCTCTTGTCCCTTAGGCGATGCCTAAAAGATACTTTGTTTTGATTTTTTCATGAGCATTGCCTCTCACTGAAATGAAGATGAGTCACTGAGTAGAACTGATGCCTCATGAAGTCTTTCCAAAAGCTTTGTTAGTGCCCTCCAGTCTGGATGTGCAATATCCTTTGTTATTATTTTCTTAAATCTTTCCTTTGCAGAAGCTGTTAGTTGTGCTGGAGGCATGGAGGTCCTGCCATTTGGACTGCTTTGTCACTCCTGGAGCCTTCATATTTCTTGGGAAATTCAAAGGCTCCCCAGCCTTACTGCATGGATTTCATAGAAGAGCAGGGACTTTATGAAAAAAGACAATTTCTTTCTATTGCACAGTGACATTTTGCTATCGGAAATTAAAAAAAGTAGATGGGGTAATAAAGTGAGAGTACTTAATTAATTTCTATCAGCTTGAGTTTTCAGCCCAAAGATCAAAATTTGGCATAGGGAGCTTTTCTTTTCCACCCAAGGATCTCAAAAGGGGGGTGGGGTGGAGGGGAATAAGCATTAAAACACCCTTAATGTTATGATGGCGAGAACTGAATTAAAGAAGTGTTTTGTGACTTTTCCATGTCAGGAAACAAGTAACAGATTCAAAGACAAAACTTCAGCTTCCAGCTGAACATATTTTTTTGCTGAAGCACAGCAACTTATTTGGTAGCACCACATTACCAATGAAAATATCTAGGGTAATTTTGTCAATTCAAGTATTTTGTGGTCTTACACAACTCGAGCCCAGATATTATAAAATGAGAAAAAACTACTGCAACTCTCTCGTCATTATTCCAAGCTTCAAAGAAGTAAACTCTCTCAGCTTTTGGATGATTTGAGTAGTAAAACACAGTAACTTCGGTAACATTACAGTGTGCATATACTATGAAACCGTGGCATGGCGGATGAGACACTGCCACCTCCTGGGTATATTCTGCTAGTAAACATAATGCTGCTCTAATATAAAATCAAAATAGGCTTTTAAAACCAAATTAAAACCTTTATGCTCTTGCAGAGGAACCCTACCTAAGCTGTGTTTTGTGTTTAACCTCACTAAAGAAGTTCACTCAAAAGCTGTGAAATTGGGATATCAGAGACTCAGCAACACAGCACCCTGCAATAGCCTGTAAACAGATCCCTGATTCATAACCCATTGTGTTGACACTGTGATAAATGCTTGCCTCACTCTGATTTATTGCAGTAGACTACAAGCTTTGTTTTGAAAAGAAATTGCTACTGGATTTCATTCAGTTTTCCATATGTTTTTCAGCTCAATGCAATGGCAAACAGAGCAGCAGGGAAGGGATATGAAAATGAAGACAACTACTCCAACATCAAGTTTCAATTCATAGGCATTGAGAACATCCATGTCATGAGAAATAGTCTGCAGAAAATGCTGGAAGGTAATACTCTTCTCCATTGGAAACTAGAGAAAAGAATTGATCCTTTTGTCACACAGATCAGGATAACTGCTCTGAAATCAGCAGCAGTGAAAATGGGTATGAAAAGAAATCTTTGCTGTTGCAGCTGCATGCAGCTGCTATTGGGACTTGGGCAATGGAGCATCATGGCAACTAGGGGTGATTTCCTAATTGTACAAACATCTTGTTTCATGGCTGACATCTAGATTCCTTAAGTGGCAAAATTCATTTGACTTAAATGCATCTTACTGCTACTATATCTTTTTTTTTAAATTTACACTTCGATGGTAAAATTAGAAAAGTCACTTACAGCTGACTTTGAGGCTAATGGAAAATACAGGATTTTTATTTTAAAGCTTAGAAAAACTATGGTTTGATTTTTGCATGTATAGAAGGCAGTCATGCATTTTAGACTGTGAGTTTTAATAGAAACTTATTCATGCCCTGTATAGAGCATGACACATCAGGTCTATTCATGAAATTCACAATCAGTGAGCATAACCATGCAGCAGCACCTTCATAATCCAATGCAAATTAATAATAATTGCTTTATAAATACTTAGCAATATGTAAACCAGCACATCTATTCTTCTGTTTCATATTTGGAGTGCATGACTGTTTAGAGGTCATCTGGCAAAAGAGTAAGGATAAATAAGCCATCCTTGACCCTCAACGGCTTCTTGATTTTTAACAAGCAAATTGTAAATAGTGCTCACTCCACAGTGTCTCAGTATTTCCTTCATGTGCATCATCAACAACTTCCATCACCTCCTAGATCAGCCTAATTTAGCTATTCTTGACTTGACACTTTGCCCATGCTCTTTTATTCTTCATCTGTCTCCCATCGACTGTATGCAAATGTAAATTGGAGACTGAAGAAGGGTTTAAACTTTTCATGACAGGAAAGCTGTGCTCTAGTTTACAATAAGAGCATTTTATGAAAACCAGCATTAAAGAGTGATGCAGGTAAATGGTCGTTCTCTTCATGACATATTTTTACTTGATTCCTTGGTCTAAGGGTCTCAGGTAGGAAAACAGAAGGATTTTTAGTTGAGTAGAAAGTCTTGTTTGGCTAGGAGAGAGGCTGGGTCAATGAACAGGTCCCTCTATTTGTTCAGGTGAAGATCATCAAAGATAAAATAGTAAACAACCAGCCTGGCTGTATGGGGCAGTACTGTGTATAATTTTTGAGCCAAAAGTTCATGAGACCAGCCCATGGCTGAAACTTAGATGTAACAAGGTAATTTCTAATGCATTTAACACTTCAGGCTGCTTGGGGAGCATAAATTCTTAGCATCTATTTTCAAATGACTGTATGCTCAAAACATTTGCTTTTCTCCTAGGTTTTATATTTGCTATGTTGAAATCTCATATTTAGCAACTTGACTGATAAGATTAGAAATCAGAGAAGTTAAGGACTTCTTTTAAAAAAAAATCTTGCAACTTTCAGTGTATCAGAGCTTTTCTTATTAAGATGCTGTGTAGTTTTTCTCTTTTACCATTTGTGTCTGTCCCTTAATTTGTTTCTCTGGGGGCCTTTAAAAAGATTCTTATTGCCTGACCTGAGCATACAAAGAGACATAGAACGAATAAGGCTGCAAGGAGGATGATAACACACATTTAACATGGCTTTAAATGTTTATGATGGAATACCTTGATAATGTATCAATAATTATCCATTATTGGTATATTATCAATATAAAATTATAAAGAATTAAAAACCTCACAAAATTAAAATATCAATAGCACCATACCCAGGTGAATCTCTAAAGTAAAACATCACACTTACACTATAAACATTACAGAATGGGTCTGCTGCTCCTGATCTGTTGTAATATTTTATGAGATACATAAAAACCTTTGAAAAGACAAATGAAGCTCATGAAAACTGAGTCTAGTTTAATGTGAGCTGTATTGTTGCTTTGAAATGTACAGCATGGGAAGAAGGACATCAAGACATAATTGGCCAGATCAAGTTTCATTCAACTTACTGATACTAAGCAGGAGTGAAGGGTGGAGGATCTTCACATGACAGACTGCAAATATATACCATTTATTCAATATATGATTTTAAAGAACTTCAATGCTGAGAACATTTGAACAAAAGTTTATTATTCAGTTTTCCATTGGAAAATGCACTTATATTAGGACTGTGTTCATCTCAATGATGTTTCTTTTGGAAAAAGCTGAAGAAATTAATTTATACTTATAAAAATATCAATATTTTCTTTCAGTAGGTAAAAAAAAATGGTTTTCAACTGCATTATTTTACTGACTTCAATTCTAGCAATTTTATCTTAACTTTAACATGTATTTACCCTCGTATAATGTCAATTTTTGGCAAATTATATCAGCATTATAAAATAATTCAATTTTGTAGGATAAAAATTTTTTTTCAGAATATGCAAAAAATGTTGAGATTAGACTGTACTCTGGAAGGAAAATGCACTTCCTTTTGGAAAAAGAAGGTTTTACTTTTTTCTCTGCTGCCTCGTATTGCTTTAGTATAGTATGGATTTTTATTTTTTTTCCATTTAAAGAGAGGTATATGTGAAGAACCCTGGGACAATTTTGATTCTAGGCACAACCTCCTTGATATAATTTTTAATATTAGAAGGACATGTTGCAGAAGGACTTTTCTCAGTAAGCATTCGAGGGCTGAGTGAGGCTGCTATTTGGCACTTGTGATGGGATGGGCTGTGCCGCACATCCAGGGGCCAGCCAAGACTTGACCCCCGTTTGTTGTACATCGAGGTGCTGGCTGACCCCACATGCTCCCTGTCTGTAAACAGTAAATATGAGCTTCTCCTCCCCTCGTACCAGGAAGCAGTTGTTGCTGATGTAGGAGCAGCCCTCTGATCTTGGACTTCAGTGACAGATCAGCCAGTAAGAATGCCTGAGAGTTTGTCTCACAGCAATTATTCCTTCCTCTGCTTATGGCCTTCCTGCGAGAAATGAGCGAACTTGTCCAGCATCCCCCTCTGGTACTCTTGCTGGTGGAAGAGGCAGTTTTCAACATGTGTCCTGTTTCCTCCTCCCGTCCTGCGAAATGGGCACACCACTGGATTTCTCAGAGCTCTGCCCGAGGGCTCTTGATTTTCCTGTGCCTATACCATGGATGCACCAGGCCTTATTTCTCAAAGATTTTGGTACCTTTTCTTCTGAGATGGAAATGCCTTTTCCCCTTAGGATAAGTCTCATAATTGAATTCATAATTGAACTCAGTATTGAAGGTCCAGATCAGTTGCCAAAATCATGTGAAATATACAGTGTATGCCTTTAGGACAGTCTGAACTTTGCTCAGTGAAATGGTCAGTAAATATTGACTCTAATTTGGCAGTGGGAAGGAGCAAAGCACTGTTTCAGCCTTACCTTGGGTTTTTGTAAACAAAGACAGCAGCTTCAGCCAGAATTCAGCCACTAAGTGGTCATGCTTCCATCTGCACAGGAGCATTAATCATGTGAAAAGCTGTTTGCTTTCAGTGCTGCTATCTCTGCATCTTTATAAATATCCTTTAAAAAATAATTTTTAAAATAACCATCTGGAAAAGGCCTTACATACAAACATTGTAAGACTTTGCATGGATACATTAGGCCATTTTATTTTTTAATTAAATGGAGTTAGGACAGTCCGATAGCCCAGATATGGTATAAACTTTGACATTGGCTTATAAAATTAAATTTCAATTACAACAAAAGAAACTAAAATTATCCCAGTGGCCATAAATAACTGAGTCTTTTAAGATTTCTGGACCACAAGAGACCTACTAAGACATTAGTTCTTGACAGATCATACATTAACTCAGTAAAAAACATGACATTTTTCACTGTATTCTGAAAATGAATTTCACTGGCTAATATTTTTTCCTTAAAAGACAGTATAACCCTACAAGGATCAAAAGAAAGGTATAGTCTATTTATGGGG
Organism: Cephalopterus ornatus; assembly: GCA_013396775.1. Taxonomy (NCBI): domain Eukaryota; kingdom Metazoa; phylum Chordata; class Aves; order Passeriformes; family Cotingidae; genus Cephalopterus; species Cephalopterus ornatus. Next base: position 92,639 of record VZRE01002170.1, read on the forward strand.
TGAATTTAGTATCTCACTGTTGAAAATAGATTGCACCAAATTTCGTTGAGTATTTGTTTGCTGCTGGGTTGAGATATCTGATTTAGATTCTGATTGCCCTTTTTTTATTCTAGTGCCACAAACTCTCTAATATTAAAAATTAGACACTTGGATACAGCCAAACCTAAAGTAAAAACTGAGAGATTATAATTTTTTCCTTCAAATCTTGGAAGGTTTTCAGGAAAATATTTTCCTTGATGAATTATGGCTTGTCCTCACCATTAGAATACTTTTTGACTCTAAGTAAGCTTTAGTAAGCTTTCATTAAGGGATGGAGAAGTGTAGAGTGAATCGCTTTAATTCTGTGGTGATGCTGGGAGTAGGAGGCAGTGGCACCATTTAGGTGGCTGTCTGCCTGTCTGCCAGAAGAAATCATGTGCTTTCTGTTTCCAAGCCCTCATTGTTAAATACACAAGCCCCTCTCAGGGGTTTGAAAACTTCACTCCCAACAAAATTTTGGAAAATCCATGCTTCACAGAAGGGTGCATTTGGTAAACTGTTTGCAATAGACTTTATGACAGCTTCTCTTTTTAACTTAAATCAACATACTGGGTGAAATTTGACCAAGCCCTGTTTCTTAAATATATGTGCTTTTTCAATAGTGAAATTTGACTGTGAAGTAGTCATTCTTTTGAAAACATGCATGTTTTACACAGGGGATATCTGAAGAAGAGATAACTCTGAGGCTGAACAGTCAGTGAAGCTTAAGGGACTCTAATTACTGTATGTTTAAAATGTAGCTTATTTTGCAGTTTGTGAGCTGAAATCACCTTCAATGAGCGACTTTCTATGGGGCCTAGAAAATTCTGGCTGGCTGAAGCATATCAAAGCCATTATGGACGCTGGCATTTTTATTGCAAAGGTAAAGTGTGTAAAATGAGAACAGAACTTGCAGTAACCAGACACAGAAAGTGAGGACCAAATTCACTGCTTGTGGGTAACTTCTGTTATCTCTTCAGTGATGTTATACCTGAAAAAAGCCCATCTTGCAATGCTTCATGTATGAGGAGAGATGTTTCTTAGATGCTGCTGTGTGGACCTTTTGCTAATATGGTAAAAAAAGCTTGTGTTCTTTTGTACTAAAGCCTCTACTAGCCCTTATGCCAGGCATTTGAATGTCCTTACTTTACTCTCCAGCAGTGATTGTTACAGTTTCTTTCCCTATTTCCCCTGCCTCCTGCACTGGTTTCTGGACATTTTCTTTGTTGAAGGTTTCTGGTATTATATAAAATTAACTATTAAAATGTGTTAATCTCTCTGAGTTATCAGGCAACCAACTAAATTCACCTCCTGGACCAACTCCCATGTATTGCCATGGCCAAACTCTCTAGCAGTTTATACTCTTATATACTTGAGAAATATTCCAGAAAACAGTTGTTGGCTTTAATAAGAAATTATTTCTCCTAATCCCACACAAAGTAATGCAGACATTTGTCATTTACCAACAGTAGCTTTAATTTTATTACTCCCTTCCTTGTGCTCTGTCTTTTACTGCTTCGATTTTTATTTTTGAGATTACTATTACAATTTTTTATAGGGAATTTTATTCACATGATGTGCTACATACAACTGTATAGATAAAACTTCATGGATTTCCCTCCTCAATGACTGCTTGTTTCTCTTGCTTTGTTTCTTCCTACTCAGTAGGGTTCCCAGCTCTACTACCTTTCATTAGCTAATAGAAATCAGGTCTTTTACATTAGCTTTGCCAACTTTTCCCCAGTGGCTAGTCTTAAAATTCTGTCAAAAAATGTTATCCTTTGGCGATATGCTTGTTGGCCTTGTGCCTCCTCAGACATGCATTTTCAACCATTCTTATTTGTACAGTTCCCAGTTCTTGGTTCTATTTTAGTAGAATTAACTTGTCTCTTGAGATAAACCTAGATAATTTATTATTATTCCTCATTCCCTATTAAGCCCAAACTTAACTTCCTGCTTATTTTTTCCTAACCTATTTTATTTTCTACTTCCTAACTTTAGTTCTCTTTAGAAATGACAAAGGACAAAACCTTTAGAATTTTAAAAAAACCAACAACCTCAAGTCCTAAAAATAATGCAACACCAGACTCTGGAGAACTTAGTATCATCTCTTCTTTATGTGTTTATGTATAAAATGGGATCCTCTCTCACCAGTTTTTACATTAAAGATACTGATAAAATCTTACTAATTAGATACGGAAGTTTACCACTACCACAGGTTTCCCCGCAAATCTTTGCAGTATGTCATCAGTGCAATGCAGTGTACTGTAATAACATCCAGGCTAGTGCTGGCATTGGAAGCAAAAATTGTCCTTATTGACATTACCATCAAGATGAGAAATTAAGAGCCATATTTCAAGAATGGCTATTCTGTTACTGATATGTGAGTTAGAGCATTAACTCCATCTGAATCTGCTGTAGGTACTTGTCCGCTCTAACAGACTGATGTATTTAATTAAAACAAATCCCACATCCTCCTATAGTGGAGCTCAAACAGGTGATGCTCAACCACCATATTGCACAGGATGGGATGAATTAAGACTTTTCAAATAAAAGGAGTAACACTCAACATTATTCAAGAACTCTGTGGCAGAATAAAAAATGAACCAGGTTTCCGAGTTCCCATATTCATACTCTATGGCACTGTCTCACTGTTCCCCTCTTACCATTGTCTTCCTCCCTGCTTGTGAAATTTCTCACTTTTTCTGTATCCTTAGGCTGTGGCTGAGGAAGGTGTGAGTGTGCTTGTTCACTGCTCTGATGGCTGGGATAGGACAGCCCAGGTTTGCTCTGTAGCAAGCCTTCTATTGGATCCATATTACAGAACTATGAAGGGATTCATGGTAAGCGGGTTCTTTCACAGAGTAAATGAAGTAATATGGCATCACTTAAGATGAAAATCTTTTAATGGAAAATGGGAAATAAACTTTCCTTAAATATACCTTTTTTATTTTCTAAGTAGGAAGGCAGGTTTCTATCTGTCCACATTAAAGTTTCCCGATTTCTGAATGAAGTGTTATCAAAGGTGGGGATCAGTTGGACACCCTTTTGTTTCTTTCCTAACCTAGACCAAGAAACTTTCTCACAGTCCAAGGAGCTTTTGTGCAAGCAAGAATTTGTATTCATTTGCAGTAAACATTGTAAATTTGAGTGTCAGAAGTGTGTGTTTTCTAGACATAAGATTGCAAGGAGCAGCTATGTTGGAAAATCTGTTCCTTTCCTATGTATATCAGCAGTGGTAAAGCATCTAAGAATGCTTATCAAGTTACTGGCCAAATGTTAAAAAGATGTTTGAGACATTTGTAAGTTCTATTTTAGAAAGTGATGAAGCAAGCTAACTGAAGTTGTGCTGAAATACTGGCATCCTATTTGCATCCATGAAGAGTGCTGCTTTCCTTGAGCTTGCAGCAGTGTTCATCACTCATTGTTTTTCTGCTAATTCTGAAAATTATTTGGGATTCTAATACTGCTTGCCTACATCATTCTTGCTTGTCACTGCTTATTCTAAGAATTAATTGGGATTCCAATGCTGCTTGTTTACACCACTCTTCTGCCTGTTTCAACATGTGTCGGCTCTACTTCACAACACTGAACACAATATTCTCATTTTAGGTGTTAATTGAAAAAGACTGGGTTTCCTTTGGTCACAAATTTAACCACAGGTAAGGTGGTGCTAAGGTTTTCATATATGTATTTATGTATGTGTGTGTGTGTTTACATAGTATCTGCTGCCACTCCAGTTTTACTTCTTTGCTGCCTTACAAAGCACATCAACAGAATGCCCTTGGGAAACTTCCATACCTTTTTCTCCTACTATATAATTTATCTGTCTGGAAAAGTCAAAGGGAAATATTTTTGTGTCAATCTTTTCTTGCCTCTCCACTCCCAAACCGTTATTGGGAATCCGGGGTGCTGGTCTTGCAGTTGCTGTGAGCACTGAGAGGTCCACGTGAGTGAAAAGCAGTATGTATGTGGCTTGAAATCCCTTTGGACTCCAGCAGATCTTTCAGTAGTGCCAAGGCTCTTCACATAAGTCCCTGTTCATCAAAGTCTACATCTTCCAAGATAGTACTTAATCTTAGGCATGCCTGTGAGTTATCTATTACATAAAACATACTCTTCCTATTACACTCTGTTCTAACAAAAACAGCAGGATTTGTTCAGAAATGTCAGGCAAAGTGAAGTAGAAAGTAATTTATTTGGGCAAGTTATTTTGAACATCCATCCAATGTAAATGCTATAATGTTTGAAGACTTTATATGTTTAAACACAGATAAACACATTTTTTTCTGTTTTGAATTTCCTTTTAGGCTTCTAAAAAAATAAAAGGTGCAATTTTTATATTGGGTTTTAATTACATTATATAGCTTGATTTGAATATGAATTTGTTACAGTTTCAAAAAACACAATAAAGCTTTCAGGAAATCTGTGCAGCTCCATACCACCTGTGAAATTCCAGCAGGAATTACTTCATTTAATATGATACTGTCAGTTGTCTATGATTATCAGTGGTAAAAGGTATTATGAAATGCAATAACCACTGATACCTTTGGTTTACTCTGCAGGGTTGCTGTATTTTCTTTGATGCATAACAATATCAGAAGTTTCACATTTAGAAGTTTATGGAATTCCACTCTGTTGGCACATATATATATATATATATATATACATAAATACACACACGACAAGCAGAATGATTGATTGAAAATGCTTCTTCCTATTATGTAGACTTATATTTTTTACTTCTATGTGTTTTATATTTTCAGGCTCCTTTTCTTCATTGCAAGTGGTTCCAAGAGGCATTTTTATGGATAGAAAATTTGATGTTCACTTGACAGTTACAGCATGTAAACATTTCCCACCTTCTAAAAATTTCACCAAGAGAGGGCAGCTTTAACCTGTTTTCTGCTGAGGTTATTCTGTACCTCTCCTGCTGTTTTCTTTTCTGGGGAATGATCTGCTATTAAGAGACTGTCTTAGGATACACTTTTGTCATTAAGTCATTGCAGTCATTCTTACGATGACATATTACTGTGGTATAACTTTATATTAATAGCATTAAAACATGGCTATGCAGCAGCCAGCTGTTTGTAGAGGTAAGGTAACAAGACACCCATAAAAGGGGTTTTTTTGTTTGTAATTCTGCCTTCATTCTACTCCATGATTCTTGCATCATTTTTGTAAGTAAAAAAAAAATTAGTAGTTGAGATTTTAGAGATGAATGCCTATGATGTAAGCTGCACACTAGAAGTGAGGGGTTTGTTTTCATTAGTGTTAATTCAGATTTCCTACAAGAATTCAGGTTGTAACTACGCGTATCTTGTCTTGTTTCAGGTATGGCAATTTAGATGGTGATCCAAAGGAGATATCACCTGTTATTGACCAGTTCATTGAATGTGTTTGGCAATTAATGGAACAGTTTCCTTGTGCCTTTGAATTCAATGAGAGATTCCTCATCCACATACAGCATCATATCTATTCTTGCCAGTTTGGGAATTTCCTGTGTAACAGCCAGAAGGAGAGACGAGAGCTGAAGTATGAAAGTAGCATATTATGCACTTGATTTCTTTAGTAGCACATTTACATATGAGGTCTGTGGCTAGTGGTGTATTGAGGAGTCAGACATTAACCTGCAGTCTGACTCCAGTCTGACATTAACATCCAGTCTGCATGTATGTGTTTTCATAAGGCGCAGGGTGCCTCTTGTCTTCTGGCAACACAGATTAATACCAGAAAAAGTTGATCCCCTGCAGTGTAGCTCTGCTGGGAGTGTAATCCATGGTGTGCGTGACAGGGATTAGTGAAAACAGACAAAAGCATTAGTCCTTCAGCCACGTTGGCCTACCTTTACTGCAGCTCTAACAACATACAAGGCAAGCTGTCCCTGTAGCTCTAATATAGGATGATACTAACTCTAGTTAAATTCTCAGTTCAAGAGTTACTGCTTTAACCTGTCTTTGGATCTCACGTCAGGACATTTTAGTTCTGCTTTCTCAGGTACTTCCTCATGAACAGCCTTTTTGTCTGGTAGCCCTCCCTAGGACTGAGTCAGCAAACTATCCTTCTGCTGCCCGGCCCCAAAGCAATTATGAATTAATCTACCTGCCCTTAGGCCCAAACAGAGACAGCATCGTCATTCCTGGCAATGCTGATGTTTGTATCTGCTTCCTGGGGCCCTGGGTTCTCAATACAGGATGATATCCACCGCTTTTCTCATGTACCTTGATCATGTCAGCAGTAGCAATGAGAGGAAGGTGGCGATTACTGCTTGCTGCTGCCATTTGGTCCCTTTCACTGCTCAAATGCAGAGCAGCCACAGTGCCACGTTCCATTTAAAATCAAAACCTTCACAGATCATCATATCCCAATTGCATAAGCAATTGCAGTTCAGTGGGGTAAGAGTGCTTTTAAATGTGGGCATCCTTTTGGTGCAGAGATCAGCCTGAAAGCTTACTTTATGGAAGTGATCCTCTCCACCTCGCAAAGGAACCAGTCTTTCCACCTTTTCTCTCCAGCTGCTCTTGCTTCATGGGAATTGGATTTTGCCTTTAGTAATCAACAAGGGAATATGGGTCTCTGTTTCTCTATGCTTCTTACTTAAGTCTGATTTTGGTAAGGAAGCTGATTGTAAATGGGGAGTATAGAGGACTAGAATGCTCCAACTAAGCTTTAGCTATTTCTGATCTGTAGCAGAGACTTTAATTTTTTATTTTTTTTCAGAATCCAAGAACGAACATACTCATTATGGGCTCACTTGTGGAAAAATCGTGCCGATTACCTGAACCCTTTATACAGATCAGACCACAGTCAAAACCAAGGGACCCTGCACCCACAGATAGCTCCATGCAACTTCTTGTACAAGTAGGTACTATCATTTGCTACAGAGAATTGTAGGATTAGTTAGCACAGAACAGAGTGACTTCATATACAAGTATTTCTCGTTCTGTAAGGCAGTTTATAGAGAGTAAATTCAATCTCAGATACAATGTGTATGATCCTTGTGTGCTCACAGTCAGCGAACACCTCTGCACCATTCCACAACAGAGTATTAGCCTGAAAAGAAGCTTAAGATTAAACCTATATTGATAGTTGTGTGTCCTAATTTCATGGTTACTCACTTCTTCCACTGAGAAATGCCTCTTTCAATTCTGTTCTTGTCTGTGGTTTCTAAATTTAGAGTTGCTTGAACTTCTTCCATCCCAAGATTTTGTGATGTTTATTTGGATCAACTGGTGTCAAAACCAAAAAAGATCTTTTCAAAAAATGATATGGTTTCATTGCTAAAACAAGTGTTTAGTAAAACAAAAATCAGACTTTCCCCATGTTGTTGTTATACCTCAATGTAACTTCTACTTGATATTTTTTAATAAATGTAACAAAATATCCTTTTTCAAACATTACTATTGACATTCTTTCTTAGTTGTGCCATTAACATTAACAAACTTAAGGAGAATTTTAATAGAAATTAATGAAAATTGTGATTTAAGTAAAACTGGTCAGTTTGTCTTCCAGCTGCAAATCATAGCACCTGTTAAAAATCCAATAAAAATCCTAAATGACAGAAATTGGATGTCATGTCTACTATACCAGACTTTAAAACAATTTAAAAATAGTCAGTAATCGAATTCTTTGGGACAGTGGGATTTATAAAAGAAGTACTGATACAGCAGATCCTCCAATGGATGAGTAATCCTGTTGATTTTAATGGAATTACTTGGGTGTGTAAAGATTTCCAAGCAGGAGCTATCAGATGATAAAATTAAGGGGGAATGTGATTTAAATAATATACTATTGGGATAGGAATAATAAGCCACCAATGAGCACGCAAGTGCTCTGAAAATATCTGTCAGCTACTTGGTCAGACAGCTGCAGCTGACGGCAGGGCTCAGCTACTTAACCTGTCTGCTGAACCGGTTACACTCAGAGTCTGGCTGTGGCCACAGTGTCAGGAAGGCAGAAGACAGAAGAGCCCTGAGTAAGCTACAGACTTACAGTTTGAGTCCTTTCCTCTGAAAATGAAAAATCAACTCAACTGTTTAACTAAAGGTTTGTCAAGTAATTCCACAGGACAGGAGAAGAAATTGCCAGTGTATATAATTGCTTCGTCCACACTGTCAGTTTAAATTGTAAGAGAACAGGACACCATACTGTTTTTTACTCATTATTTTTAACTCTTTTTTACAGAAGAAACCCCCCCCCTCCATTAACTATCTACACCTCCCTGTCCCCCAAGCCCCAGCCAAAAATAAGCATACAGAATCTCAAAGTTGACTTCATGAGAAGTTGAACAATTGAGAACTAGGAATATGAAAAACTGTCTTTACCCTTGGCTTGTCTTTACCATTGCTCTGGAGCCCATAGTGTAGAACAACAAAATAAGACAAAAAAAATAACACAAAATTTTGCATTCAGCCACGTGATCTAAGTCAAAGCTACATTAACCTTTCTCTCTACTGCATATCAAAATTGGTTCAAGGTGCTTATGTCCACAAAGTTGCACCTTCAGGATAGAGCAAATGCAAATAAATCTTGCCAAATACTCTATGAATTTCTGTGTATGCACTCTAATGACACATAAGCCATGGATGGATCATTTAGAACAATGTCTGGGGAAAATAAAAAAAAAAGAAACAAAAGAGTGCATTTATGTCTCATGGCGCTACCTCACTAAAATAGAAAATTTCTGACCTTCCCAATAATTCCAGGTTCTGGAGTGGTATGTACAACCGCTTTGAAAAGGGGCTGCATCCTCGACAATCAGTTACTGATTATCTGATGGCAGTGAAGGAAGAAACTCAGCAGCTGGAAGAAGAGCTGGAGGTCTTAGGAGAGGTAATAAACATTCGAGCTTGATACCCCAGACTTGGTAACTGATGATAAATGAAATGCAATTCCATACACTGCGGAGCCACCTACACACTGCATCCTTTTCTGGAATGAGGATGTTCATCTGTCATCTTTGTTCTCAGATAAATTATCACGAATGTTTCGCACTAAGACACAAAAGTGGTCTTTTTTTCTTTAAGGATAAAGTTTTACCTGTGTTTGTGCACAAGTACTACTTGAAAGTAAGTTTAATCCTTCTGTAAATCAGAAGGAACTGTAGCTTAGAAGGCTGCTGTAAGTCAGCACTGGTTTGTGATAAACTGTGCATTTTTTATACTCCATAGAAAGTTTTAAAGGGTGCTAGTTGGGCTGGGCTCTGAACTTATTTAAAAAAAAAAAAAAAAANATATTAAAAAAAAAAAAAAAAAAAAAAAAGGCAAAGACATAGAAGAGGATTACTGGCCCTAAATGTGTGCATGTAATATATACTGTTTCCTTTATTTCAGCGATTGGAGAATCTTCAGAAATCACAATTAGGTGATAATAAAGTCAAGAGTAAGCAACAAGACCAGAGCAAACAGCTAAGGCTGTCTACTTCCAACAATAGCTTAGCTAACACTCCCCAGGAGTATAGCAACGATCTGAAGTCATTCCCATCCCGGAGTCCTTCACAAGGGGATGAAGAAGATTCTGCCCTGATTTTGACACAGGACAACCTGAAAAGTTCTGATCCTGACCTCTCAGCCAACAGTGATCAGGAGTCTGGTGTGGAGGACTTAAGCTGTAGGTCCCCAAGTGGGGGTGGCTGCTTGCCTAGTGAAGACAGTGGCAAGGACTCTGATGAGGCTGTATTTCTGGCAGGCTGAAACACCTTCACAGCAGCAAGGATCCAGATGAAGCTGAGTCTTACACAGTCTGGAATGACATCTTTTCATCAGGTGAAGAATGGAAGTGGTCTGTAGCCTAAAGAAATAATCCAAAGAAAGGGAACTGTGCAATTGTGTAAGTAAAGATCTAAGCAGAACAAGCTCTTACTAATTTTAAGACATAATGCTAAAAAAGGTAATATCTGCTGTTATGTTTAGTTAAGTTAATGTGATATTTATCAATGCTGTACATAATTATTCCTTACTTTGTACATTTCCGTAATTATTTATTGTAAAAGATAATAGTTCTTCTCCAAAGATGTGAAATTCCAAAGTACTCTCTTAGAGAAGGCTGAGGATGCATTAGTGTTAGCCTTACTGGTAAAGCAGTCAAAACTTATTTTTGTAGAGCTCTTCTGCCTTCAGGCATATTATGTATATTCTCCACTTCTTTTCTTTTCACAAGAGGTGTTAAATTTTGAATTCAAACAATTATTTTGCATATCCTCCTACTAGAATTCTTTACAGCCAAGTAAAACTAACAAATGGACATGCGGCAAAGGGGACAAATGGAGCTTTGATCCTGATAAAAACATCCTTTAATAAGCAGTTTCTGCTGCTGCATGTGAACGCATCCCATTTGTACTTGGTCCTCAAGCAGTGTTGAAAGTACAGTAGTTTTTGTGACCAAAACCTCAAAGGAACATAAAAATATTCACACAGCCTTTGTGCTAAAGCATTCCTATATAACAAAAGGTACATTAGGCAGTTTACTCTAGCCTCTTTATGTTTTGTTCTCAAGTTTGTTTCTATCTTACCCTTGTTCCAAACCACCTACCTAAAATTTTAAAGGTAGTAAAATCCCAAATTCTCCAGCCTATTCTGATTCCTAGTTGAAAATGTTTTATTTGAGAGGGAGTGAGGTACATATACAGTGCAGAGGATAGAGAATATAAAGCCACTTGCAAAAATCACTTATGAAAGCATCACTCTGAATTCATAAGTAAAGGAAGGTTATGCCCATAAAGGAACTGTTATAAAGAATATTCCTTCCAAATTCTGTTGTTCAAAATAAACTAACCAGTAGCAACCAGTTTTTCTGTCTTCACACAGAATTTCCCTTTTAGTATTTGCCAAACTGAAGAGCATGGCAATGCTAATTTAAGAAAAGAACTGATTAAATACTTACCATAAAGTTTAATCTTGTTATCATATTTTTAAGAATAGGAGTAATAGTTTTCATAATCATCAGTACAGAAGTAAACAACTGAAAAATGTTTAAAATTTGGAATGTCTTGAAACTCACTAAAAAGGTGGCCAAATTAGGCTGCAATTCTTCCAAGTTTCTTTTTTCTTTTTAAATATTAGTTAAAGCAAGCAGTTAAAAATACAGTTCATATGGCTGCTCTTACCTGCTTGGAAACAATGTGGTATTGAACTCTAGTAAAGCAAAGTGGTAGTAATGTAAGTTTACTTTGATTGCATTTCACATTACTCCTTCAAATACAGACTTAGAGAATAAATATGCCTCAATTTAGAATTTTTAGATTTTATTACATTTATGGAATGGTTTTAATTCTGTTCTGTGAACTTACATTATTAAAAGTATGTAAACTTTTTAATGTAATTATTAACATCCTCCTAAGGGAGCTGCTGTCTTTGAACAAATAATTCCTAACAGCAAGGTTTATCTTAATGTTATAGTAGAAAGGCCAGATCCTCAATTTGATAAATCCCTATAGCTCAATTCAAATAAATACAACTCTAAGGTATACTCTGTTGAGCATCTAGCCTTCTGTTTTTAATCTTTATGAATTTTTAATAAATGAAATCCCTGATTTTAATTGCACTTTTAAAAATGTTTCATATTTTGAACATACCCTGTAAAATTTATGTTGTTAGACTTTGAATGTATTTTTTCAAACTAAAGAAATACGCTGCAAAGTCAGCAAAGAAAACAAGACACACAAATATTCTACCTAAAAATGAGTTTGAAAATGGGCAGTTATTGCACATCTTTAAAATACAAAATTAAATATGATATTGTGTCCTATTAGACATATCTAGAAATAAATGCAGAACAGCAAGATATGCAAATTCAAAGCACTGTCTTTGTGTCGCTTATGCAGCTCCTTGTAACTAGCTTTACAACTAAAATATTAACGTTTTCTTTATTAAGCCTTCACTTAGCAGCCCTCTGTGATGTGTCTTTCAGCCTTTGAAATTTTGCATTAGCTGCTACTGTTTTCACTGTACTGCATGTATTTGTGGCATTATCAGGCTAATGAGAAACACTTTCAAATAAACACTTAGGTGTAATTTAATTTTATTTCACACCAGTGACTGAAACAAAGGTTTGCTATCCTGATTTTTGTACTGTAGTTTTTCATTTACTCAAGAGTCACTTTGCCACAAGGGATTTTTCTATCTTCCCTACTTTGATACTTTAATAGTAGTTTTAAGCTGTGGAGGAATCTACAACTAAGAAAACCGAGACTCTCATCAATTGTGTTAATTATATGGGAGCATGTTCCAGCCCTGTATTTATTTTTTTTAGGAAATGCAAACCAAAAAAGATTGAGAAAACCATACAATGAACTACACTGATTTCTTGTAGCCTTGTGGGGCTCTCCCCTCTGCAGCAAACCTCTGCAAATTTGGCATAAGCCCACTGTAATTTGAAATACAACACAGATGAATGTAACTAAACCGCTGGAAAGGCCTCACTAGCTTCAGGCTGATTTTTAGTATGAAAATGTGCCTCTAAAGGACATTCACGGCAATCGGATCAAACAGCTGAAGCCTTCTCTACAGAAGATCACCATCTGAAGCGCAGAAGGAAAACCTATTTACCAGCTGCTTTTAGTGGTAGCTCTGTACAAGAGAAAAAGAGGTGATAAATGGATTCTAAAAATCTGACAAACAGAATTAAAAAGTTGGAGGGCACAACTCAGAGTAAATGATATCATTAAAAGTAAGAAAAGAAAAAGAAAAAAAAAATAAGTAGAAAGAGGGAGGCAGGGAAGGAAAGCTCTTTGTAAAATCAGCAATTAAGGCAGCGAACCACATTCTTTGAAGACGGGGCAAGCCAGAGCACAGGTTCACGTCGCACAGAATATGTTTAATGCCACAAACTAATAACAATTAAGCCCCAGCAACAACTAAGAGATAGCCTTTGCTATGAAGATAAGCATGTCATCACTGTTGACTAGCTAACTTGATGTTTTCATGTGGATGTTGCCCGGATCTGCACACAGAGTTCTCAAGCAGATCACACAGTCAAGGTCAGGGGCTGTTTCTGGGTGCAGGCTGAAGGCTGAGGGCAGCTTCTGGGTTGGTTGGTCACCCTTATGCTCTGTAGTGCAGAGACAGGTAAACACCACAGTGACTGAAAAATCCTCCAAGGACAGGGAAGTCACTGGCAATTCATTTGGGAAGGGCGAAATATGTGGTGGGTCGACTTATCGCAGTACTAAGACTTATGAAAAATCCACCAAAGATCTAAAGCCAAGCGTATCGCAAACCCTGAATTCAGAGAGGCCAGAAGCATTGCCAGAGGGGGGCAATAAGAAGGTAAAATAAACATTTAACTGTACCTTTAATGTTCAAATTGCCAGTAAAGCACCCGAAACCACCAAATCAAATCACGCCAAGTCTTAAAATAAAATGTAGTGGTCTTTTAATATAAATTATTCTGGAAAGAAGCTAATGAAACCTTAGAGGTCCACCAGAATTGTGACTGAGTTCAGTCAAGAGCTCACTTTTTAAGTCTGCTGGTTGCCAAGGTTTTTTGGATTAATTTATTCCCTTTGTGGAGACTAAAGAACACAGTTCTTTTATGTAAAGTATTTCCTTATTATTGATATGCAAGCTTTCTTCATAGCTTACTACTGTAAGCGTGATGTCTACCAGGTATCTGACCAAAACAAGGTGCTTACAAAAGCCAGAGGTTTGAAAACCAATATGGGTTTTCAAAGCCTGTTTCAGTAAAGGTGGCTCCAAGAATTACCGCTATTGAAAAGGGTTAAACATGAAAAGCTCACATCACTACTCATGAAGATATTAAATTTCTCCTTGAGTTGCTTACTACATCCATTTCCAAAATAATTCTGTATCCACTCAAGAAATTTTGCAATGTCAAATGCCCGACTCTATCTGTAAGCTATATGATTACAAGATATATTAAAATCCCAAAGCCTTTATTTCTAAGTTTAACACATTACAGCATTTACTGTTCAGAATAATGACACAATTAAGGCTGATAACTTTGTTGTCAAGAGTTTTAATTCAGTTTGACCTGAAGGTCTCTTAAATCTCTTTTAGAAAGATTTATGCTAGTCTTTGAAGGGAGTAGTAAGAACTTGGACATGAATTAAACTGTAAGATTTCTAACGTTTGGTCCAGGGCCAAAGCAGCAAAACTGCAGGAGTATATACACAACAAACAGAACTACAGTACATACTGCTTAGAACTGACTTTATCATAATAGTCTCTTGCTTGCAGTGGCGGCTGGTACAGCAGAGTGCCTCCTCAGCAAGTTTGCTGATGACACAAAGCTGGGAGGAGTGGCAAATATTCCAGAGGGCTGTGCTGCCCTTCAGCAGGACCCCAACAGGTTGGAGAGATGGACAGAGAAACCTTCTGAAATTCAACGAAGGCAAATGAAGAGTCCTGCACCTGAGGCAGAGTACTTCTGGGTTCCTCAGTATGAGAGAGACACAGAGCTCCTGAAGTGGATCCAGCAGAGGGCAACAAAGATGAATAGGGGACTGGAGAACCTCAATGATGAGAACAGGCTGAGGGAGCTGGGCCTGTTCAGCCTTCAGAAGAGATGACTGAGAGGGGACCTCAGCAATGTCTGTAAGTATCTGAAGGGAGAGTGTCAAGAGGATGAAGCCAAGCTCTTCTTGGTGGTGCCAGCGCTAGGGCAAGAGGCAACGGGCAGAAACTGATGCACGGGAAGCTCCAACTGAATATGAGGAAGAACTTCTTTACTGTGCAGGTGACCAAGCACTGGAACAGGTTGCCCAGAGAGGTTGTGGAGTCTCCTTCACTGGAGATACTCAAGAACTGTCTGGATGCAATCCTGTACCATGTGCTCTAGGATGCCCCTCCTTGAGCAGGGAAGTTGGACCAGATAACCCACTGTGGTGCCCTCCAACCTTACCCATTCTGTGGTCCTGTTATTCAGCAGCAAGATCAGGTATTGAAATTAGGCAAACCCCAGGCTCAATTAGCAGTTATAATACAGGATGTAGTTCCCCCTCCAAACTACTGCAAGATCAGAGACAAGCCATCTCCTTACTCTTATTTCTTGCTCAGTTCTCTTTCCCACTTGGCAGAAAACCTGAGGACGACATAGTGCAAGGCTCCCAAGAAACAAGTCACTGTATGTAGCCTGTTATTCCAGACTGATTAAAAGTTCACCTGACACATTTCAAAAGCCTTCAGAATATGCATCTAACAGCAGCTGCCATTCTCTTACACTTTACAGGGAGTTGTTTAAAGCTGGATTTACACCTACACTCCACTTTGGCAAAATAATGTAAAGAATGTGCTCAACAGTGAGCTACCAGCACTCTAGAAGCAAAAAACCCTAACTCTTGACAGAGTGTTATCAGTGTTCTACTAAGTCTTCTGGTGAAGGTGCAACCAGTGTAGGACTAAAGATAAGAAAAAAACCCAAACCACATGGCGAAAATACAAACCCACATCAGCCTGGCCTTTTAATATCAGAAACAGGCTGGCTTTTTTTGGATGTGATGGGATTCCTGCAGCTAACCCAACATACATCATTGTTCAACACAGAGACTTCTGTGTTTCTTTTCTAGAGGATGGGTTTGTGTCTGCAAAGAGGCTTAAAAATAACGGGAAAAAATCCAAAGAATAGGAACAATGATATGAGAGAACAGAAAGCGAGAAAAGAGGAGACCGTAAACTCTCATATCGCTGAACAACAAACACTGAACTTGCATTGAACAGTGACAATTTCTTCTAGACTCTACTTCACTACCACCAGAAAGACTCCATGGAGAAGTTTCGAATTTGTAAATTTGCTAAAGTAACATAAAAGCTGAAGTGTTTAGAACTTGTACTAGTTTGGGAAGCAAATCCCCTGAATGTGACCTGGCTAAAGAGGTCAGTGGCAGTAGAGCACCATAATACATGACACAACATTCAACATGAGGAGGCAGATGAGAACAAAAGCCTCTCGTTCCATGCCATTATAAAACATATAAAGAAGATACTAGCCCAGTACAGCAAGAGCACCAGATGTCTGGTCATCTGTTTCTTTCTCTGCTTACAAGGAAGAAACAACAATAAAAAAAACAGCCCTGTACAGAGTTGTGAGTCTAGTCTTCAACAATAGCTAGATCCTTAGAAAAAGATCAGAAACAACTTATACATCCAGCACAAAAATTGATGAGAGTTTGCCAAGAAGGTAACAGTGGTGACTTAAATCTAACTCTTCTCTAGAGCTGCAGAAATCATGCTACTCAGAGACAAAAGTCCAGAACCACTTGGAAACCTACATGACCTCATTTCTAACTAGGGCTCTAGTTTTAGCACATTGGCAGAAGTGCTATGTCAATATACACGCAGTACGTTTTTTGGAAGATACTCTAAAATTATTGCTTAACCATGACACTTATAAAGTGCTGATTTTTTTCAGACACCCAAGTATCTTCATTTGGTCCTATCCATTCTCACCAGGTATACCCCCATCCTAAAAATGTCAGATTAGCAGATGCAGGATTCAGTGATTAAAGGGCAGAATTAAATCTCACTTCCAAATTCTATCCCTTGCCTTAACATAGCACACAATGCAACTCCAACCACATTAGTTTCTTTCTTTTTTCCTTAAAATTAGGAAAAAGTAACTATTTCCCACAGAACTTCAATGATAGTTTTTGTAAAGTGCTTCTGAGTTCCTCACATGATGAACATATTCATATTGCATAGAACAGAAACTGGGAGGTGACCTGATTATTAATCCTTTAAGTAAAAAAAAAAATATGGAAATGAAATTGTCAGATGAAAATTGTGTTTAATTATAGTGGTAGGTATCAAGCTGCTCCTGAAATCAGTGCATCAGTGCTACTAAGCAACATACGAAATCTAAGCAGAGATCATTTATTCTATTTTGATTCCAATATAATTTGTTCCAACACATTCTTTGCTTAATCCCAATCTATTTTTCCAAAACACAATATAGCCTACACTTAGTTTTCTATTATTACTTGGAAGTTAAAAACTTCAGTATTTTGGTTTCAAGAAAACACAGCTTGTGAATCCACTGACCATCTCAATTAAGAACTTCTTCAGTTTCCAAAGCCCTATCAACACTTATCTCAAGAGTCTTCCACAGATCAAGCCAAATCTATATTTAAAGTTCAGAATACAAAAGATATGAATTATGTTTTTATAAAAATGTAAAAAGCTAGTCAAAATTACATGTTTAGATATTTAATCTCTGAGGAATGGAGTATAGCAGCAGGGAACTTAAATATAATAAGAACTATCAATAAATACAAGAAATTAATCCAAAGATTGCAGTAGAAGGATTCTTGAGTACAATGAGAATATAAAGAGACATTCTAATTTGTACAAAAACCATTCCAATTTCGTATACAATCTCTTCTATAAATACAACCATATAAGATGAAATGCTTATTTGCAAATAATAATTATTAAAAAGTGTGCTTTATTTTCATTCGTTCTCTTGGCAGGTGTAGTTTGCGGAAGTCTGTAAAGACAAATTTCCATAATTAGATATTTTAACTCCTCCAGAAGTTATGTTTTAAATACAAATAACAACAGATCCAGTACATACTTGCTTTCCACAGCATCATTAGAACAATAAGCACTGTAACAAATCCATTTGCATTTATGTAGTGCGGAACCTTATGGTAAATTGTTTAAAAAAAAAAGTTTACCTATAGCGGAGCATGAAATTGGCTGTGCGTTGCTATTGCCTGTTGAAGTTTTTCCTCTTTGGCTCGTCTGCAGTGGCACAGCTACAAAATAAGAAGTACAAGACTGAATTCTGAACACAGTTTTTTATAATGCATACCAGTTTCTCTTCCATTATTTATCTACTTTGCAGACTTTTAAAAAGAGAAAAGCCCTCTAACCTATGTCCCTTCATTGTTCAGGCTGAACAACGGTCTGTATTGATAACATTATTTCATCCACAACTGCTTACAAGAGGATTGTTTGCAGTGTTATGAAATGCACTTACTAGGCATCTTTACAGATGGTAGAAGAGGTACACTGCCTGCTAAGTTGCTCCTGTTACAGCACGAGCAGAATGGTGTTTTTTGAACCTCAGTTACTTATTTGGTGATAGCCATCAACAAAACAATTACTTTAATAAATTAAACATTAATGCTGTTTAATAAAACATGTCATTTTATGTCGACCTTCCAAATTTGAAATTTACCATGTGGCTATCTTCATTTATCTGTATATGATATTCAAGAAACTGGCACAAAAATATTTGCAACAACACACCAATAGGGTCTAACGCAGGAGACCTTTGCACTCCTGCCTTAAAAATACGTGCCTTTGGAATGTAGATTATATTCTAAATACACTGAAGCCACTTAAGGATAATTTTTTCTTCTGTCAAAGCTCAATAAAGCACTGTCCTGCACCACAGGTCTGTTCAAACTCTTGAGTCCTAAATTTATTTATGTGTCCTACAAATCTCAGATTAGAAGTATTTGTATATTACATACCGTTCTCTTTTCCATGAAAGTACTAAGAAAGTCATCTATTTCTGTTTTGCCTTCCAAGAAGTCTTCTGCAATAGTGTCAGACTCCTCTTCAGCCTCATGGGCAGCTACTTTAAGTCTGGCTTGCAGAGCACTTGGACTGCAACTCTAAGAAAATAACAAGTCCTATGTAATATTAAACTGTCCATCCCAACTTACATTTTCAAGACCATATAAATATGGAAGATATGGATAAAGCATTACTATTACATAAAAGCCTAAGTGACCAGATGAAGCTTCATCTCCAAGAAACAGTATAGCTTGTTAGACTAGAAAGGATTCAATGTGAGAAAAGCATTGCCAGTTTAGGTCTTGATACACAATCATTCTCACAAATGTATAAAGCTTTTCAACTTTTACCCTACACTGTAGAAAGCATCCAGCTTGGAAATGTGACAGGTTCTCGAGTGCACGATTTCTCAGTAGGACTAGTGTTTCAAGTGTCTTCAATAAATAGGGTCTACTTTTGAAACTCAGTTGTGAATGTGAGAAGTATAAAAAGGTAAAAAAGCACTTACTGTTCAGCTTTTGAATACCCTTGAAATGAGTGTGGATAGAAAGACAGGAAAGCAAAAAGCACCTACTCAAGAATTTCATGGGCTGCTAATATAAACCAGTATACTCATTTGTCTGTTCTAATAAACCTCTAATATGTGTGAGCAGTTAATAAGAACATGATCCACATCCAGCAGGAGTCTGTGCAGAGACAAAACTGCAAAATTAATATTTTATAGATTTTAGATGCTTGGCCTACCCTTCCATCCACTGCATGAAAAATATTTTACTTAAGTACTGTAAAACTTAAATGTAATCAGAAATTTCCTGTTAAATTAATCTTGTACCAAATAAGGAGACTCTGCTCTAATAAAAGATGACTAAAATTCACTCACAGTACAAGTAAAAAGACTTGTCTGAAACTCTGAAGGACAGTGACTAGGAGATACCAGGTAGAGCACAACAAGCATCAATACATGAAGATATAGCACATATGGGAAAAAAGCAGAAAAATTCAGTTGCAACTCTCCAGCTCTCAGCCTCCTAACCATCATTAAATCGAATCAGCAAATCTAACTTAGAACAAAGAAAAGGTAATGCAGAAGTGGGATATTACGTCCTGTTCTTAAGTGGTTTCTTACAGAAATAAGTTTCTCAACGTCAGCTACCTACATCCACTTTAAAGACAACCTGCATCACACGGAAAGGAGGCATAAGGAGTCATTCTACTCTGATTTTCCACTGAGGAAACATTTAATACTTTTGGATCATGTATGAAATCATTCAGTTTTCTGTCATGCAACTTTTCCATTGTTATTTTGTATTTTGTTACTTTGGGGACATTCTGAAATTCAGGTACTGTGCGTGCTAATTTGATGGACTGTTGTATTCTGAGGTGACAAGTCTTGTAAATAATGAAGATTTCAGTGCAGTAACTGGTTTGTGAGAAGTTACATCTTCTAATGCATAGCCTGGTAAACATACTAAGAAACTATTTTCCTTCTCTGAATTACTTTCTGAAGTAATAACTTTACCCAGTTTGTGCTTTTGAATGTGCAATGTTTGACAGCATTATCCAAAATGTTGCCCAAAGTAAGCACACCCACTGAATCACAGAATTTAATTTATGCAGTCACCATTTTGACCATTTTCATCCGGTACAGTTTTACAAGCTTACTATGTTAAATGAATACCATTAATTAAACAAGCCTTCTTTAAAGATCATTCCATTCTTAAAACTGGTTTGGCCCAGGATTGTACTTAATAGCTCTAGATGCACATCACTCTCTTCTTCCAACTTTGCTTCTTTCATAGTGTTAAAAAACAAAAACCCAACCAAAGAAACCCCTCTTTTGCTTTTAAGCTGTTTGGTACACCATTCCATTTTTTTCATACTTTATATGAATCTATTTCATATAAAATAAGAGTTAACCAGAAGAATGTTCTTAATGGTTTAAGATATAAATCAAAACTTCCATTTTATTGAAGTATTCTTAAAGGATAACATATAGAAATGATACCTCATTAAGTTCATGCTGTCTTTGCATCTTTTTTTCAAAGGCTGCTTTCATCTGTGTAAGTTGTTCATACTGGAAGGAAAAAGAAAATTTTCCCCTTGAAAAACACCAAATATTATTGCTAATATTTCTGAAAAAGATTTTATTGCTCACTTACTTTATCCAACACTGTCTGTCTTTTTGCCTCGAGACTAGGCTCCAGCAACAAGTTTTTTTCTGTAAAATAAAGTCACTATTACTACTTTTTTTTAAAAGATCCAGTTCATAGCACATAGCCACAGATGATAACATTTTGACACCTTACTTGCCAGCTCTTCGATGCTTTTCACTAACTCATCTCTATCAGTAATGACTTGCTTCAGCTGTGGTAGAGCCACAAATTGTTCCAGTAACACCTCCTCTTGCTCATTCATACTGGTCAGCTGCGATATGCTATAGTCAAACAGAATAGGAGATTTAAATCTAACAGCAAACACCACATGTAGAGTAAATCACCTCTGCCAAAAGTTTGAGGCATTTTTGGGGACTTTACAGACACGTGACACTTGACTACAACTTCTTTTTCCCCTTTCTCCTGGATTGTGGGCTCTACTATATGCAGAAGGAAGCTTAAAAAGGAGTATGTTAAAAAGCATCACCCATTTCAAGGCTTACTTCCTATAAAGTGCTTTTTTAATGCTACTATAGTGGGTTGACCGTGTCAAGCTACCAGATGCCTCCCCAAGCTGCTCTCTGAGTCTCCCTTCTCAACAGGATATAGAGGAAAAGCTCGAGGGTTGAGATAAAGACAGTGAGATCACTTACCAATTACGATCACATGCAAAACACACTCAGAAAAATTTAACTGAATTTACTGTCAATTACAATAAGAGTTGGATAGTGAGCAAGAAAGACAAAAACTAAAACACCTTGTTCCCTTTTTCCCCAGGCTCAGCTTCATTCCTTCATTCCCAACTCTTCTACCTCCCACTGCTCTCTGCTCCTTGAGGCAGGGAAGGAATTGCAAAGGTAGTAGTCAGTCCATACAATTCATCTCTACCACTCTTTCCTCCTCACACTTTTGCCCCACTCCAGTATGGGTTCCTCTCCACAGACTGCCATCAGTTCCTGGCAGGGGAGACTATTCTAGTTTGGGCTATCAATGTCTGCAGTTTCCTTCACGGCATATCTGCCTGCTCCAATGTGGGGTCCTCCATGCACTGCAATGTGGGTATCTGCCCCACCACAGTCCTCTCCATGCATGGGCTACTGTCCTGCAGTGGATTTGCTGCCAAGCCAGCCTAGCACAGGGGCAGCCGATGACCCCTCTCACAAAGGCCACCCAAAAAGCCCCCCAGCTACCAAAACCTTGCCACCTACACACAATACAGCTATTCAGAACAGCTGCAATACCATTTGCCATTTAGCTCAACTATCACCAGAAGAATCATGGAATTTTAATCTTCTTGAAAGGACCAGGCTCTATTATTTTGTTTAAACAAACAAATTACACTTCCTGCAAAACTGCTAACTTGCTGCTATGTAATAAGGATACTGCTAGAACTAACAGCTAATTTAGCTAAATTAAGCAGATTTAGCTAAATTAAACCTTTGGAAGGTGTGAAAGGAAACAAAAAAACCACCCCAGAAGTCCTTCTTGCTAAAGGTCTTCTTTTTGAAAGGAGTTTTCAATTGCTTAACTATGATACCACCATGAAGATGTGAGATGGAAACAAATCTCCTAAGACCCTCAGAAATTAATAGCCAATTTGTAATCTATTCTATCCCAGATAACTGATCTAGGAGGCTGTCTCATTAGATCTAAGCAAACTGCAGGGAACAATTGCTAATAAAATTTGTTTGAATTGTGACGAGATGATGAAAGCATTTGCGCAATATGCATACAAAGTATTCAGATGTAGAAGTGATCTGCACTGGGACACCTAGCACAGTTACCATCTGGATTGTCTAACCCAGCCCACTCTGTACATGCTGAGCTGCTCACAAAACGGTCCACAGTTACTCTGCACTACAGTCCTTCTGAATTTAAGAGAATGTAATTTGTGAACCAGCCTCAACCTGTCCCATTTCCTCCTTCAAGTTATGCTTATTGTATTAATAGAAATTAAGTCCCTGGCAAGTCCTCAGAAAAGAAAGAATCAAATAGATTAGAAAACCCTAAACAAGCAGCACATTTGAATACAAGGCTGGCTTACTTTCTGACTCCACAATTTTGGTATGTGGCAGTTCTCCTATCTGTTATTTTTATAAAAATCTCAGTAATGTGTACAGACTTCTGACAAAAATTAGACACAGACCAGCAGTAACTGCCTTTTAAACTATGGAAAGTTTAACTACCTTCTGAAAATTTACCTTAGTTCTGAGAGTTCTGGAAAGGTATCAGGAACATCAGGCATCTTGTAAGTAAATCCATTCTGGCCAACCTAAACGTAAATTCAGAAATGCTTAGTAGATTTTTGAAGAGCAGTTTCTTGATATTTAATCTGCTTAATCCAAAACTGGAGATGAATATTTGCCAGCAAGAAGAACAGCAGGAAAACAGTAAGAAGCAGTAGTATTAGTCTCTGAGCAGAAGACATCTCAACTCAACAATGGCAACAAAATGCTTAGGGATGTTTGGGGAGGCACAAAAGATGAGTCAGTTTTGGAGGCAAATAATTCTGTCTTGCTCTGTCCTTCGTTTGAAAACAGTTGGGTGACTGAGGACATACACGTTGAGTACCACTCAGAGAAGTGAGAACAAAGAAAGAGATCGACATTTTGATCTCTTTCATGTGGTTTTTAAAGCCATAATCCCTCAGAAAAAAAAGGTTTTAGACAAGGAAAAAGCCTTTGTCTTCATAGAATGTAAAAAATTTGAGTTTCACAAAGCCAGGAAAGTGTCTTCAAAGATTAAGAAAACTTTTGTTTCTAAAGACAAGATTTTATTAAAAACTAAATATTTATATATAAAGTTTTTAGAGGACATTAAAAAAAATTCCTTCCAGAGTTCATCAGAGAGAGGGAGTTTGATATACACATACAAGATAAAACTCTACATATAAAGGCTTAAGATTGCACATTGTCCTCACCTGACAGGTTCTGGGCAGGAAAGGAAATAAAAATAATTTTCTGTGGTTGGAGAAACAGTTCCAGCTGCACTATGGGAGAGTGCAGCTCCAAAAAAACAGCCTCTATATTCAAAGATATTTAGAATAACACTAGTTTCACTGAAACTCAGAAAGATGAACTTGCCGCTTTGACTTCAAGTTCTAAAAAACTTTTTGTCAAAGGCAAAATGACAGTTTTGCTTTCCTAACACCAGCAAAACAATAAAGTGCAGTCACAAGTCACACGAACTGCTTCCCTGAGTTTTGTGGCAATGCCCTGTGTGCCCTTGAGGGAATTTATACTCAGTGTCTAACAGCTTAAGCAGCAAAACTCAGAGCACAGACCTGAAGCACAGCTTCTGCTGTGGGAACAGGCAGTGGCAGATCAGCAATCAAGCCATAGGAGGGAGCAGCAGGCTTGTCTGTAGTGTAGCTTGAAGAAACTGATTCAGCAACAGGCATGGCTGCCATTGTTCTATTTGTTTCTTGAGGTGGGTATGGAGGAAGCAATGGAAACCCCTGAGGAGCAAAAGGAGGCATTCCAGCTGGTTTGTTGAAAAGGCTAAAAACAAACAAAGAAACCCCACAACCATGAGCAACCAACTGCTTACAGCACATTTCTTACCACTTGAATTATAATTACTAGACCACATAAAAGATATGACTGAATTTTCAGATGACCATGAACTTTGCACTATCTGTTACCTCCAACGTAATAAGTCTTTTTGTCTTATACTGCAACATAGAACATTAAACTATATTCTTGCAGAGCATCCAAATACACACACTCTTAATTATACGAAAACTGCTTCACAAAAATTTATGAGAGCATACATTTCAGTTGTTTCCATCCTGAAGTTGAAAGAAACATATCTGTGTCTTACATTAGTTCTTATTTATGGTATAGCATTTAACAGTTTGGGCAATACACATGTAGTTACGTCTAAATAACAGGAAGGATTTTTTTTAAATTCACAACTGCAGCTGCCTCTAATCCTAGTATCACTGAGAGCCACAAGAACCATAGTTGCACTGATAAAGTTGGAATGCCTCAGACCACTTTTGCATATTTAATGCAATTCTTTAAATTGCACAATTTATGTTGCACAGTTGTGCAACAAAAACTGCCCTAAGCCTGGGAGGTTATCAACAGAATATGAAAAAACACAACTGCTCAGGTCATGATCTACAGCAAATTCCAGATTTCACCTGATAATGTAAATATTCTTTTTCAAGAAAACAGATAAAAAGTTACATCAGCAAGTTAATATAGTAACTCCAATGAAATTTTGTGTTTCTTCTCAACACAATCACATCATCAAGCATGCACATGCAATTGTGCAAGAACAGGGAATCTAATTCTTCCAATATATCCATTACATTATGCCTGTCCCTGCCCTCCTAATAATTGGTTTAGTCTCTTTTTTTAAAAGTTAAGTTAATACACATAGTTCCATTCATCATGTTTATAGATAACTTACTATGGAAATGATGTTGAGCTAGGAGCCAGGACTGGAGGATTCTTCCAAAACTCATCCAGTAAACTCTGAATAATTTTTCCAAGATCTGAGTGCATTGTAAACTGGTAAAAGCACAAAACAAAACCCAATGCAGAAGAAAAATTATGTCTGGAATCGAACAGTTCCAAAATGTGCTGAACTTAACTGTTTATTATACCCACACAGTAGTGCTGGAAGCTATTTCAGACATATCAGCTACTGTAAACTGTTTACACATAAGCTCCCAATAAAGTGATAAAGCATCCCAGAATTGAATAGAAACTAAAAGTCTTTTGTATATTCCATCATAAATGGAGAGTCAATGAAGTACAACATTTCTGTTGAACATCCAAAAGAAACCCTCCTTAGTTGCCAAGTTACATCTGGGACAGTAATGAAAGGAGGGGGAAAAAAAAAAGATGCAAGGACAAAGGCATTGATTGCCTTCTGAAAGAGTCAGAATCTCTCCCCCACCCCAAAAAACTGCCACATCCTTGTTGGCAAAGAAAAGGGTAAAGAACAGCATATTAAAATCCTGAATATTTGATCTAAAACCCTGACGTTGTTCTAATAGGATTAGGCTGGAAAGAACTATGTTACAAAACAGTCTTAAAGTAACTCTCTCCTTTATTTGGAATACACTGTAGAGAAACAAGAACTGTGCTATTGATACTGACAAAAAAATTTGATAGGCACTTTCCAAGCCATCGTAACGAAAATAGTTTTAGATATACAGAATACTCAACTCAGTAATAGTAGCAGTAAAGGAATAAACAGTAGTATATTGAACACCTGAATTTTTGTTTTCAGGCCCCCAAAACACAATTTGAGACAGATTAGGATCTGTACTAATCTTTTTTACAAGAAGTATTAGCAATAATCTAGTGTGACATGTATTAAAACTTCTATTAACAGTACATCTATGTGAAGCTACAAATTATACATACATTACTTATTAATGGACCGGTCACATATACTCCCTGCTTGTCCATTAAATGATGTCTCACAGGTGGGAAAACACTGATGACTGGCTTTTCCTGAGGAAACTGAGGTGGAAGCAAGCTGCAAATACAACAATAATCATTACTACAGGCCTATTACACAAAAAAAAAGTACTGTTAATTAAATAAACTTACTTTTCTACAAGAAGAGTTATGGAGAAATACGCAGTGATTGAAGCACACAAAAGGATTATTCAATTACAAAAGTAGAAGTCAGACAGAATGGAATACCAGACTTCCATGGAACTGAAGAGAGCATTTACTGGGCAAAACCGTAGTATAGCAATGGAGTAAGTATGTCCATGGACAAAGAAAAAGCTGCAGCATAACGAGAGTATTTTCAAATACAAATGTTATTACTATGAATACAATGCAGTGTAACCTGTAAGAATAGGCCAAGTCAGCAGGCCAAAGTAATAAAAAACTTGTGGATAGAATACCATCAATATTTGCCACAGCAAAAGCATCACCCAAAATAAAGTCACAGGAAATGTTACAATAAATCACTTAAGTTATGATCCAGAAGCCTCACTGGGGTAAGAGTTTGGAATTACAGCAGACTAGTAAATTACTAATCAAGTTTATTTGCAGTTGTAAGGGATACAAAGTCAGAAACCCTCAAGTGTTGTCCCCTAGTTACCTTCAACTAAAAACATGCAGCTATCTTAGGAGCTGAGCACAGCAAAATGCGCTTTTGCTCTCAGCTGAGCATTTGCATCTTGTACAGGACTAGTTTCACTCATATCACTACAACACTAATACAAATCCAGGTTCCTGAAATTAGTTATGAGCTGGGAGTCACTTATGTTCTACTACTACTTGTTTTATTTTTGAGAAATATTAATATTTAAGATGTGCATAGACATATCTCACTCTACTTACATGTTAATATTAATTGTCAAGTTGTTTACAGTGAATGGCAGTCGATATTCCACATCTTTCTGAATTTCTGCAATGCTGTCAAAGAAGAAATGGTTAGCATCCAAGTCACGGTCAATATAACAGCCTAAAGTCTAAAACAACAAGCATGACCTCAGACCTTTGTACTTAGTTTAGTTTTGAAAAGCCCTGTAATAACAAAATTGAAAATGCTGGAATAAGTTAATATGCTTCAATGCCACACTGAATATTAAGATTAAAGTGAAAAACAGGAGGTTCAACTTTTAAATCTCATACAGGATGACAAGCAATGGAAACACAGTAGGAGAAATCGTACTACTCTCTATTTTGACAACAATCTCAACTTACTGGCTTAATTTAAGGCAAATGTGTGTTAAGAGTAGTGCTAGGAGTGTTTTGTGTCCTTCCAAAACATTATTTGGACACACAGTATAAGACTGTAGCTTTCAGAGGTTGGGGAACAAACGGGTAAGACATGTACTTAGCTATGAACTTCGCTTTCTGCAGCCCGATCTCATTCCTCTCATAGACCACTCAGTATCTGCTCTTGCCCTGTGAAATCACATGTTGTTTGAAGACAGCATCAAGCATCTTCAACATAAGAGAATTCAAACCAAGGGCTCTACCATGTTACACCACACACCAAAATTGGCACCTCCCTATTCTTAACTGAAGGACTCTCCCTGGAATCTCTCACATACATTCCCGCCCTGTAATCACCTGTCACACTTTTTAATAGCCTGTCACAAAATCCTTTTGAGAAGGGTATATAATTATGCTCCACTCACAGGCACAACCTACAGAAACTAGAGAGGAAGAAACAAGAAAGCCAGAATGGCACTGAGCTGATCAAATGGTTATAACCTCCCTTACAGAGAACCTTGAACAAATACTTAGTTGCCCCTTCCATAAGTGGGAACGGGTCCACCGGAACTTAACTTTGTATGAAATGTAAGAAAATGTAAGAAAATTCTTTTTAAACGCAAAGACTTTTTTTCAAGCTCCTAACCTGTGAGGGACCGTGAAAAGGAAGTTTAGCAGCTTTACTGAAAATAAGATCACATATATCTGGGCTTTTATGACCTAAGACAATATAAATCCAACTTGAATAACTTAGTTACCTACACCATGACAAGAATTTTGAGCATTTCAGTGAGGAGCAGCCAGGATACTCATAAATGAATGACAAAGTAGACTTATCAGACAAAACACTAGAATGACATTTACTACATCGTTGCTTAGGAAACAGTGCTGTTGCAATGCTTAATGCATATTCCTATCCTATAGATCTGTGTTGCTACAGAGTTCATGAGCAAGCACATCAGCCCTATCCAAGAAAAAAAACTTGCTCGAGTTCACACACCTTTTTAAAAGCAAAGAATTTGAGGCACTGTTATTCAGATTTGTTTATGAAAACCGTACACTTTGTCAGAATTTACTCTGCTTGCCTGACTTTTGGGTTTTAATTATTTTACTATTATTAAGGGATATCAGACAGCTAGTTTACAGGGCTGTATAGTTACATATAGGCAGCTGTCATGTCCCTGCCCCTCATCTCAATTCCTGGCTTCAGGGTCCATTCCCTCTCTGCCTGTGCTTGTGCCGGTGCCTGCACAAACAAGCAGCAAACCAGTTCAGCGAGCTGACTGACAAACACTGATCACCTTTCTGGGGACTTAACTCAGGACGAGCCTCTCTTCCTGCAAGGAAAAAAGTTCACTAAGCTGCTGCCTGCCCACAGAGACAGCTCCTTAGAAAAGCTAACTCTCAAAAATACTAGCAAAACTGGCTCTGAACAGAATTAAGTTTATGTAAGCAATAGTATTTAGAATACTGTCATATTTATGTTCCCTGTGTGATAAATATTAGGATGGTGAGCTATCTGCAGTTATTAAACTTGGAAATACAGTAAGTATCTCTTCCACTCCTAGTCTCAATCTGATGTGACAGGAAACACTCTCCTTCCTCTTTCCTGATTGTTTTGGAGGTGGCATCTATCATGCCAGTTCTACAGACAGCCTAGGAAGCCATATGTCTGTAGAATGCTTACTTCACTGAAAATGTAACTTCAAATGTATGAATTGTGGATGTCCCTTTAAAATGTGAATAGTTTTACAAGACTAGGAAAAATGGAGGGCAGTATGCCAAGAGAGAGTACCTCAGGATGCAAGAAAGTGTTTCAGTTTAAAAAGTGTGGATATTGAACAGAAATAAAAACAACCGGCTTCTGCCGAGCATGTAAACACAAGCAGTTCCCAAGGAACAACCAGTTATCAGCAAATTAGCACTGAACGTCAGAAAGAGTAGTCGGTAGAGCCTGTAGGGCTGCTACGCCACTGCAGACAGACCACTGTGACACTCAGCTCCTTGGTATTCGACGTTTCAGTGTCAACTTTTAAAGAACAACGCTCTCACAAACAGCTCCCAGAGAGGTTTTATCCCAACACAGTTTGCACCTCTTTGCAGACTTCAACCCATTAAAGCACTTAGCTGGCTTTCTGGTCAGTGGCCGGTGTCACCGGGCACGGAGACCTGCGCCCGCTCCCGCGGCCAGGCC